>CM029017.1:172522762-172930968 GCA_016801055.1 Panax notoginseng
TGTGTTTTCTGGTATTGGCACTGCACTCCTCGGGGTTATCTCCGAGGTTGAAACCGAAACTCCCGGTGTTGTCGTCGGGGTTAAGGTTGAAACTTCCTGTGGTATTCAGGTTTGAGCTAGATGTCTCGGGGTTATCTCCGAGATGGTGATATTGAATATCCCTGGGTTGTCTCTAGGACTGAACTGAGCTGTCTTCCAGGATTATCTCTGAAAGACGATTCTGCCCTCCTGCAATGTTAGTAACAAGTATGCGGAAAATTTCGAGTGTCTACAAGTATAATATATTAATAAATTGTTAATATACCATAATATTTTCTTTCAATAATTAATAATTCTTTGCCTAACATATATAAACATTTATGCAAATAAAAATTTGTTTTGAAGAGATTTTTAATTTTAATCTTTTTATAATTTCCTTAATTATATTTGTTATTAATTATATAAAAATATTTGTTATTAATTACAAAAATAACTAAATAACTAATTTTATTTTTTAATTTCTACCAAGTATTTTTTGCTAAATTTTCTGATTTTATTATAATTTTCTTTCATTTTCTCCTAAATGTGTTTCATATTCCCCTTAATTTTAATTAGCATATTTTTAGTTTTTATGTTTTATAAATGGATTAATTATAAATAAAAAATTATTTGATATTAATTACAAAATTAATTAAATACATTTTTTTAATTATTTTCTTATTTTTGGCTAACTTTTTAAATTTATATTATATTTTAAAATAATTTTTTTATTTTCTTCATAAATTTTTTTCTCCATCCACATAATCTTTGTCACATCAGTTTTTTTTACAACTCAGCATCTTAGGTGTCATTTTCCGTTCAAAGTCAAAGGACTTAACGGTTTTTTTAACTTTATGTTAGAAAAGTAAATTTCAATGAGTTGACTATAAGAAAAAAAAAGTTCAGTGACCCATTTGTAAGTTGACATAAAGTATAGTGACCTAAAAAATATTTATCCCTCTACCTTCATGTACATGAATCTAACCATTATATGTTTTAAGACATTTTAAATACATTCATGTACATACACATTACTTATTCATGTACTTAATTAATTCATGAATAATCTAGAATTAATTTGGTTTAGTTAACAAGGTCTCCCATAAACCAAATTTATTTTTCACTCCGAGCATAGCGATTTGCCTCTTGAAAACTTCTCCAGAAACAGACTTTGTAAAAATGTCAACTAGCTGCTCCTCAGATTTACAATACTTGATATTAATAATTCCATCATTCACAAGTTCCCTTCAGAAATGATATTGAATGCAAATAAGCTTTGTCTTTCCATGAAGAACTAGATTTTTAGTAACTAAAATTGTTCAAGTGTTATCACAAAACAAAGTTGGATCAACTTCTTATTTTTGCATGAGATATTTCAAAATTCCTTCTAACCAAACTAGATGACATCCAGCATGTGCAACTGCTATATATTCAGCTTCAATTATTGAAAGAGCAACAATTGGCTGTTTCTTTGAGCTCTAAGAAATAGCTCCGCTTCTAATGTTGAAAATATAGCCTGAAGAACTTTTGCTATCATCAATAATTCCTATCGACGTTAGGAAAATTTTCTCTGGAATTCCTCTTTTAAATATTTCTTACCCTTTATATTTTCTACGTAGTTCGAATCTTGTTAAAAGGGTGAAATTGACAAAAAAAAACTCCAAAATAAAGTGTCGACGATTTAAAAATATTGATTTTTACAGAGCCGCCAGTTGGTAAGAGTGAAATGGTTGTACCAACTCAACCAAGTTATGAAAAGATTTGCAAAAAGGCCCAATTATTGGACTCTATGTAATAGGCCTTGGAAACCAAGATTCATAGAGTTTATGGGCTTGCTTAAGCGGGGGAAAGGTGTTAGGCACCCCCGACTTCCATGAAAACACGGTTACCGCATCTTTTCAATTCCCTGATTATTTGAAGTGTGTGTGTATTTTATTGGGCCTAAGTGCTTTGTTTAAAAGCAGTGCTATGCCTCTTTTACTCCTATATACAAAGGGTTTGATTCATAAAATCAATTTTTAACAAAGAATTCAAAGGTGAGGTTTTGAAAAGCAATTTTCAAACCCTTATGCTCACATAGTAATTGAGGCCTTTGATACTTCCATTTTTATTCCGTATTCGGTTTGTTTTGATTTTATTCTCGAGATGCGAAGCATCTTCGATAAAATAATATATATATATATATATATATATATATATATATATATATATATATATATATATATATATATATGCAAGTGTCAAGCCTTGTATGGGCCTGAAAGCCATCGAAGTGACCCGAGTACCACAAACAACAATTTGATTAGTTCAGGGCCTTAAATCTGTATCCCCACTTTAAGGCCCACGATTACATTTACAATGGGCTACAAGATGTCTATACAATTCGAATTTGTCCATAATGAGAATCAAATCCAAGTCCAGGGAATTGATCATGGATCCCATGATTCCTAGGATCACAGAATTATTTAAAAGATTGCACGACAAATATATTGAATTAAAATGCAGATTAAAATCTAAACGTCACAAAACAAAGGATTCGTTAGTTAGATCCTTGCATACCCGTAGCCCAACTTCCCGTTCCCTCCAGACACAGATCTAGGGTCACGTGGTTGCTTAATATTTACAAAACTAGAAAGAACGAATAGATTTAAATGAAACTAAGCCATTCTAATTCAAAGGTTCTAGTTTTACAAACTTTGAACCGGTTAAAAGTTAGATTTGGCTAGATTTAGATAAATCTAGTCCATAAATTCTAAATACTACTGCTTTATGTTGAATAAACAGTTAAAACTGATATTTAATCACATTAAACAGCTAACATATATATATATATATATATATATATATATTAAAGCGAGGAAGGCTTTAGACTGCTTTTGAAGCATGAAAACTCAGTTTCCACTGGTTAAAATTTGATATGTTGTAATATATATGTATAAAACAAAGAAGAATATCGGAGTTTAGAACACTGTTGGGGTGGTTAAGAGTTGAAATGGGTGGAATTACCTCTCTTTTCTTTTCTTTTTACAATACCTGATGGGGGGTCTATTTATAGACCAAATCAGCCTCGGGTCAACCCGTGATAGCCCCGAGTCTACCTGCGACTGACCGGGGTGGGCCCGACCCCCTAGGTCTATTTATCTCAAAGTACGTGCACTCCGACCAATACACTATCTACTCGAACCTTCATAACTTTTAATCTGGGAATCCGATGGAGGCGTGATGTACCTTTCTGGAGAGCTCTTTCTGAGAGCTACACAATGACATGAGATTTAACCTTTTCTGAATCCAGAAAGATAGGTCCATGACTAGATCTTTGAGTGTTCGCAGTCTGTCCGTTGAGCTGTCTTGTACTATTTTCACTCGGGATTGACGTTATGGTTTTGCATGACCTTCATGACTGTGATTTAACTTAATTTGATGTTGAATTGGCAAAATTACTCTTTTACCCTCCCGGGTTAATTTCGGGCTTGACATGGCATCATTTTTCTTCCTCAGGTTTATCTTTGAGATTTGATTGCGAGTGCTTCCTATATGTGTGCAGGGTTATTTTTGAAGTTGATTTGATGATTTCTTGGGGTTGTTGTCGGGATGTGTCTTGATCTATTGGGGTTGTCATTGGGGTGTGATTTGATCTCCCGGGTTGTCACCAGGGTGTGATTTGATCTCTCGGGGTTGTCACCGGGGTGTGATTTGATCTCCCAGGGTTATCACTGGGGTTTGTCTTGATCTCCCAAGGTTGTCAGTAGGGTTTGTCTTAATCTCCCGAGGTTGTCACTGGGGTGTGATTTGATCTCTCGGGGTTGTCACCGGGGTGTGTCTTATTCTCCTGGGGTTTTCATCGGGGTTTTTCTTGATCTGCTAGGGTTATCACTGGGGTGTGATTTGATCTCCCGGAGTTTTCACCGTGGTTTTCACCGGGGTTTGTCTTGGTCTCCCAGTTTGGTCATCGGGGTTTGACTTGATCTCCTGGGGTTATCATCAGGGTGTGATTTAATCTCCTAGGGTTGTGATTTGATCTCCCAGGGTTATCACCGGGGTGTGATTTAATCCCTCAGAGTTTTCACTGAGGTTTGTCTTGATCTCTCGGGGTTATCACCGGGGTTTAACTTGATCTCCTGGGGTTATCACCGGGTGTCATTTGATCTCCTGGGGTTGTCTCTGGAAGACCAAAGACAATTCTACCCTCCTGCATGGTTAGTAACAAGAATGTGAAGAGTGTCTACAGGTGCCCCTCTTTATCATGTTTATATAATTTAATGGAATGCACATGATAAAGATTACTAGACATTTAAAATATGACAAGATTAAATGATGCCATACAATGCAGCATGATATGACGTTATGGACTCTAAACGGTTTTGTTTGAAGTTACTTTCAACGGTATTCTATCACTGACTGCTCCCGCCATTTCTTCTGGGGATAGAGTTGTCAATGATGGTCTCCACTGAACTATCTTGATGTCTACTTAAACGGTAGTTTACACATGCTTACCGAACTTTCTCGATGCCTACAATGGATTGAAAGCCAACGGTTTAAATGTCTGTCAGTGCTATCAAGACTGATTCGTTGACATGTTGTAGAGTTGTTTTCAAGATCCTTGCTGGGGAGATTTTCCTATGGCTGATACCATTGGACCTTTTTGAATTTGACGTCGGGGTTATCACCAATGTTCTTTGTCTTTCGATACGTTTTCTGACTTTTCCTCCGCTGGGGATGTTCTTCTTCTGACGAGTGACCTCATTGGGGATTCCCGATGCCTATCCTGATGATAGCTTACATCGGTTTATATCATCGGATCCTTCCCTATGCTATGTTAGGTCTGTCACCAATGATTTGGATTCTTATTCAATTGACGCTGATGTTGTTGTTGGGGATAGAGCTTACAATGGTAATTTCCAAAACATCCTTCCAATGCCTACTCAAACAGTAGTTTATAATGGTCTAGAAACCACCAAACCTTCACGGTGCCTTGGCTAGGAATTCATATAATAGATTTCATCATCAGTCCTCCACGAGGAAGATAGTTTTCAATGGTTTTCATCATTGGGTTTTTCCCGATGCTACACTGGAGTTATCGCCAACGGTTTGCAATATCAGACACTTTAACCTTCGTTGAAGCAGTTCTCAACTGCTTAGATCACCGAATCTTTCCCGATGCTACGCTGGAGTTGTCGCCAATGGTTTGTAATATCATACACTTTGACCTTCGTTGAAGCAGTTCTCAATGGCTTACATTACCGGATCTTTCCTGATGTTACGCTGGAGTTGTCGCCAACGGTTTGCAATATCAAACATTCTGACCTTCATTAAAGAAATTATCAACGGCTTATATCACTGGATCTTTCCCGATGTTACACTAGAGTTATCGCCAACGGTGTGCAATATAAGACATGCCTGATATCTCTGCTGGGGATATCTTTCTGACAAGTTATACCCTTGAATAAATCTGGATATTTTGACGCATTCAAGACCAACGTTTCATGACACCGGACGTTCTCGATGCTTTGTCACGGGTAGTTTTCAACAATCTCTTTCATCGGATTTCTAAACTCCACATAAGGGTTAATACCAATGAATTACAAGAAGATCTTCTTTTATCAAAGGTTTGATACCTGAATTCAGGGTTTTAGGCCTTTTATGCTCAATTGTGTAGAACCTTTTTCCCTGATTTAACTTTTTAGCTTCTGGAAACTCTATTGTAACCTAAATTTGATCGAGCCTGAGGGGGTGGGGCCCACCCAGTTGGGTGGCCGCAGGTCTACCTATGCCAGCCGTAGGTAGATTCACGGCTCCTCGCGGGTTTATTTTGTTCCCTCGTTCCTTTCATAAGTCATTTTCAATTAAGTTGAACTTTATAGAAAAATCAAAAATTCTTCTTCAGATATACTGAGTTCGGGATATTTTTTGCAAGCCATCACCGTACAATTGTTCTGCACAACTCCGGTAATGTATACATCCTTTTTTTCAAGTTTTGACTGTTAGAACATTAGATTTCATATAGAATGCTTTTAAACACAATATAGCGAATATGTATGCTCATATGACTTTAAAAAAATTATTAAACTTAATAAATGCTCATATTTTACCATGCTGAACGTATTGATGTGAAAAAAACTGATTTCTGAGACAGTCATTTGGCACCCTTTTTTGCTAATTTCATCATCCTATTTGAGGATAAATGAGCACGAGTTTTTCAAAAAAATGCACACGATAATTTGGCTGCCATTGTGACTTATTTTTAATGTTTAATATCTATATCTTTGATATTAGGTTGGTGTGCTACTGAATGACCACCTAGTCATGCCTATGTGCATGTGGATAGTCCATTTTACAAAGGAGACTCTACTAAAATTTTTTCACGAGCCTAAAAATTTAATGAACATGCAATTTTAACTCTACTAGGGATGTATGTTAACCTAATGCATGCTTTAGGACTTAAACTAGGTATGAAATAATGATTTAACTTTAATAAGCTTTAAATTTGGAACTTACCTCACCCTTTCTGAGGAGATTTGAATATTTTATTCAGGTTATGATTTCAGATATACCGAGCAGTTTTCGCAGGGTCTCCACAAGCATAAGGAGGAGAGCTTCTGATGTCCTTCAGCCTCGTCCAGCCCGATAACCTTGCCGGTTGACTAAGTCGGTGATTCGTGTTATCCTGGTTAATAGGCCGGATACCGTGGACAAGGAGGAGGATATTCCTGTTGTGAACCCCGCTCCTTCTTCTTCTACTACCCCACATCAAGAGCTTCCAGCTATCAGTGTGACGATTCCAAATCTTTTGGAGGATTTGGGACGCCACCCTTCGATTTATCTCCATGCTAATGAGGTAACATAAGCTTTTGTTCTGGATTTTCTTTCTTTTCCCACTTTCAGAACAATGACTTAATCCTGATTTATAATTTGATGTACGTTCCTGACTTTACTTAGCCAAGGGGGAACTAGTTTAGTATACATTCCTTGTACCAGACCCTTCATTCGGAGTACCAGGCCATCGTTCACTCTTGGGGTTTGAGGTCTTCTTCTCTATTCCTCCCTGTCGCTACCCTTGGGGTTATCTACGGGCTTTATCTGAGCGCTGGTTCCACTAGGCTCAGTCTCTCAATTTGTTGAACTATGAGGTGATGATGACACCAATGGACTGGCGGTTCCTCACAGGGTTAGAGTTTACAGGGGAGTCGGTGCCATTGGTAGTTGACATTTCACTAGTTGCAGTTCAATCCCTTTTGGGACTTCTTACTATGGCCCTCAAGGGTTGTATTGTCTGCTATGGACCTTTGAGTATGGATGCCATGAGTGGGGCTTTGATTAGAGGGTTAGAGATCGCATTTTTCGACGATTATTCTTGGTCATCATCAGGGGTTATTTCTTAAGGAACAACTCCTCGACGATCTCTTTTGCTTTGGTCAGCGTTATTCGTGATATAGATTGCATCAGGGATTTTGACTAGGGCTCATTTACCTTTGCCTACTTTCTTTGTGGGATGCGCCTATGGTCAGAGGGCGTGAGGGAGGCTTGGCTAGGCTTTTACCCATTCCTACTGGTGAGTAATTTTTCTTTATCTCCCAATTTCCTCTATTCGGGCAATCAATCTTCATAATTGATGACATTTAATCTTTGCATTTTCAGTTTTGGGCCTATGAGATGCTTTCTTTCCTTCGCCCCGTTACTACCTTAGGTCTGGAGACCTATCCACGGGGACGACGCTAAAACAACTCCACTTTAGTAGAGGTTTCCATAGCAGTGGGGTTTACCCATTCTCGATTACCATTGGAGTTGTTGACTGCCGATGTCATCACATGGGTTCTTTACACCGAAGATCATTTGATAGTAGGTTTTGAGGATGGCTTTCTGACTAAGGTAGAGTATATATTATCCACTTGTCGAGTCCCTCTCTTGACTGATGGAGGATGGGAGCTCTACTTGGGAGAACGGGCAATTAAGAGCATCACAGGGGAGATTCGTATTCATTCTTTCCTCCTGCTAGATGACACTAGTCTTTATCTCAGCCTGTCACCGAGATTCCCCTGATGGGTTTAGACAGCTTCACATTATCAGAGGGCCTTTACACTCAGGACGCCTTCTATCGTTGGTGGTTTCCTTATACCATTAGGGCTCAGACCCGTGCCACTCAGTTCATGGGGGATATGGTTCCTGGGTCTGTGATGACAAAAGTCTAGATTACCTACGTTCGAGAGCCCATTCACTTGGAGGAGATTGGCAGCTTGAGTTAATGATTGGATCGGGCACACTTTTTCATCAGCACCTTGGCAGAGATCCTTCGGAGGTAAATTCTTTTGATCCATCCAGCTCTGGCGTTGGCCTCTCATGTGGTCCATATTCTGACAGCTTTACTGGCACAGATCCCCCTCTCTATCGACCTGACATCCCTTCTAGCAGAGATTAAGTGACTCAAGAGGAGTTACAACTAGTTGACAGATTGGATGATGTAGACATCATAGATTTCTTCTGATATGTTTCTTGTTATATCTTTTGGTAGGCCTCTATTAGATATTAAGCAGATGTGCCTCATTTCTCATTATCTCTTTTGATAGGCCTCTGTTAGATATTGGACGGTTGTGCTCCATTTCCCTGTACTTTTTATTTTTAGTTGTAGACAGAGACGATGTATTTAATCTTTATTAGATGATGTATTTAGGAATGTATATGTAATATTTCCTATCTATTGCATCCTATTATCATTTGTCTTGATGAATGCATTGTGTCATGGAAATGCATTCATATAGGTGAGTTTAGCATTGACCCCTGGATGGTCTCATAATACGGTTCTACAGATGTCTTCATCTATAGTCAGTCGGATTGAGCACACACCACCCACATTGATAGCCTCTTCTTTGAGATCATGGTATGATAGTTTGCCTCCCACAGATAGATCAGATGTTGAGACATTCCATGACCATCCTGACGTTTCAGGTACCATTGGGCTTTGTAGAGGGCATGTTATCTTGTTAGATACCTGAGAGATAGGTCTTCAGATTTGATATCCATGAGCTGACTCCTACGTTAAAGGAGTATGAGGGCATTACTGATTTTCCCTTGGATTGGCCTTGTGCTAGGATGGCTATTGGCGATATGAGACGACAGTTTATGACACTAATTGGCTTACGGTGCAAAGTTATCGTGGATGAGATCACTTCAGGGCATATGGTTTCCTTGGATTTCTTGATTGATCGATTTAGATCACTGAACAGCTATGTACGGCACTCGAGAGACTTCACCATCACTGCAGATGAGTGATGAATTACCCGCGTAGATATTCTGTTGATGTGTGTCATAACTTATTTATACATACCACTATATATGGACCATCTGGACATTAGCCTGATCATAGTGGTTCGTGCTCTCAGAGAGGGTTGTACCATCTTGCCCATGATATTGGTGGAGACCTTGAGGTCGACCACATTTTTTCATACCCATCATGTGGGGTTCTTCAGGGGGAGTGCCGTATTATTATACGTGTGGTTTATGACACATTTGAGACCGATTGGCGTTTTTAGACATCATGGGTATTGTTCTACTCATGAGATAGTCATTCCTTATTTTTTTCAGCCGGTTGATTGTACAGATGCAACATCTTAGTTGGCTTTTTTGATAGTGATTGAGGATCCATTTATGATCTTGCCATGTTTAGGACTCAGCTGTCCTTATAGCTTTATTACTCACGTGGTTGGCATGTACTATCTACCCTTGGCTAGTTTGAGAGGGGTAACCATGTATCATCCATTGGCTGTCATGGGACAGTTTGACCAGTTTCAGGATATTAACCCCTTTAATGGGGCCTTGGGACAGCAACTATCAGCTTTGTTTTTGTCAGCAGATAACTTAACCAGAATTTATGATTATTGAACTCGTTGCGAGAGGGCTGATTTTTTGACCAGTCATCCGGGTCATTCTTTAGAGTATTCTGCATGATTGGAGGCAAATATTGAATCGTCTATGGTTGTTCATGCAAATTTGGGTCTTGATTCTGATGAGGAGGAGCCTATGGAGAACCCTAATTCTCCCACCAATGATGATCTATTTGCTAATTTGACAACAACATTGGTCAGTGACACCCCTATCATTTCTACTACTACGGCTCCACCTTCTGTAGAGTCTTTGGAGCAGGTGATTCATCGAATGACCTTTGAGAGGAATCAGGCTAAAGCACTGATGTTGACAACCCTTTCTGGCCGAGATGCTGCTTTTGTTGAGAGGGATGATGCTCAAGCTACTCGGGACGTAGCTTTTGTTGAGCGGGATGAGGCTTGAGCTACCCGAGACGCAGCTTTTATTGAGAGGGATGATGCTCGAGCAGCTCAAGATGCTGCTTCGGTGGAGCGGAATGAGGCTCGAGCTACCCCAAATGTTTCCATTGCCGATAGTACTACACTCATATCCTATACGGATAGTATTATTGCAGATATGAGTGCATTTATGGATTATCATGATAGCACTATACAGATGGCTGCGAAATTTTTAGCTCGCATGGAGACCTTAGGACAGGAGCTTATAGATTTACCTCCATCTTCTAAGAGAGATGCCAGGTTGGACTTGTTATCCTGTTTATCTGTGGGTTTATAGACTAGCTTTCATTTTTCCTACATAGACTAAGTTAGCCATTTTTGTCATGTATAGGATACATTGTATATATTAAACAATATTATATAGCAACGAAATATATTTTGATTCACTTCCCTTTTGGATATGTTTTATAATTGCTGGATGATTACCACTTTTTTCGTGCCTTGCTGTCTTGATATATCATGAACTTTTCCTTGATGGATTGACATTGAGACGTCAGAGAGTACCTCAGCAGGGTTCGTCGATCTGGAAGGCTTGATAGTATTTGGGGTTTTATATAAGGTTTGGTGTCTTAGGACTGGTTTTCAATTAGATATTCGAGTTTAAAGGGAAAATTGTTTGGTTATTTTTCAAAGGTTAGACAGCACCAAAAATGGCTACCTACGTACTCCCAGGGTTAAGGGAGATCAGGTCATCTGTAGTTTAGTTTTAGCCTAAACGGTTTGATAAATAGATTTTCTGTTTTGGGGTTTTTCTTGGTTTGAGTAAGTTTTTTTTTAGGTTAGACCGCACCAATAGATGGCTAACTATGTACTCCTGGGGTTGAGGGAGATCAGGTCATCTATAGTTCAGTCTTCGTAGTGAAACCCTGAATTGACTTTGATTTTTCTCTTTCTTTTTTTGGAAGGTGGTTTATAGGTGACTCAGACATAGTACCTCTTTACGACATCTGAATTGATAAGCTGAAGGAATTATTCCACATCCATTTCTTGCAATCTGATGTCTCCTCCTGTCAATACTTCCTTGACAATGAAAGGGCCTTCCCAATTTGGGGTGAGCTTTCCTTTGGATTGATCTTGATTGGCAAGGATTTTTTTCAATACCAAATCATTTTCTTTGAATTGCCGGAGCCGGAATTTCTTGTTGTATGACTGAGCAATCCTTTGCTGATATAATTGTCCATGAAAGATTGGTGTAGCCCTTTTTCTCATCTATCAGAGATAACTGGTGGTACCGCTCTAGCAACCACTGGCCTTCTTCCATCTGAGTATCTATTAACACCCTCAATGACTCCATTTCTACTTCTGTGGGGAGTACTGGTTCCATGCCATAGACTAATGGGTAGCCCCAATAGAAGTATGCATTGGCGTTCTGTAGGCTAGCAGAGTTAGAGGCAATAAGTCAGGCCATCCCTTGTAATTGGTGGACATCTTTTGCATAATTTTCTTGATATTCTTGTTGGCTACTTCGACAGCGCCATTCATCTTGCGACGATAGATGACGGAATTAAGATGTTTGCTATAAAACTTACTGTATAATTCTGTCATCATCTAGTTGTTTATATTTTTGGCTTTATCTGACACAATCACCTCCGGTTGTCCATATCGACAGACGATATTATTTTGGATGAAACCAATGATTACCTCTTTAGTGACATTGGGAAAGGAGGCAACTTCTACCCATTTATTGAAATAATCAATCATGGTGAAGATGAATCGATGACCATTGTTGGCTTTGGGTTCTATAGGCCCAATCACGTCCATTCCCCACATTGAAAAGGGTCACGGTGAACTTATACAATGTAATTCATTTGGAGGAGCATGGATGGCATTTCCATAGACTTGGCATTGATAGCATCTCCTGACGTGATCGTCATTGTCGGCTTTGAGGGAAATCCAATAATTCCCCGTTCTTAATATCTTCTTGGCCAGTACCGCTCATGTGTGAACCACATACTCCACCATGGACTTCATCCATGAGTCTTGGGGCTTGATCTTTGTCCAGTCATCTTAAAAGGCCTATTCCAACATCATTTTGTAAAGTGTATGTCCGCTCAAATAGAATTTCAAGGCCATTTTATGGATTCTCTTTCTTTCAGCTTGACTTGCCCCAGCGGGCGTAAATCCATCTCGAAGATATTCTTTGATGTCATGATACCAAGGCTGTTTGATGGGAGACAGTTCATCTGATACTTCTCTAATGTAATTTTCATAGGCTAGTGCCTTCTGGCTTACAAGTTTGATATCAGGAATTCTCATCCTATCAGATATGTGGATCAAGGAAGCCATTGTTGCCAATACATCAGCAAAGTCATTCCTACTTTGAGGGATATGGATGAAGGTTATTTCCACAAACTCCATATCCATCTTAATAACTTGCCGATGATTTGGCAGCAACTGCAATTCTTTGTTATAATACTCCCGAGTGGTTTGTTTGATAACCAATTTGGAATCACCAAAGACCAACAACAGTCGGCTATCCATGGATTGGGCAAGTTTTAATCCCATTATACAGCCTTCATACTCAGTTGTGTTATTGGTGTTAACAAACTACAGCTTGATGTCTATAGGAAACTATTCTCTTGTAAGAGATACGAGAACTACCCTTGCTCCGACACCTTCCATGTTTATGGATCCATCAAAATATAATTTCCAAGATCGGACAGTATTTTCTCGATGGATTTGTTGAATTGTCATTATTCCATCATCCGGGAAATACATTTCCAAGGGTTTAAAATTCATTGATGGTGCTTCGGCCAATTGATCCGCAACTCATTGATCTTGGATGGACTTTTGAGTCACGTAGATGATATCGAATTATTGGAGGATCAACTGCCATTTGGACGATCGGTAATTCAACATGGGTTTATTGAATACGTACTTGTGAAGATCCATGCGGGATATGAGATATGTTGTGTGCCCATGAAGATAACGTTGCAACCTTATGACGGCCCATGTTAACGCATAACAGGTATTTTCAATCAAAGTGTACTTTTGCTCGTCGCTACTGAATCTTTTGCTGAGGTAATATATAGCTCTTTCCTTGCCTCTATCGTTTTTTTGCCCCAGTATGCAGCCCATAGCATTGGCATTGACTGACAGGTACATAAACATGGGAACCTTGTCCCTTGGGGGTACCAAGATAGGGGCTTTGATCAACTGCTTTTTGATGGAAAGGAAAGCTTTTTGACACTCTTTATTCCACTTCATGGAAAAATTTTCCTTAACAATTTAAAGATGGACTCACATGTTGTTGTGAGTTGAGAGATGAATCTGCTTATGATTGATTCTCCCTAAAAATCACTGTATTTCCTTTTCTGTTCAGGGCACGGGCATCTCGATGGTTGCTTTAATTTTAGCGGGATCTAGTTCGATGCCTCTATTACTTACTAGAAATCCCAACAATTTACCTAATTTGACACCAAAGGCACATTTGCCCGTATTCAGCTTTAAGTTTTATTTGCACAATCGGTTGAAAATCTTTTTGAGATGGTTGATATGATCATCTTCCTTCCGAGATTTTATGATGATATCATCCATGTAGATCTCTATTTCTTTGTGCATCATGTCATGAAAAAGGGCCATCATGGCTCGCTGATAGGTGGCACCAGCATTGATAAGGCCGAAAGATAAATGTGATAACCCAAATTTTTGGGTAATATTTAAAATAAGAATTAAATAAAGAAAATTCTTATTAGATGATATGTTATGTGATATTGTAGTACTAAAAGGATTATGTGTCATGCAATATGTGATGTTGTGTATAATAAATATATTAAAATTATATATTTATTATATGTAGGTAATGTGTAGGAGTAAATTATTAAAGGAAATTAGATGGGTAAAATTAAAATAATTTATAATATTAAATTATTTTAATGTAATAAATTGGTGGCATTAAATATACTTCATGTATAGCCATTATTTTATTGAAGAAATCATATATTACATTATTGAGTATAATGTATGCATGTATTTAATGTGATGGATATATTAATATATTTACTATAGTTAAATAAATTGTGAAGACAATTTATCGAAAGGAAATAAAATTAATTGACTATATGATAATATGTTATATGGATAATGGTATAATATTTAATACTATACCAAAAGAAGTAAAGTAAAAATATGAGATGAGATCCAATATGTAAATATGTATATTGATATCAACTAGTTAGTAAATTAAATTCATATTTGAATAAATGATTGAATATATTAAATTATATATTTAATATATAAATAAATTGTTTGAAAACAATTTATGAAGAGGAAGAGGAAAGTAAATTTAAATATACAATATAAATTATATAACTTAAATAAGTTATTTAAATATGGTATGAGAATTAAATGATCTAAAGAGTTATTTTAATTTAGTGGTCATAGAATTAATTCAAGTGAATTAAAATTTAATGGACTAAGGAAGTTATATTATTTAAATGAGCCCAATTAATTAATTAAGCATAGGACTTGTAGATAAAGTGATTAAGGACGATTAAATTATTTAATCTAGTCCAATATATTATGTATGAGACAAGTATTATAATGGCCCAATTTAATTAGGGTTGAAAGCCCAAATTAGTTTTTGTTAGTAAGTAAAACAAGTAAAATTGCTAGCTCAATGAAATTAATTAAGGGCTCAAACTAAGCCCACTTGTGGGATGGATAATTTAGTCATTAGTATGCTTAATATAAAACAAATATGGATGGAAGGTTAAGGCCTTAGTGGCCGAAATATATAGAGGGATAAGAGGGATGTATGTAATTATTGCATGAATTTTAGTAGGTGAGTTGCTTTTGTGTTGTCAAATAATAAATAGAGTCAACATTATTGTGGTTGCTTACAAGTAATAACAAGAGATAAGGAAGAGAAGAAATGGCCAAGTGAGCCCAATTATTAAGTAGCATGTGGGAGAATAATAATATTAGATATTATATTAATTTAAGAAATATATTGTTTTTATCTCAAGTTATTAATTTTATAACTTAATTGAAACAAGTTTAATTGGGTTATAAAATTAAGGGTCCTTAACACTAATATACAACAATTAGAAAGTAATTACGCTATTAGTGCATTCACAAAATAATTACTAAAATAAAGCAATTCACATTAATTAGGAAATCTAAAATCAAGGAGAAATAATTGTCATAATTCAAATTCAAATGTCCACCAATCAACAGTACTTACATGTCCCTCTCCTTTGATGATGTCAGGCGCGAGATACTCATGGGTACCAACAAAGGAGTTGGATCGTGTATCTTTCGGTTCGGCCACAAGCAGTGGCAATGATCTGATCTGGGTTGCAAGATTGGCTTTTGTCTTCCTCGTTTTCGCAGAAACAGGAAAAAGCCTATGGCTAAAGCATGAGACTTGACAGGAGGGCTTCATGCAAAAGGATCTATACATTTGCATCCCGCACATGGACCCAACATCCGTGGAGGCTCCATAACCAAAGAAGATGATTTCAGGAGCATTGGGTTTACATAACATCTAAGAGAAAGGTCAAAATCCGTAAGCATGATATGACCATCTTCTCGGATTAGAATGTTTTCTGGTTTTAGATCTCGATATACAATACCAAGCATCTGCAAGTATTTGAAGGCAATGAGGACTTCAGCAACGTAGAATCTGCATATGGAGTAATTAGTTTGAAGGTTGTATAAAAAATAAAGGGATTAACAACCAAGGTAACCAAACTTTTATGTCAAGGTAACCAAACCTTTATACCAAGGTAATCAATCTACCTCCACACCTGCAGTATGAATTGGTTACCTTGGTCTGAAAGTTTGGCAACCAACTGCATGAAGGTTTGGCTACCAACTACATCACATTCAAAATAAATTAGTAACTTAATAAAACTGAATTGGTTACCTTGGTGAACGTTTGGCTACCCACTACATGAAGGTTTGGCTACCAACTGCATCACATTCAAAATAAATTGGTAACCTAATAACACTGAATTGGTTACCTTGATATGAATGTTTGGCTACAAACTACACTATGAAAAAACTGTAGGTGTGGATGTGGATTGGTTACCTTGGTATGAAGGATTGGTTACCTTGGTATGAAGGTTTGGTTACCTTGGTGTGAAGGTTTGATTACCAACTGCACTATGAAAAAATTGAAGGTGTGAAGGTGGATTGGTTACCTTGGTATGGCTGTTTGGTTACCTTGGTATGAAGATTTAGTTACCAACTGCACTATGAAAAAACTGAAGGTGTGGAGGTGGACTGGTAACCTTGGTATGAAAGTTTGGTTACCTTGGTATGAATGTTTGGTTACCAATCTCTTCTATCAGTTGCTGATTTTGGATCAAATTCAATAATCAAGGTAAGCATTGGGAGGAATATGCCGCCACCACCACCACCGCCAACACTTCCAATTCCAAAGAGGATATAGTAGAACAAACATCTTTAAGTTTTGAGGTGTAAACAAAGTCAAAATGAAGACAGAGATCAGATTTTGTGACACATTCCAATGAAGTAATTTGACGTTCAATTTTTGAAACTAAACCAGCGAAACTTTCATCCCTGATATCATCGACATTAAGTAGGCACTCTGTATCATTAAGAAAAGAGCAGGCATCAAGCTCCCACTGGATGTAATTATCTAATATTGTTTGAAGTGTAGACCTTTCTCCCAAAGATATTTTCATCAACTTTGACTGTGAAACCAATTCCTGCAAAATGACTATTCAGTCACTTAAATGTTCCTAATTCTTAGTAAACATAGCACAGTGTAGAATAAATATAGATCTTCAGCGACTCAAAATTAAGCAGGTTACCCCCACGAAGGCAAGCCAGTCATTGGAAAAGACAACCACCACCGGTGCCGCCAGCGAAAGGATTGGTCTGGGTTGGGAAGAAATTGGGGGTTTTGATTTGGATTGGGATTTGAGAATTTTTTGAATGTGTTTGAATAAGAAAATAATAATTAACGGGAAGAGATAAAGGAGATTTGATATGTCAGCCCACCAATATTAATCTCCTAAATTAAGGAAGCACTAATATTATAAATAAATATAGGAAAGTGTATTACTTTTGTAATTATTTTATGGATGCATCATTATTGTAATTATTTTTAAAAATGTACTAAAATATGTAATTAATCCTAAAATTAAATGTGCAAGAATAATGATTTAAATTCTAAATGTTTAGAATGGAAACTCTAATTAAATATTTAGGGTGTGATAAGATGAAAATAATTGGACTATGTTAAATTACATGGCCCAAAGAATTAATTTAATAGTCCAAAATATTAAATAAGTGTTAAGCCCAATTTTTTTTTAAAACCAAATTAATAAGAATATTTTGGACATTCATTAAAGCATAAAAAAATGTGGGAGGTGATTAGGCCACCTAGCCAGTAATTTATTTGTGGAAAAGGAGAGAAAGAGAGATATTTATCTTATATCTACATTTAATAAAGGAAACATATTTTCTTTCTTCATTTCTCTTTCATCCCATTCCTTATTAGCTAACAAAAGAGAGAGAAAGCCGTGAAAGGGAAAGAAGAGAACGGGAAACCGAGAGGGAGAGAGAGAGAGAAGGGGGCAGAAGCCATGGAAGAAAGAGGAGAGAGAAAAATTCTCCATGAAGAAGAAGAAGAAAGGTATAAAATTATTTTTCCTAAACTTTTCTCTAATTTATTTTATGAATTTGATGAAAGGAGTTTATAATATGGATATATAATACCCTTTAATCTATGTGATTTATATGAATTCAAGTATAGATCTACCTATATTGGGTGTTGATTTGGTTGGAATAGAAAAGAAAAGAAAATTTATTTTTCTAGTTTAGAAACCCAAATTTCTTTGTACTTTGAAAATCCACCGTTTTAAATCTATAACTCCTTTTTACGATCCGTCAAAGAAGGGTACTAGATATGTAAGTTATTTAGTAAACCCAAGTTGTAGAACTCAAAAATCACGTTTCTAAAAGTCGCGGTGTGGGTTTTGGTGAAAACAGTCCCGTTTTCTTGGAACTGTTTTGGATCAGTCTGCCTCTGGGGCAGTTTTGTCCACTTTTTGTTCTTTAAAAATTCAAAAAAAAATTGGAGTGTTAATATCAGAAGATATGAAGATCCTGTAAAAATTTGAGAATTTTTGGCCATACGGTTTAAGAGTTATGGATTTTACGGATAAGGACAATATTTGAAAAGATACCCGAATAACTCTCTGTTTATAAGTCCAAATATTACGAAATGTTTACTGGAAGTACATGTATATAACATGAACTAACCCTGAAAATTTCAGAATTTTTGGAGTTAATCTCGATTTATGAAAATCTGAGAATATTTGGCTATTATGGACTATTTAGAAATAGTAGATGGATTTTAAAAATTTCAGAAAAAATATAAGTTCAATGTGGGACTATATTATGTAAAATACCAGAAAAGAAAAAATTTTGGGACTAATTTGGTATTTTTTATATAAATAATGTTATATGGATAAATGAGTTTAATTAAATATGTGATGTCAAAAATATGGAAAATGAGATTTTTCGACTTGAGACCCTTAAGCATGTTTTATGCAGATTTTTGATGGAGGTTTGGGTCTGGTGGTGAAGAGTTGATATGTGTATGACATTTTAGAGTGCTTAAAAGAATTAATTAAGGAATAGAAAACAATTGAAATAAATTGTTAATTTATGTGATTAATGACTTAAAATAATTTTATGTGACTAATGATATTGGACTAAGATATTATTAGTAATATTTAACTTAAATGTTATTAAAAGGTAAATAACCTTAGCCTGAAATACTATTAAATAATTAATAGTATTAAACAGGAAATTAAAATAGAGAATTAAGTTATTTTTTAAATGTAGTTGTCGAATTTGGCATTCAATGAACTATATTATATGTTTGATTTGCTAAAATTGGAATCAAGGGTACTGAATTTGATTTCGAGTTGTTGAAATTGAATTCGGTCTGCTAAACTGATTTTGGTCTGCTGAAATAGTGATTTCAGGATACTGAAATGAAATCCGACTTACTGAAATGGTATTTCGGTTTACTAAAATGTTATTTAATTTACTAAGATAATATATAAAAGGGAAAACTTATAAGTATAAGTTATGACATGATGAAAAGATTATCAAAGTATAATGATAATACTAAGGCTATAATGTAATGTCTAAGACTTAACTAGGTTAGACAATTTAATATAAGATGATGAGTTAACAGGTATGTTATGCTAATTGAAAGATCAATCTGATAATTGATAGGTCTTTCATGAGAGATTACATTAGATTCCTTAGCGGTAATCAGCGGTACAGGCAAGTTTCCTTAACTCAAACTCGAGTTATATTACAAAGCATGTTAGTGAATGATTATTGATGATTATTCACGTCTATACTGATTATTGATTTGCACTTAGTGCATATTGCACATGTTCATCAGGTATGAAAGGCTGATCACCTTCATTACCATAAGGTTCAGTTAAATTGTTCATGGTCATTGTTGACCTTCAAACATTATTGATTCAGTCACTCAATTATTGACACTTGATTCATGTTATTTCACAATTATTACATTGTTGAAAACTTGAAAAATTATTCATTCTTTTCAATCATGATATATCCTCAATTAAATTTAAACTTGCGCAAACTTGTTGCTCACCCTTGTTATATCATGATAAAAAATTTCAAATTTAAGAGGAAAGCTCGAGTAAAGACAGAAGCAAAGACAAAGTGCAAGATTTAATTATGGTACAGTTAGATCTATTAAATTTTCTTATGAAAATAGCATTGTAAACCTTTTTAGATATTGAAGGTATGTATTAAGTTAAGGTTGTAGACCTTGGGAATGATGTGTAAAAGTTTAATGTATGAACAATTTATGATTATATCTTCCGTAATAGTTATAGAAATGATGTACCAGATCTGAGGTGAAAAGTACCCGGATTTGGGGTCGTCACAACAAATGTCTGTAACAAAAGGTTCCCCATAGAGTAATAAAGGATGTTTTCTCCCTGTCCTCTTCAGCAACCATAATTTGATGATATCCGGCGAAGCAGTCTACAAAAGAATACATGTAATACTACGTTGTGTTGTCTATTAGTATGTGGGTAAAAGGTACTGGAAAGTTGTCCTTGAGACAAGCTTTGTTCAAATCCAGATAATTCACGCATACTCGTACCTTTCCTCCGGGCTTAGGCACAAGAACTATATTTGACAGTCACTCAGGGTAGGCTGATACCATGATGATGCCGGCTTTGAATTGTTTGACAATTTCTTTTTTGACTTTCACACTCCAATCAGGTTTTAGTCGCCTAAGCTTTTGCTTGACTGGCTTGAATCCTTCTTTAATGGGCAGTCGATGAATGAAAATGTTAGTAGACAAACCAATCATATCCTAATGTGACCATGCAAACACATCCTGGAATTGAGTTAGTAGAGCAATCAGGTCTTTTCTTTGGTTTGGGTAAGGTCCATGCCTATCTAGATTTCTTTAGGGTTTTCTGATGTTTCGATATTGATAGTGGTGGTTTGATCAAGGTTTGGTTTGGGTTTGTCTTTGACCCATTCTTTGATCTCCTCCAGCACTTCATAGTCATTTATCTCCTCTTGATCAATCCCCATCAAGTCAAAGTCCATTTCTATATCAAAGTCGTAGTCATTGTGAAAATTTGGCATCTTATTAGCAAGGCCAAATAAATCCAATTCAAGGGTCCTGAAAACAAAATGCTTTCACTTAATATAAGAAACTATTTGATCATACAAAGAATGAAAAAAGTAACTACTAGCAATTTGCAACAAAAATAAGCAGTATATGTGACGCCCCCAAAATAGGTCCAATCCATCCAACCCATTTTGAGTCGCCAAATACATGGTACAGAAAATAACTACAACTTTATTATTACAATTGTCGTGCAAAATACGACAACACATATACTATGAGTTTAAATACAAATATTGTCATCTGGACAATATCCACACTCAAATAAATCCTCATTACAATTATTCAAACACTATTTTACAGAAATAATGAGGACTGCTAAAACATCTTTCTAGAACCATCACTCCATACCCCGACTAGATCCTGCTATGTTCTCACCTCCTGAGAAAAAAAATGGAACAAAAGGAAAAAGGGTGAGCTCAACTAGCCCAGTAAAGAATATTATGACTAAGATAATATACAACAAATTATCGTTAGTCTTCAACAGGAAAAAATCTGATAGAATATAATCGACAACAAGTTTTAGATCAACAACTGCAGCGGAAACAGCAAACCATTAGAAGAGTCAAGTAGAGAATGAATTCTACTATCTTCTAAGATTTAAAAGTCCATCATCAATATTTTATCCCTGTAACATCAATTAATAATCATCTTTATCCAAATATTCATCTTTGCACTACAGGCCAAAGATATTCATTTGTATCACTTGTCAGTCATGTTCATCTCAACGCCTGTTCATCTTTGCACTACAGGCCAAAGATATTCATCAAGTAATCATACATCTTTGCACTACAGGCTAAAGATATTCAGTAATATCATCATTTAGGACTGAGGATGATGAAAAATATCTTAAAGAGAACGAATCCAGTGAGACAGAAGGACAAATAGTAGGGATTCGTATAACAGTTTATCCAAGATCAATAATACTTCATAATAATCAATTGTGAAGCAGAATTCAAAAATAAAGATCAAAACATGGATACAATCAAAGATAGTAACCATAATAGACATCTTGGACAAAAAGAGAAAATTTTATTTTTCGATGAATAGTGTCGTATTTGTGAATAGTGCCGTATACGTGAATAGTAACGTATACGTGAATAGTAATCCCGACACAAAAAGTTTCAAATTTGATAAAAACTCATATCAATATTTCAGCATAATGATATTGAAGAAAATAATATCATTTAAGAAGAAAATAATAACCCTTACCTCAAGATATCAGTACTTCTGGACGGAATACCGGTATAAGGCTGAAAGAAACTTGCTCTGATGAATAGAAACTCTCAAAGTATCTAAATACTCACAAAATACACTCAATAATCTAGAGAGAAAGAGAAAAAACTTGTTTCTGGTGTGATTTTCAATTCTAACTTAGCCCTCTATTTATAGGAAAATTTTAGTAGGTTTGACCTGCAACCTGATGGCTTTACCTGCTACTATTCCCACCCACCACTTTTGAAATATAATTCAGCACATTTCTTCACCAACCACAAGTGGGGCCCACCAATTCTAGAATTTTCTATCAAAATGATAAACTCCGAAAATTCAACAATTTCTGAACCAGTCATCTCGTAAAATTCATAATAAATCATACGTTCATTTTTAACGGTTCAAAATTTGTGGACATATACTCAACTTATATATGTATAACATATCCAAAAATTACCACGATCCAACGGTCGGATTATAACCCCCGCAAAATTTCTCAAAAACCCTGATTTTTAATACCTCCATTCCGACAAAAATACTGATAAAAACCTCAACATTAACTCCTTCATTTTTAACCACAATAAATATATCCAACATTTATATCCACAAAATAAATATTTTCTTATCATATGAATCAATAATTAATTATTCACAAATAATATTACAGAATCACATTTATGACAACCAGGCCGTTCCCAAGAAAGAGGGGGCTTTCCAATAAGGATTTCTCCTTACTGGCGCGCAATTAGATGACCAAACCTCTCCTTAGACAGAACTTTCTAGACATTGCCAATAATGTTATCTAATAATATTATTCAAATAATATGAATTATTGATCTGATAATGGAAAATACTGTGCAGCAACAATTATTAAAACCATAATAATATAAAATATCAACGCAACAATTATTGAATCAATAAAAAAAAATATTGAACAATAACTACTGTAACAATTATTGAGTAGTGCCTTCTTACGTAAGAATCAATAATTGGTGCAATACCGTGTGCTACTGTATTTTAACCACCGGGTATTCCAACAGTATTAACGGTAACAACTACGTCGTTATTTATAAATAACGTATACTTGTTGTTTTCTTCATCCAATCGCTTTCCGTTATGGGGCCCACACAAGGCTACGCCGTCGTACGAATATTCCCCGACAGCAAGAATATTCCACGACCAAACGAATATTCCCCGATAAAATGAATATTTTATAACCACTTGCTTATTTTGTAAAATTTGCACATTTCACCCATAACCAATGTATTATATCAAATTAACCCCTTATTATTCACAATAATATTTAGAAAAAATTTGATTTTATTAATTAATAAGTTGGGGTCTTACAGTATATAATATCTACACTTCAGGACAATGAACTTTCTACCCTTTTACCCTTTCCGATTGATGCACGGAGTGCTGCTCTAATTATTCAAGGTCAAGTCTTTGTTTACAGCAGTGATGAAGGGATGGTAGATGTCATTTTCCTATTTACTAATGACCATGACTATACTTACATCAAGGTCAGTACTTTTCTTTGAACGGTTATCCATAGCCCTATTTATGCGAGGGATCAGGATTTGATCTTCTAAATAATCATCATCTGGGATATCCTCGTTCAAACCCTCAGTATGTGCCAAAAAATGCATCTTTACAAATCGATATTGCACTTCTTGTAGGAACCTTTCATTCCTTTCCACATAGGCTTCATAAATCCTGCATCTGTAAGGTTTGGTAGCAGAATGATAGATGAAGGAATCAGTGTATGCTTGTGCAGGTTCCGGTGGTTTGATCCAAAGGAATAACCTAATCTAACCTTCCTTGTTTGGCTAGGAATTTGAACTGACCTTCTAATTCCTTGCTGATTTTTCCCTAACCCTTGTCCAGACTAGAAACCCAAGGATATCATTTCTCGACTAGCTAACATTACTCCGGTGGAAACTCTAGGCTTTGAAGCTGGGGCCCCAATAGGTTGGTACTGAGTGTTACTCATCTCAAGGGCTTGAAAAGTTACAGGCTCAACTCCCTCATCGAGATTGATCACATGCATATCGCTTTGTATATGGACATGATATTCTGGTTCGGCATTGACAGTTAACAGATTGCTGATGAAGGGTGGACGGAACTGCTACTGCCATATGGATCCACGGTCTTCCTAATAATAAATTATATCCAGTGGTAATGTTTAGCACTTGGAAGGATACGTAGAAAGTATGGGGACCAATCTCTAATGGAAGTTCAATTTCTCTTACAGCCTCTCGCCGAGATCCATCAAATGCGCTTATGACTACATGACTAGTCCGGATTCGCTTTGGATTGATCTTCATTCTTTACAACGTGTCATAGGGACAGTTATTCAAGGATAATCCTCCATCTATCAACACACCTCCTACCATATATCCTGAGGACATCACTACTGACTTGCAATGACCCGTCCCTTCTAATGGTATGTCATCATCAGTAAAAGATATCACATTACTATTGAAAATGTGATCTATCAAATGATGAAACTTCTCGGTATCTATTGTCTTCGGAAGGTAAGCTTCTTCTAGTACTTTCACTAAGACCTTGCGATGATCTTTCGAAGATAAAACTAAATCCAGAATGGATATCTGTTGGGGTCCTCCTTTTAATCTTTGCGCCACTTTGGCTTCATTATGTCCCATCTTGCTGAGGAATTCTTCAATTTTCTCCTCATACACTCTTCCTTTGGATTTAATGGCTGACTTTATTACTCGCTGAGGTAGAGACAACGGGTTTTCCTTTGATATAACAGCAGTGTGGTTTGATGTTAATCCCTCATCTTTTTTATAGTTCCATAGGACTCTCTTCAAGTTGCTTATAGGATACTATGGTCTGAATGGAAACATCAGAGGCTCGGGCGCAACCACTTTCACAAGATTCTTTCCCTCTTAGTCCCCTTTTCCTTGAATTATCAGGGGCGTTATGGCTATGTCCTTCTCACAGGAAATGACAGCCACTATTTCTTTCAGATTCCCTGCTATGGGAGAAAAGATTGCTTCTTCATTAGGACATGCAAAATCTTGGCTTACTTTGGACAGTTCACTACTTTCAATCAGATTTTGAATTATATGACAAAGTCCCCAACAATCTTCTGTGTCATGACCAGGAGTATTGGAATGTTATTAACAGTTCCTATAGGGATTGAACTTCCTGGATAAGGGTCCACTAGGGGTAATAATTATGTGACTTTTCCCTCGTTGATCAACATTTGGAGAATTTCTTTCATAGGCTGATTCAAATGATTGAAATTTCTTTTAAAGGCGAACTCTCTATTTGCTCGAAACTTTTCTTCCCTAGCAACCTTGTCTGCCCAGGGTTCATGCTCATGGAACCAATATTGATCCTTCTTGGTAATGGGATTAATTTCAGGCGTAAGAGGATTTGTTTCTCACTGATTAGTTTGATTTATTGATTGTCGTGTTATTTGATGTTGATAAACTATCAAGTCTACTAGTTGCCTAACATGTTCCTTGATAGATTTTATTTCTTGCTCTATCAGAAACTACCTTCCTGAATATTCGCAATTGTTCGAGCTATCCTTGTTTGCTTGGAAGGACTCGCGTATGTACTGGAGGTATTTGGAACCTTCTCTATTTCCCATACCGATCATATTGATGCCCTCTTCATTATGTTGAGGTAGAGGATTATCTTGAACATGTGGTTGTTCTTGTATTATCACCGTAATCTCCCCACTGTCTGTCAAATCTTGGATTTTGTGTTTGAGAGACCAACAATCTTGGGTATTGTGGCCCGGAGCTCCAGAATGATAAGCACATTTCTTACTTGGGTCAAAATTCCTTCCATTTTGGATTGTCTGGGAGAAGGAGCTGGACAAACTTATTTTATGTTGTCAGAAGTTTCAATACATTTTCCAGTAAGTCCCCTAAGGGTGTGAATGTTCTACAACGTTTAACTTCTCCAATTTTTTAAAAAGGAGGATTTAAAGATTGTGCAGAAGTTTGGAAAGGGGAAAATTTCTCCTTTGAATGGGCAAGTTTTGATTACCTCTCTGATTTTGTCCTTGCAGTACCAAGGATACATCATCTTCTTTCTTTTTATGGACTCTTCTAGGATTATTCCCATAATTTCCAGCCTGAATGTGCTCAGCTATGGCTTCTAAAGTAGTAGGGTCTTTAATCTTTCCAGACTGTAACCCCATATCAGCCATTTCTCCGTGTTTAATCATTTCTGAGAATGGTTTTCCTATACATGCTAGGACCCTCTCGTAAAATGGAGCTTCCTATATATCATTGAATGTCATTACCATTTCTGTTTCTGTCATTGATGGAATGACTTGAGCAGCTAGGCGTCTCCAGCGTTGGGCATATTCAAGGAAAGATTCACTTATTTGCTTCTTAACCTTGGTAATTTGATATCTATATGGAGCCATTTGTGATTGGAAATGATAAGTGGGTTTTATACCTACGAATCGTCTTCTAATTCGAGCTTAAACTTTGTTAATTCTATATATTTATGTTCGTTTTTTACTTATTTATTGTTGTTTTATGTTTAGGTATGGTGGCATGGCATGCGTGGCTTAAAAGGTGGCATTGTGACGGGAACTTAGCATAAAATGAGCAAAAGTGTGCAGATTGCAGGAAGACCCCCCACCGGGGCGGGGATACTTAAGCAAGAATAGGAGAACCCCCCGCTGGGGCGGGCTTATAAAGAGGAAAACCCCCGCCGGGGCAGGGGTACAGGCCAGGAGTAAGAATTATGTTTTCATTAGAGTTCTTCGACAACGTCTAGGAAGGAAGTTGGCATGGCTTGGGACTCTATTTGGCGTCATTTGTTGACTAAATATGTGTCTTGTGCTGGAGATTAACATAGACAACAAGAGGAGAGAACAATTTTTTTAATCAATTAACATTTTTGGAGCCCTAATTTGAGTAAATTTCATTGGAGGGAGGATTGAAGGTCAGAGTCACAAAAATTGCAAGTTGGAGAGAAGAAGTAGGGTGGTTTTGTATTCATTCTACGTCTTTAATTCAATTATTGTAATTTGGATGATGGATTCTTTTATGATTTCAGTGTTTATTTCATTTGTGCTGAACTAATTTACTTATTATGCTTATGATGGATCTTTATGGTTGAACGATGATTATGTAGCCTTAATTTCAGTTTGATAATCTATCCATTCAGTTTATCTATTGTGATTTGTGTTTTAATTTATGAATTGCTTGATCACCAATTCTGTGTGGATTTGTATGGACTTAAGAGATGATATATGAATCTAGACTTAATCACTTTGGCATGTGTTCTTGAATTCTGTGTTTGAATGGAATCTTGATGAATGTTAGGGTAGATATATGCTTAACATCACATGTAACAAGGGTAGAGAACTTGAACTTAAACCTTATTTGATTGTAATTCACATAGAGATATAGTGAATTAGTTGATTAGGGTGTTTGTCGTAATTCTATCTAATTTGTGGATTTAAGTTAATACGGTGTTAGTGCATTGAGAAATGACTAATTCTACTGAAGTGTTCTTGATTAATAAACTGGGATAGAGAATTGAAATGAATTGAGGTGTAATAATCAAAGAGAGACTTAAAGTGAAGTTGTAAGCCTAATTCTCCATTATTTGCTTGAAATTACAGGTTTTTAGTTGTGTTGATTGCTTGATATTTTTACATTTTTTAGTTTTTAATAGTTATAATCATTGATTTGGATAATTTAATAAAATTTGGATTAATATAGAGCGGGTAATTATTAGATTAATTTCATACTATTCTCTGCGGGAACGATACTCAACTTATCATTATAGTACTTGTTGACCACGTGCACTTGCGTGTGAGCGTAATTAGATTTCGACTAATAAGTTTTTGGCGCCGCTGATGGGGAATTAGTATAGATTTTAATATTTTTCAATATCAGGTTAATTAGTTCATTTTTACTTAAACAATTTTTCTTTTGTTTTGTTCTTTTCTATTTCAGGTTCTTTGAGTTATTTTATGCAAACTCGGTCTAAGAATCTAGACTTGCTTCCTTTCGAGGACGATATTGAGAAACGGTTTCAAAGGCTAAGTAAGTGGATTAAAGACACAAGGGAAAACTTTGAAAACTCTGAGAAGGAAGAAATAATGGTTGCCGAAGACCAGAAAGGGTTGAGGGATTATGCTACTCCCAAGGTGACTAAGCTTCAGTCGAGCATCACTAGACCAGCGATTACTGCAAATACTTTTGAGATTAAGCATGGGACTATCCAGATGATACAAAACTCAGTTCAGTTTGGGGGATTAGCCAACGATGATCCAAATGAACACTTAGTTAGCTTTTTGGAGATATGTTACACCTTCAGATACAATGGGGTGTTCGATGGCGCAGTCAGACTTCGCTTGTTCCCATTCAACTTGAGGGACAAGGCGAAGAGTTGGTTACATTCTCTACCGTCGGGATTGATAACTACTTGGGACGACCTCACTAAGAAGTTCATGGCTAAGTTCTTTCCACCAGCCAAAACTGTTAAGATGAGAAATGAGATCACCATGTTTGAGCAGCAACATGGGAAGTCTTTATATGAGGCATGGGAACGGTACAAGGAATTACTCATAAAGTGCCCTCATCATGGACTACCTAAATGGCTGCAGATGAATACGTTCTACAACGGGTTAAATGGGAATCTCAGGACAAGCATAGATGCAGTGTCGGGTGGAGCGTTTATGGCCAAGAGCTATGAGGAGGCATATGAGTTAATTGAAACAATGGTAGCTAATAACTATCAGTGGCCTATAGTGAGGATGACATAGCCTAAGGTAGCTGGGGTACTAGAGGTAGACGGGGTAACCGCGTTGGTGGCACAGATTTCAGCCTTATCAAAGAAAATGGATGCTCTGATAGGTGCACAACCATAGTAGGTGGCATATGTTTGCGAGTTATGTGCAGGAGAACATCCTACAGAACAGTGTGCCATCAACCCCGCATCGGTTCAGTTTGAGGGCAGCTATAATAGGATTCCACAGAACATGTATCAAAATGCCTACAACTCGAAGAATAGGAACCATCCCAACTTTTCGTGGAGTAACAATCAAAATCATCAGGCTCCATGACCTTCTTATCCCCCTAGGTTTCAAAATCAGCATCAACAAGTAGCTCCGTATCAAGAGAAGAAGACAGACTTAGAATAGCTTTTGTTGAAATATATATCGGGAAACGAGGCGGCAATGAAAACACAAGCAATGGCCATCAAAAACTTAGAAAATCAAATGGGACAACTTGCCTTAGCATTGAATAATAGGCCACAAGGGACTCTACCTAGTGACACATAAAAGAATCCGAAGGGAAATCATGAGCAGTGTCAAGCAATCACTTTAAGAAGTGGAAAGCATCTTGAAGGGAAAAGTGCAAAAAATTCAGCTAAGAAAGATGTCAAAGAGAATGAAGACAAAGTGGTTGCAGAGAAACAGGATGAGGAAAAGCAAGGGGACAGGAACAAGTCAGATGTTGAGTCAGTTGTGTATCCTCCACCACCGTTTTAGAAGAGGGCTCAAAAATAGAAATTAGACAAGCAATTCGCCAAATTTTTTGAAGTTTTTAAGAAACTTCAAATTAATATTCCTTTCGCAGAAGCCCTAGAGCAAATGCCTAGTTATGTCAAATTCACGAAAGGGATTCTGTTAAGGAAGAAAAAGTTAGAAGATTACAAAATTGTGGCTTTGACGGAGGAATGCGCGCAATTTTACAGCGAAAGTTACCTCCAAGGATCCAAGGAGTTTCACCATACCTTGCACGATTGGTAACATGGCCTTCAAAAAGTGTTTGTGTGATTTAGGGGCAAGTGTAATCCTCATTCCATTATCCGTTTATACCGAATTGGGTTTACCAGCTCCGAAGCCTACAAACATTTCTTTGTAGTTAGCAGACAGATCGATAACTTTTCCAAGAGGAATTGTGGAAGATATTTTGGTTAAGGTGGATAAGTTTAATTTTTCAACAGATTTCATAATTCTGGACTATGAAGAAGACAAGAACATCCCCATCATCTTAGGGAGACCATTTTTGGCTACAGGTAGGACTCTCATTGACGTTTAAAAAGGGGAATTAACTATGAGGGTTTAAGATTAAGAAGTCACGTTCAATGTATTTAAAGCCATTAAGTTCCCTACTGATGAAGAGGAGTGCTTCCAGGTGGATGTCATCGACCGTTAGTTAATGATGATATGGTAAAAAGTTTGGTTAGTGGTCCATTGGAAACTACACTACTGGGGGATGAGGATTTGGATGATCCAGAGTTTGTGGATTACTTGCACATGCTGGATGCTTTGCCTCGAGTTAGTAGATTCAAGGTGTCGTTCGAGCCACTTCACACAGAAGAAAAAGCTTCAGCTCGAATGAAACCATCCCTTAAGGAGCCATCCACTCTTGAGCTCAAATCGCTTCCTAAACACCTCAGGTATGCTTATTTGGGTGATTCCAATACTTTACCTGTTATTATTGCATCTGCACTTAACGAATTGCAAGAAAGTAAATTGCTGAGGATTTTGAGAGAATATAAGTCTGCAATAGGTTGGACCATTGCCAATATAAAGGGGATCATCCCCTCCTTTTGCATGCACAAAATTCTCATGGAAGAGGATGCGAAGCCAACAGTGGAACAACACAAAAACTAAATCCAATTATGAAAGAAGTGGTAAAGAAAGAAATACTGAAATGGGTGGATGCATGAATTATTTACCCAATTTCAGATAGTGCATGGGTTAGTCCAGTACAATGCGTGCCGAAAAAGGGTGGAATGACACAAGTTAAGAATGAAGATAATGAGCTGATTTCGACGAGGAAAGTGACCGGATGGAGGGTGTGCATGGACTACATAAAGCTAAATAAGGCAACCCGAAAGGATCACTTTCCTCTACCCTTCATTGACCAGATGTTGGACCGACTAGCTGGACATGAATACTACTGCCTACTAGATGGATACTCGAGATATAATCAAATCATCATAGCTCCCGAGGACCAAGAGAATACCACCTTTACATGCCCATATGGCACCTTTACATTTAGAAGGATGTCATTTGGGTTATGTAATGCACCAGCGACGTTCTAAGGATGTATGATGGCCATCTTCTCAGAATGGTGGAGAAGAATGTGGAAGTTTTCATGGACAACTTTTCAGTCTATGGAAACACTTTTGATAAGTGTCTAGAGAATCTGGTCATGGTCTTGAAGCATTGTGTGGAAACTAATTTGGTGCTCAACTGGGAGAAGTGCCACTTTATGGTTGAAGAAGGGATAATTCTGGGGCACAAGGTCTCTGCTAAAGGTTTGGAGGTTGATAAGGCAAAGCTAGACACGATCGAGAATCTTCCACCGCCGAATTCCGTAAAGGGAATCCGCAGTTTTCTTGGACACGTCGGGTTCTACAAAAGATTTATAAAGGATTTCTCTAAGGTTGCAAAACCATTGTGCAGTCTTTTAGAGAAGGTTGCAGTATTCAATTTTAATGAGGAATGTAAAACAGCATTTGAGCAGTTGAAAAAGAAGTTGACTACAGCCCCAATGATCATCGCACCGGATTGAACTATGCCCTTTGAACTAATGTGCGATGCAAGCGACTATATAGTAGAAGCTGTTTTGGGTCAACACCAAGAGAAAATATTCCACGCCATATACTATGCAAGTAAAACCCTTACGGATGCCCAATTGAACTACACAACCATCGAGAATGAGTTACTTGCAGTAGTATATGCCTTTGAAAAATTTAGAGCATATTTGATTGGGACAAAGGTGGTGGTTTACACGGATCACTCGGTAATTCGCTATTTAATTTTGAAGAAGGATGATAAGCCTAGACTAATCAGATGGATCCTTCTCCTTTAGGAATTCGATTTGGAAATAAAGGATAGGAAGGGAACAAAAGATCAAGTGGCAGATCATCTTTCGAGGTTGGAAAATTCAGATAAAGATGGAGCGGAGAAGTGTGTAATCAATGAGTCGTTCCCGGATGAACAGGTCTTTGGAATTAACTTAGAATTTCCATACTATGCAGATTTTGCCAATTACTTGGTGAGCAACATCCTTCCCCCTGATCTGACGAGACAACAGAAAAAGAAATTCCTACATGACGTCAAGTGGTACATGTGGGATGAGCCATACTTATTCAGACAATACGCCGACAAGATGATTCGAAGATGTGTGTCGTATAGTGAAGTGAAGAATATTCTACATGAATGTCATTCATCTGTATATGGGAGACATTATGGTAGTGAGCGGACAGCAGCCAAAGTATTACAAGCAGGATTTTACTTGCCTACTATGTTCAAGGATGCCCACTAGTTTATGAAAAACTGTGACAGATGCTGATGGGTGGGCAATATTTCAAAGAGGAATGAAATGTCGTTACACACTATCATGGAAGTGGAAATTTTTGATGTATGGGGGATAGATTTTATGGGACCGTTTCCTCCATCTTTTAACAATTTATATATCTTGCTAGCTGTAGATTATGTATCGAAATGGGTTGAGGCCATAGCACTCCCTACAAACGATGCCAAGGTGGTTCTCAAGTTCTTACATAGGAATATCTTTACAAGATTTGGCACGCCAAGAGCAATTATTAGTGATGAGGGTAGTCACTTCTGCAACAAATCGTTTACAGCTCTTTTGGCAAAGTATGGGGTCAATCATAGGGTGGTTACAGCATATCACCCCCAAATAAGTGGTCAAGCTGAGGTTTATAACAGAGAGATGAAGAAGATTTTAGAGAAAGTAATAAATCTAAGCAGAAAAGATTGGTCTCTAAAATTGGACGACGCATTATGGGTGTATAGGACAGCATACAAGACACCAATTGGGATGTCTCTGTATCAATTGGTCTACGGGAAAGCTTGTCACCTCCCGGTGGAATTACAGCATAAGGCATACTGGGCCATTCAGAAACTAAATTTTGACTAAGCAGCTGCAGGAGAGAAAAGATTGCTCCAATTAAACGAACTTGACGAGTTTCGACTGCAAGCATATAAGAATTCAAAGTTGTATAAGAAGAAAGTTAAGAAGTGGCACGACCAAAAGATCATGCAGAGAAAGTTTGAACCGGGACAATCAGTGCTATTGTTCAACTCACGACTACAATTGTTCCCAGGAAAGCTCAAATCCCGATGGTCGGGGCCATTCACGATTAAGAGGGTTTTCCCACATGGCGCCATTGAATTATAAAGTAGGAATCAATTGGAGACATTTAAAGTCAACGGTCATCGGTTGAAGCATTACTGGGGTGGGGACATCGACAATGAAATCACCACAATCACACTTGTCAACGCGCCATAAACAGGGAGTAGTCAGGCTGAAAGACTTAAAAATAAGTGCTAATTGGGAGGCAACCCAATGTTACTTTCATTTATAGTATTTTTAAGTATACTAGTCAATGTGTATTTTAGAGTATAAGTTTAGTATAGAGTAAGTTTATTTCGGTCCATTAGGAAGTTAGTTTAGTCATGATTTCTAGTTAAGTCGACCTTACATGTGCAAAGTTCATGATGTTATCTAATACTAACAATTTCAATATGTTTTAGGTACTTGGGAAGCTCATGGATATGTGTTGGATGCAAAGAATTAGAAAAAATAAAGTCAGCTGCAGAAGGACCCCCCGCCGAGGCGGACATTTCGTGAAGGATACCCCCCACCGGGGCGAGGGTCTTGGACCAGAAACAGAATACCCCCCTGCCGAGGCAGGCATCTGCAGCACATTACCCCCCGCCGGGGCGGGGGTACGGGAACTTGAAAGTTTTATTTTTGTAGTTACACCAATTCAGCCCCTAATCTACACTTCCTTGAAACATTACTGATACCCACTCTCTCACACAACCAACCCACGAACTCCTAATCTCTCATCCATCATCCCACACATTCTCCACTACTCCTTTCCATAAACCCACGAAATTTGCACCCACTTTCTCTCTCTATTTAAACCCAATCCTTAATTCTGTTACTTGTATACCAAATTCAAAATTCAAGCCACAAGAAAGTTAGGGTTAACAATAAGGAAGGGAAGTACTTCAATTGGCATCATCCACTACATCAATATCATCATTGAACGAGAAATCAGTGCAATCAAAACAATCAATTGGGGTAATTTTTTGTACTAGTTGTTATTCTCAGTTTTTCATCATAGTTGGGTTATATTAGTCAAATTTGGGAGTATTGTGAGTCGTGCACACTATGTGTTTGATAAATTGGGCAAGACAAGTTTGGGGGATTTTGGCTTGAGTTAATTCAATGGCACCAAATCCAGTATCAAAGAAACAAAGAGGCGAGGGCTCAAGCTCTACACCACCCGCAAGGGGTTTTGACCGTTAAAAGTTTGTGAGTGCCAACGCCTCTGATAGATACGGTTATCTAGTATCTAAGGCACTCACTCTAGAGCGGGGCTTGGCACCAGACAACGTAGATGGGCACATGAAGAGGTAGATTTATGAAAATGGATGGGATAGGTTTACTGATGAACCAGAGCCAGCAATCGTCAATGTGGTGAAGGAGTTTTATGCAATTGCGGAGGATAGGGCCCCGTTCATTACATTCGTAAGGGGGAAAAAGGTGCATTTTAGTCCTGAAGCTATCAACGAGTATTACAGCCTATAAACTCCTGTGGAATGCTAGTATGCCTATTTGCATGATAATGATCCCGACTACGAGGTGATTTTAACAGAAATAACTAAGTCGGGCACCACATGGGTCAAGGGACGGAAAGGTGGCACAATATTCCTCAGCAAGGGCCTGAGCCGTTATGGAAAAATATGGAATACATTCTTGTGCGCAAAATTATTCCCGTCCACACACACTACTGAGGTGACAAAGGAGAAGGTGCTTCTGCTGTATGCCATTGTACAAGACTTCAGCATCAACGTGGGTGCCATTATAAATTTCTCTATACGAAGATACCTACGCGGACCATTTTTCAGCGGCTTGCCATATCCATCCCTCATTTAAGGGTTGTGCAGGCAGGATGGCGTTAGGTGGCCCGGTGATGAGCCGACCCAGAAGCCACTCCAGCTTCTGGACTCAAGGATGATTGCACGCTACACAGTTTGGCTCGGGGGGAGAATCTCATCCAAGAGGAGTTGGGTTTATATTTCCACTAGCCTCTTAGGAGGAGGCTGATGCTGAGGACACCTCTGACGATGACGAGTTCTAGGCTGATGAGATTACTGGAGACCAAGAGACTGAGGAGATGCAGCGGACCGGTAAATATATGTTCAGCTCTCAGTTTCGCAGCCTCCAGAGATAAATTGATGGGCACAACAAAGAAGCCAATAGACAGATGAGGCGACTAGCGGCCAGGCAGGACCACATGTTTAATACCATGAACACGTTCTTCGCCTCTTTGAACGCGACCCACCGAAGTCTAAACCCAAATGCTCAGTTTACGTACTAGCAGCCCGAGCCAATGCCACAATTTCCACCTTTTGATTCTGACAATGAAGAGTGTCAACGTGATAAGCCACAACAGCCACCACCTCAATCTTAGATGATTACAAGGAAGTCCTCGATTCTTTTATTTCAATATATTTACAATGAGGACATTGTAATTGTCACGTTTGGGGGAGTTTAGTTTAGTTTTATTGCATGTTTAATTTAGTTGTTATAGTTTTTTGCATAAGTTGTCACGTTTAGTTTTAGGTTCATTATATGTTGCATTCATGTAATGTAATTGCATAATAGTGTAGTTGTAAATAGTTTTTATTAATGTCTATTTCTTTTTATTTCATGTATCTAATATATATATATATATATATATATATATATATATATATATATATCACAAAATTTTAGTTAAGTATTGTGTTATCTTGCATGAGTCTAGCTATTAGATAGTACAGTCTATTTTGGCCAATGATTAGACTGACTTCGAGTAAGCAAGTATAGTACTAACTATTAGAACTTTGATGGAATTTTCTATTATGAATTGAATCTTTTCCTGTTTCAAACTGATAGAACAATGTTAGGACAGTATTTATAACTATGTTGACTGATTAAAGTCAAATTGATACATAATGGACCTCTAAAGGATAATACTAGTTCAAATGAAAGAATGACAAGGATAGGTAGTGAAGGATAAAGTTAAGCAAGAACCTAAGTTAGGGGGAAAATTTGGGGTATATAAGCTTATAAAAAAAGAGAATAAACACCGTGGCATGCTTGTCTAGTTTTGTAGTCTTTGTTACTTGAGTAAGTAAGCCCGAGGGGATTGTCTTTACACCTAGCGCCCTTAGGTCTGAATGGTCTGTGAGTCGTTGGTTGAAAACTCGTTAAGGTAGCATTGAAAAGCCTAAGGGAATAAGACACTGCATAGCCATGTGTATAAAAAAATGAATGAATAAAACGGGAAATAAGAAAAAAAAAAACTCCGTATATGACGCCCCCAAAACAGGTATACATCACCCATTTTGAGTCGTCAAAACATGGTACAACAACAACTACAACTTTATTAATACCATTGTCGTGAAAAATATGACAACACACAAACTGTGAGTTAAAAATACAAATATTGTCTTCTAGACAATATCCACACTCAAATAAGTCCTTATTACAATTATTGATACACTATTTTATAAAATAGTGAGGACTATTATAACAACTGCCTTGGAACATCACTCCACACCCCGACTACATCCCGCTATATTCTCGCTTCCTTAGAAGAAAAATGGAACAAAAAGGAAAAAGGGTGAGCTCAACTAGCCTAGTAAAGAATATTATGACTAAGATAATATAGAACAAATTATCGTTAGTCTTCAACAGGGAAAAATCTGATAGAATATAATAGACAACAAATTTTAGATCAACAACTGCAGCGGAAACAACAATCCATTAGAAGAGTCAAATAGAGAATGAATTCTACTATCTTCTAAGATTTAAAAGTCCATCATTAATATTTTATCCCTATAACATCAATCAATAAATATCTTAAATCAAATATTCATCTTTGCACTACAGGCCAAAGATATTCATTTATATCACCAGTTGGTCATGTTCTTCTAAACACATGTTCATCTTTGCACTACGACCAAAGATATTCATCAATTAATCATTCATTTAGGACTAAGGATGATGAAAAATATTTTAAAGAAAACGAATCCAGTGAGACAAAATAACAAATATTAGGGATTCGTACTTCGGTTTATTCATGTTCAAAAATATCCCATAATATATCATAGTGGAGTAAAATTCAGGAATAAAGATCAAAACATGGATACAATCAAAGCTAGTAACAAAAATAGACATCCGGGATAAAGAAGAGAAAATTTCATTTTTCTGTGAATAGTGTCGTATTTGTGAATACTGTCGTATACGTGAATAGTACTGTATACATGAATAGTAATCCCGACACAAAAAGACAAGAATTTCATAAGAAAAATCTTACCAATATTCCGGCATAATGATATTGAAAGAAATAATATCATTAAAAAAATAACATTCCTTACCTCAAAAAGACAGTACTTCTGACTGGAATACTGGATATAGTGCTGAATGAACTTGCACCGTATAGCAACACTCAAAGTATCAAAATACTCACAAGAATACGCGCGATAATATAGAGAGAGAAAACTTCAGTTTTTGGTGTGATTTTCAATTCTAACTTAAGCACCCTATTTATAGGAAAATACTTAGAACACTAAAGTAGAAAATTTAATAAAATATTAATATATATTAAAAATTTTCCTTCGCACACCAAAGAAACTGAATTCAGCATGCTTTCAATACTAGTGGGGGCCACCAACATAATAAAAACGTTTTTCTTAAAAAAAAATTTAAAACTTCAAAAATCAATTATTCTGGAACTTCAATAATTCATAATAAATAGCCCTTTATCCGAAAAATTCAAATCTTATGTCCATTCCATAGGAAATTCAATTTTCTACAACTTTGTAGTTTAAATTTTTCTAAATTCCAAACAGAAATTGACCGAAATCCACATACGAACGATTTTACAAGCTATAATCAAATTTCAGTCAAGAAATAGGGCCCACGAACATGTTTAACATGTTTTAAATATTTTTTGTAACAAAAATACTCTTTCTCCTCATTTATTCGTATATCACACATTCATTGTAAAATATCACCATTATTATATTATTATAATATAATAATATATTTAAATGAATTATTTTATCAGAAAAGATAAAATATCAATTTTCAACAATTGTCACATTAAAAAATTTCTCCATCTATATCCACATAAAATGTAAATTTTCCTTATCATATAAATCAATAATTAATTATTCACAAATAATATTACAGAATCACAATACTGACAACTAGGCCGTTTCCAGAAAAGAGGGGGCTTTCTAATAAGAATTTCTCATTACTGGTGCGCAATTAGATGACCAAACCTCTCTTTAGACAGAACTTTCTAGACATTGTCAATAATGTTATCTAATAATATTATTCAAATAATATAAATTATTGATCTGATAATAGAAAATATTATGTAGTGACAATTATTGAAACAACAATAATATAAAATATCAACGTAGCAATTATTGAATCAATAAAATAAAATATTGAACAGTAACTACTATAACAATTATTGAGTAGTGTCTTCTTACGTAAGAATCAATAATTGGTGCAATACCGTGTGCTACTATGTTTTAACCACCGGGTATTCCAACAGTATTAACGGTAACAACTACGTCGTTATTTATAAACAACTTATACTTGTCATTTTTTTCATCCAATCGCTTTCCGTTATAGGGCCCACACAAAACTGCGCCGTCGTACGAATATTCTCCGACAGCAAGAATATTCTCCGACCAAATGAATATTCACCGAAATAAATGAATATTTTACAACCACTTGCTTATTTGAAATATTTGCGCATTTTACACATAACTAACCACATTAATCAAATCAACCCTTACTATTTCAAAATAATAAATAGAAAAAATTCAATTTCATTTATAAAAAGTCGTTACAACCTCCCCTCCTTATGAAATTTCGTCCTCGAAATTGACGTACGTACCTGGTATTTCGAAAAGGTGAGAGTACCTCGCTTTCATTTCCGTTTCCAATTCCCAGGTCATTTCTTCAATAGCATGGTTCCTCCACAAAACTTTAACTTGTGGTATGACTTTTGTGCGTAGGACATGCTCCTTCCTATCCAAGATCTTGACAGGTACCTCCTCGTATGTTAAGTCTTCAGCTATCTCGTCTGGTTCTAACTCAATAATGTGGTTTAGGTCTTTCACATATTTACAAAGCACAGATATGTGAAAAATATTATGAACACGAGACATGCTTGGAGGTAACGCGAGTCTATAGACCACATTTCCTACTCGGTCAAGAATCTGAAATGGACCAATAAATCGTGGATTGAGATTTTCTCTCTTCCCAAATCTTGTAACTCCCTTCCATGGAGCAATACAAAACAATACATGATCCCCAATATTAAATTTCACTTCCTTTCGATAAAGATCCGCGTAACTCTTTTGTCGATCATGTGCCGTTTGTATATGTTGTCAAATCATTTGGATCTTTTATGTAGTCATACGTATCAACTCTGGTCCCAATAATGTTGCTTCACCCACCTTGTCCCAACATACTGGAGAGCGACACTTTCGTCCATACAATGCTTCAAATGGAGCCACACCTATACTTACCTGATAACTGTTGTTGTAAGAGAATTCCACCAACGGTAAATACTTATCCCAACTCCCTTTGAAGTTTAGGACACAAAGTCTTAATAGATCTTTAAGAGTTTGAATAGTCCTCTCTGATTGTCCGTCCGTTTGAGGATGGTATACCGAACTGAATCGTAAATCCGTGCCCAAAGCTTTTTGCAAGCTAACCCAAAATTATGAAGTGAATCTTGTGTCACGATCTAAAACTATGGATACTAGCATGCCATGCAACCTCACAATCTCATTTACGTACATAAGAGCAAGACGTTCAAGGGAATAAGTCTCCCGTATCGGTAACAAATGAGCAGACTTGGTTAATCTATCAACAATAACCCAAATCGCATCTATGCCTTGAGAAACCGTGGGAAGACCCATAACAAAATCCATGGCAACGTGTTTTCACTTCCATTTTGGAATCTCAAATGGTTGCAATGGACACTTTGGCACTTGATGCTATGCCTTTACACGTTGACAAGTTAAACACCTCGAGATAAACTTCGCGATCTCTCTTTTCATATTGTTCCACCAAAATGTATGTCGAAGATCACGATACATTTTGGTACTTCCAGGGTGAATTGCAAGCGGTGTATTGTGTGCCTCCATCATGATCTTGTATTTCAAATTAGAGTCGTTAGGAACACAAAGTCTGGAGTGGACTCGAAGTATTCCTTCTTCATTGATTCTTGCTTTTGGGATAGCGCCTTCTTGCACTTTCTTTTTCATACGCATCAGCTCCGGGTCTGTGGCTTGAGCAACTTTAACTTTATCGATTAAAGTTGGTTCTGTGCGTATATTTGACATCATCGCATGGGTCCCTAGAGTCTTGAATTCTATCTTCATCTTTTGTAAATCACACAAAATGGGCCTTTGTGTTAACAATATCGCACTTGTTCCTGCGTATGATCTTCTACTTAATGCGTCAGTCGTAGTCTTTCAACAGCTCGAGCCAATGTCGTTGCCGCATGTTGAGTTCCTTTTGGGTGAAGAAATATTTGAGGCTTTTATGGTCTGAATATATCTCCACTTTCTCTCCATATTGATAGTGCCTCCAGATTTTTAATGCGAAAACGACTGCTGCCAACTCAAAATCATGAGTAGGGTAATTCCTCTCATATTCTTTGAGTTGTCATGAGGCATAAGCTATGACCTTCCCATGTTGAATGAGAACACATCCTAACCCTTTGCCTGAAGCATCGCTGTAGATAACAAATCCATTCGAACCAGATGGTATTGTCAGAACAGGTGCTGAAATGAGTCTTCTCTTGAGCTCTTGAAAACTATTCTCGCATTTCTCGCTCCATACGAATTTTGTATCCTTCCGAGTCAGCTGAGTTAACGGAGTAGCGATTTGAGAAAATCCTTCTACGAATCCCCGATAATAACCAGCTAAGCCCAAAAAGCTACGTACTTTGGTCTCCGACTTCGGTTGCTCCCAAGTTTGTATTGCTTCAATCTTCGCCGGGTCAACAGATACTCTATGTTTTGACACCACGTACCTAAGGAATGCTACTTCCTCAAGCCTGAACTTGCATTTCTTCACCTTGGCATATAGCTTATTTTTATAAAGCCTTTGGAGTACCATCTTCAAATGGTGCTCATGATCTTCACGACTTTTGGAATATATGAGGATGTTATTAATAAGGACAACAACGAACTGATCCAAAGATTCCTTGAATACTCGGTTCATCATATCCATGAATGTCGCAGGAGTATTAGTCAATCCAAAAGACATGACTAAGAATTCATAATTCCCGTATCGAGTTCTGAAGGCAGTCTTCGGAATATCCACAGTTTTAATCTTCAGCTGATGATATCCAGAACAAAGATCGATCTTTGAAAAGAATTGTGCTCCATGTAACTAGTCAAACAGTTCATCAATACGAGGTAGCGGATACCTATTCTTGATGGTGACATAGTTCAATTCTCGGTAATCAATACAAAGTCGCATACTCCCGTCTTTCTTCTTTACAAATAAAATAGGAGCACCCCCAATGAGATGTACTAGGACGAATGAAACTGATGTCCAACAACTCCTATAGTTGGACCTTTAACTCCTGAAGTTCAATAGGAGCCATTCTATATGGGGTTTTAGAAATGGGCTTTGTACCAGGTTCAAGGTCAATAAAGAATTCTACTTCACGTTCTGGGGGTAGACCGGGAAGTTCTTCAGGAAATTTACTAACAACAGAAATATTATTCAAATCTGACGTGTTTTTGTTCAAGTCCATGACATGGGCTAAGAAAGCTTGACATCCGTTTTTCAATAAACGAATGGCTTTATGGCTTGATATGACAGTGATTGATTTTAGCGGTTTTAAATTCGAATAACAGGTTGATTAGGAATATGAAAACTAACAACCTTACGAAAATAATCAATTTTGGCATGATGAGTAGTTAACCAATTAATCCCTAAAATCATGTCAAATGCAAGTATCTTTAAAGAGATAAGGTCAACAGGTAATGTGATGGTGCCAACTTGGATCAAATAAGATTTATAAACAGTAGATGTAACGAAAGTTTCTCCTAACGGAGTCTCCACAGATAAATCAAAGTCTAATTTCTTCATAGTCAAGTTTAAACGTTGAGCACAAGCAGGAGAGACCGGTATCTAGTAAGGTATAAACTTCGCAAGAATTTATGATTAGCTCACCCGTGATCACCTCGTTTGGGTTCCTCGCATTTTGACCAGCCACGATAAACGCTCTTCCAGGAACCGCTGACTTTGACTTTTTTGGGACAGCCTTTTGAGTCACCATCCCCGCTGAACTTGGTTTTGCTATAGTACAATCTCGAGCGATATGTCCTTCCTTTCCACAATTATAACATACCTTGAACTGTTGTGGACAGTTTGGGCTGATGTGTCTCTCTTTTCCACATATATAGTATACGACCGGTGGTCGTTCTCCTCCCTTAGAAACAGTTGATACTGGTGCTGACGTCTTCTCATTGTCATTGTTGAATCTCCTCTTTTTGAAATTTCCACTTGACTCGCCTCTCCTATTATTATTTCCACGATTACCACCAGAGTGATTACCGCTTTTGTCCGTATTATTTCCTCTCCGCTGGTTATCATTGCTCTAAAGACTGCTGTCACTAGTATGACCTTGGTTGTGGTCTTTCGGTTGAACATACTTATTATCTCGCTCTAATAATTAAGCCTTGTTTACAACATCTGAATATAAAGAAAATTTATGAGAGATAAGATATTGCTGAATCTTGGGTTTTAGACCTCTCAGAAACATCCGTGTCATTCGTTCCTCATTCTCTATCAAATGAGGTGCAAACCTGGATAACTCTGCGAACTTTACCTCGTACTGTGACACCGTTATATTGTTTTGTTTCAGTCTGATAAACTCTACCTCCTTCATATGACGAATACTTTCAGAAAAGTACTTATCATTGAACAGTTTCTGTAATGGTTTCCAAGACATGTTAAGTGCGGTAGGCTAGGTACGCTTCACAGATTTTTACCAGTAATCTGCCTCACAACAGAACATAAAGGTGGCGAATGGAACCTTTTGTTCCTCCGTGCATCCCAAGACATCAAATATCTTGGTAATTTGCTTGACCCACGTTTTTGCCTTAATCGGATTCAGCTTTTCCCAGAATTCTGGTGTTCCCAACTCTTTGAACTGTTATCATTTTCACCCATTTTTGTACACGAGTCTCCCTCTTCTGATTTTGCATGAAATGTAAAAAAACTTCTAAACATCTCATCGTTCATCGTTTGACCAATGGTGTTGTTTACAAGAGAAACATTGTCGTCCCGTTGCACGTTCTCCTGATTGGTGATTAAAGGTGTCTCCACGGTCTTACTTACTCCATTGTTAACATTCTCATTTGTCATTCTCAAATACTGCCATAATACAAGCGTTAATTAAAAAAATTAACATATCACATAATATCCCTATATTCTGACCAATCAACAAATATGCTTAGGTAGGACACACTAGCGAAGGATTTATTCGTCTCTCCCCTCCTAGTTCTATTCCCCGATCTCCGCTAGAGACCATATCCCTAAGCTCTGATACCAACTGTGACTCATGTCCCAACCATGGGTAGCACCTCACAGTGATACCTATTAATTTGCCACCGCAGAACGGCGTCCCCTACGGAGAGTCTGGCTTCAGTGCATTCCTCATCAACAGGAAGTCACCAGATAGAGGCTCGGGGCTCTTTACTTATGGCTCTGATACCAACTGTGACGCCCCCAAAACAGGTATACATCACCCATTTTTAGTCGCCAAAACATGGTACAGCAATAACTACAACTTTATTAATATCATTGTCATGTAAAATACGACAACACACAAACTGTGAGTTAAAAATACAAATATTGTCTTTTAGACAATATCCACACTCAAATAAGTCCTTATTACAAATATTGATACACTATTTTACAAAATAGTGAGGACTATTATAACAACTGCCTTGGAACATCACTCCACACCCTGACTACATCCCATTATATTCTCGCTTCCTGAGAAGAAAAATGGAACAAAAAGAAAAAAGAGTGAGCTCAACTAGCCCAGTAAAAAATATTATGAGTAAGATAATATAAAACAAATTATCGTTAGTCTTTAACAGGGAAAATCTGATAGAATATAATAGACAACAAATTTTAGATCAACAACTGTAGCGAAAACAGCAATCCATTAGAAGAGTCAAATAGAGAATGAATTCTATTATCTTCTAAGATTTAAAAGTCCATCATCAATATTTTATCCCTATAACATCAATCAATAAACATCTTGAATCAAGTATTCATCTTTGTATTTCAGGCCAAAGATATTCAGTTGTATCACCAGTTGGTCATGTTCATCTAAACACATGTTCATCTTTACACTACGGCCAAAGATATTCTTCAATTAATCATTCATTTAGGACTAAGGATGATAAAAAATATTTTAAAGAAAATGAATCCAGTGAGACAAAAAAACAAATATTAGGGATTCGTACTTCGGTTTATTCATGTTCAAAAATACCCCATAATATATCATAGTGGAGTAAAATTCAGGAATAAAGATTAAAACATGGATACAATCAAACCTAGTAAAAAAAATAGACATCCGGGACAAAGAAGAGAAAATTTCATTTTTCTGTGAATAGTGTCGTATTTGTGAATAGTGCCGTATACGTGAATAGTATCGTATACGTGAATAGTAATCCCGACACAAAAAGATAAGAATTTCACAAGAAAAATCTTACCAATATTCCAGCATAATGATATTGAAAGAAATAATATCATTAAAAAAAATAACATCCCTTACCTCAAAAAGACAGTACTTCTGACTGGAATACTGAATATAGTGCTGAAGGAACTTGCACCGCATAGCAACACTCAAAGTATCAAAATACTCACAAGAATACACTCGATAATATAGAGAGAGAAAACTTCAATTTTTGGTGTGATTTTCAATTCTAACCTAAGCACTCTATTTATAGGAAAATGCTTAGAACACCAAAGCAGAAAATTTAATAAAATATTAATATATATTAAAAAATTTCCTTCGCACACCAAAGAAACTGAATTCAGTATGCTTTCAATACTAGTGGGGCCCACCAACATAATAAAAATGTTTTTCTTAAAAAAATAATTAAAACTTCAAAAATTAATTATTTCGGAACTTCAATAATTCATAATAAATAGGCATTTTATTAGAAAATTTTGAATCTTATGTCCATTCCATAGGAAATTCAATTTTCTATAACTTTGTAGTTTTAAGTTTTTCCAAATTCTAAATAGAAATTAACCGAAATCCACATACGAACAATTTTACAAGCTATAATCAAATTTCAGTCAAGAAATAGGGGCCACAAACATGTTTAACATGTTTTAAATATTTTTTGTAACAAAAATACTCTTCCTCCTCATTTAATTATATATCACACATTCATTATAAAATATCACCATTATTATGTTATTATAATATAATAATATATTTAAACGAATTATTTTATCAGAAAAGATAAAATATCAATTTTTAACAATTGTCACATTAAAAATTTTCTCCATCTATATCTACATAAAATAAATATTTTTCTTCTCATATAAATCAATAATTAATTATTCACAAATAATATTACAGAATCACAATACTGACAACCAGACCGTTCCTAGGAAAGATGGAGCTTTCCAATAAGGATTTCTCCTTACTGGCGCGCAATTAGATGACCAAACCTCTCTTTAGATAGAACTTTCTGAACATTGTCAGTAATGCTATCTAATAATATTATTCAAATAATATGAATTATTGATCTGATAATAGAAAATACTGTGTAGTGATAATTATTGAAACAACAATAATATAAAATATCAACGTAGCAATTATTGAATCAATGAAATAAAATATTGAACAGTAATTACTGTAATAATTATTGAGTAGTGCCTTCTTACGTAAGAATCAATGATTAGTGCAATACCGTGTGCTATTGTGTTTTAACTACCGGGTATTCCAACAGTATTAACGGTAACAATTATGTCGTTATTTATAAATAACTTATACTTGTCGTTTTCTTCAACCAATCACTTTTTGTTATGGGGCCCACACAAAGTTGCGCCGTCGTACGAATATTCCCCGACAGCAAGAATATTCTCCGACCAAACGAATATTCACCGAAAAAAATGAATATTTTATAACCACTTGCTTATTTGAAATATTTACGCATTTTACCCATAACTAACCACATTAATCAAATCAACCCTTACTATTTCAAAATAATAAATAGAGGAAATTTAATTTCATTTATAAAAAGTCGGGGTCTTACACCGTAGATGAAAAATAAAGCATAAGTATCCTATTTTGACCCTTGGTAATTGTAATTGTTTGATTTTAGCTGGATCTTGATTATTTTTGGATTTCTTGAGTTTACGTTGTATGTATTATTATATGTTAAATTTGATTTTGTATCCGTTAACGTAGTTGTTGAGAACACACGCACTATATTAGTGATAACAGTTTAAGATTTGATAATTGATGAGAAATTTGCTGATTGGTTATGATATGAAGTATTGTCATGTTGCTTGATTTCTCTGAGGCCAGTTGAACAGACTTGTTTCTATCACTACTGCTGGATTCGTAGGCATGTAGATTAATTGCATTTCATTCAATTACATAGTCTTTTTGTTTTATTTTGTGCTCGAGGACTAGCACGTGTTTAAGTTTGGGGGAGTTTGATGAGTGGGTTTTATACCTACGAATCGGCTTCTAATTTGAGCTTAAACTGTGTTAATTCTCTATATTTATGTTCGTTTTTTACTTGTTTATTATTGTTTTATGTATAGGTATTGTGACGGGAACTTAGCATAAAATGAGTAAAAGTGTGCAGATTGCAGGAAGACCCCCCGTCGGGGCGGGGGTACTTGAGCAAGAACAGGAGGACCCCCCGCCGGGGCGGGGGTACGGGCCAGGAGTAAGAATTCTGTTTTCATTAGAGTTCTTCAACAGAGTCTAGGAAGGAAGTTGGCATGGCTTGGGACTCTATTTGGCTTCATTTGTTAGCTAAATATATGTCTTGTGCTGGAGATTAACATAGACAACAAGGGGAGAGAACAATTTTTTTAATCAATTAACAATTTTTGAGCCCTAATTTGAGTAAATTTCATTGGAGGGAGGATTGAAGGTGAGAGTTACAAAAATTGCAAGTTGGAGAAAAGTAGAAGGGTGGTTTTGTATTCATTCTACTTCTTTAATTCAATTATTGTAATTTGGATGATGGATTCTTTTATGATTTCAGTGTTTATTTCATTTGTGATGAACTAATTTACTTATTAGGCTTATGATGGATCTTTATGGTTGAACGATGATTATGTAGCCTTAATTTCAGTTTGATAATCTATCCATTCAGTTTATCTATTGTGATTTGTGTTTTAATTTATGAATTGCTTGATCACCAATTCTGTGTGGATTTGTATGGACTCGAGAGATGATATATGAATCTAGACTTAATCACTTTGGCATGTGTTCTTGAATTATGTGTTTAAATGGAATCTTGATGAATGTTAGTGTAGATATATGCTTAACATCACACGTAACAAGGGTAGAGAACTTGAACTTAAACCTTATTTAATTGTAATTCACATAGAGATATAGTGAATTAGTTGATTAGGGTGCTTGGCTTAATTCTATCTACTTTATGGATTTAAGTTAATACGGTGTTAGTGCATTGAGAAACGACTAATTCTACTGAAGTGTTCTTGATTAATAAACTGGGATAGAGAATTGAAATGAATTAAGGTGTAACAATCAGAGAGAGACTTAAAGTGAAGTTGTAAGCCTAATTCTCCATTATTTGCTTGAAATTATAGGTTTTTAGTTGTGTTGATTGCTTGATATTTTTACATTTTTAAGTTTTTAATAGTTATAATCATTGATTTGGATAGTTTAATAAAATTTAGATAAATATAAAGCTAGTAATTGTTAGATTAATTTCATATTATTCTCTGCGGAACGACACTCAACTTGTCATTATAGTACTTGTTGACCACGTGCACTTACGTGTGAGCGTAATTAGATTTCGACCAACAGGAAACTATATTGATTTAGGAATGCATGTGCTAGCTCCTCCCAGCTATGGATTTTGGAATTGTTCAATTGGGCATACCATGCTCTAGCTTCCCTGGTTAAACTTTTCTAAAACAACTGCATCCTTAGTTTCTCATCTTCGGCGTAGGATCTGAGTTCTCCAATGAACACTTTCAAATGAGTGTAAGGATATCCTAATCCATCATATTTTTCAAAATCAGGGATTTAAAACTTGTCTGGATAACGAGCCCCTGGAAAGATATTGAGATATGAGTAATTTACACTCCCATATACTCCAATCCCTTTAATTGACCGGATGGTTTCTTCCATTTGTTGGACTTTATTTTGGATATCACCAATTTCTCAATCTTCTTTGATATTGGTAATTTCAAGGGTTTTGTTGGTTTTTTCATTATTTTGAGGTTCTGGAATCTGAGTTTCCTTTTTCTTGTCAGTATCTTGGCTCCCTTCTTGTGCAGAGGTTTCTATTTGAGTGGGTATTTGTTGACCCTGGGTACCTCTGCTCTACTCTTTTAGGAAAATAGTTAACTCTGTTATCTGGTTTTTGAGTCCTTCAAACTCTTCTCGAGACATGAAACTTGTCCCTTGTTGGGTACTTTATTTCATGTTAGTGGATAGGCTCTGAGCCTTCTTAGATTTAGACCGGGTAGTCGGACCAATCTTTTCCTATAATAAAGGTAGGTATGTTAATATATATATATATATATATTAACAGGATGCATGCAATGCAATGTGTCATTTTTTGAGGTTTTTTGCTTTTTTTTCCTGCAAAACAGCTGTTAGTTGTTTTGCTAACATAATAGCATGACAGGATTTAATAATTGTACAATAATAACATTGACAGGGAATGGAAATGATATTTACATTTAATTGATAGTTACATGGAATTGAAATTTACATTGATTTAAAAGGGAAAGGCATGAAGAGACTTTCCTTCGCGTTTGGTTTATCAGAGGCTGACCTATCTTAGGCTACTCTCGCTGCTTTTTCGGCATTAAGGTCCCCAGATCATTGCAATTTACTAGATGGGAAGTTAATCTGATCTTTCAATTAAAGCGGATCTGAGTGGCCCCTTTCCTGAGCCTCGCAGGATTAGTCTCCTTTGAGTCCAATAATCAAACGTTGAGGGGTTTGCCTCCTGGTGGAGGAATCACACAACATGCATTCTCATACAACGCGTCTCACCGTATGTAATGATGACATTGTGCGAGGCACTAATATAAAGTAGTAAAACATTTATTTACATCCATTCAATGTAAAGACAACATCCACACACAAGCAGATAAAAAAAGGAATTTGAAAAGTTTGAAAAGCGGCTTAAGCCCTCTATTGTCCCCAACAGAGTCGCCACCTATCGATGTTAGGAAAATTTTCTCTAGAATTCCTCTTTTAAATAATTCTTACCCTTTATGTTTTCTACGTGGTTTGAATCTTGTTAAAAGGGTGAAATTGACAAAAGAGTCCAACATAAAGTGTCAACGATTTGAAAATATTGATTTTTACAGAGCCGTCAGTTGATAAGAGTGAAATGGTTGTACCAACTCAACCGAGTTATGAAAAGTTTTACAAAAAAGCCCAATTATTGGACTCTGTTTAACAGGCCTTGGAAACCGAGATTCATTGAGTTCGGGGGTTTCTTAAATGGGGGGAAGGTGTTAGGCACCCCCCGACTTCCGTGAAAACACAGTTACCACATTTTTTCAATTCCCTAATTATTTGAAGTGTGTATTTAATTGGGTCCAAATGCTTTGTTTGAAAGTAGTGATATACCTCTTTTGCTCCCATATACAAAGGGTTTAATTCATAAAATCAATTTTTAACAAATAATTTAAAGGTGTGGTTTTGAAAAGAAATTTTCAAACCCTTATGCTCACATAGTAATTGAGGCCTTTGATACTTCCATTTTTATTCTGTATTCGGCTTGTTTTGATTTTATTCTCGAGATACAAAGCATCTTCGATAAAATAATATATATATATATATATATATATATATATATATATATATATATATATATAAGTGTCCGGCCTCTTATGGTCATTAAAGCCATCGAAGTAACCAGAGCACCACAAACCACAATTTGATTAGGTTAGGCCCTTAAATCAGTATCCCCGCTTTAAGGCCCAAGATTACATTTACAATGGGCTACAAGCTTTCTATACAGTTCGAATTTGTCCATCATGAGAATCAAATCCAGATCCAGGGAATTGATCATGGATCCCATGATTCTTAGGCTCACGGAATTATTTAAAAGATTACACGAAAAATATATTGAATTAAAATGCAGATTAAAATCTAGACGTCACAAAATAAAGGATTCGTCAGTTAGATCTTGGCATGCCCATAGCCCAGCTTCTCCCCTCTAGATACAGATCTAGGGTCGCGTGGTTGCTTAATATTTACAAAACTAGAAAGAACGAATAGATTTAAATGAACTTAAGCCATTTTAACTCAAAGGTTCTAGTTTTACAACCTTTGAACCGGTTAAAAGTTAGATATGGCTAGATTTAGATAAATCTAGTCCACAAATTCTAAATATTACCGCTTTATATTGAATAAACAGTTAAAACTGATATTTAATCACAGTAAATCCAGGACAAACTGATATATATATATATATATATATATATATATATATATATATATATATAAAGCAATAAAAAACCACAAATTAGCGAGTAAAAGCTTCAGATATGAAAGAATCTTACAATGTGTAGCGATGAAGGATTTAGACTGCTTTTGAAGCTTGAAAACTCAGTTTCCAATGGTTAAAACTTGATATGTTGTAATATATATGTATAAAAGTACAAAGAAGAATATCAAAGTTTAGAACACTGTTGGAGTGGTTAAGAGCTGAAATGAGCGAAATTCCCTCTCTTTTCTTCTTTTTTTTAAATGGTTGATGGGGGGTCTATTTATAGATTAAATCAATCGTGGGTCAACTCGCGGGTCTACCTGCGGGTGGACCCAGCCCCGTGGGTCTGTGTTGTCTCGAAGTACGTGCACTCCGACCAATACACTGTTTGCTCGAACCTTCATAACTTTCAATCCGGGAATCCGATGGAGGCGTGTTGTACCTTTACGGAAAGCCCTTTCCGAGAGCTACACAATGACATTGGATTTGTCCTATTTCAAATTCAAGAAGATGGGTCCATGACCAAATCTTCGAGTCTTCATAGTCTGTCTGTTGAGTTATCTTGTTCTATTTTCACTCGGGATTGACGTTATGGTTCTGTATGACCTTCATGGCAGTGATTTGACTTGATTTGATGTTGAGTTGGAAAAATTACTCTTTTACCCTCCCGGGTTGATTTCGGGCTTGACGTGGCGGCATCTGTCTTCCTCGGGGTTATCTTCGAGGTTTAACTGCTAGTGCTTCCTGTCTGTATTCAAGGTTATTTTTGAATTTGATTTGATGATTTCTCGGGGTGTGCCTTGATCTCCCGAGGTTGTCACCCGATTGTGATTTGATCTCTCGGGGTTGTCACTAGGGTGTGATTTGATCTCCTAGGGTTGTCACCGGGGTGTGACTTGATCTCCTGGGGTTGTCATCGGGGTGTGATTTGATCTCCTGGGGCTATCTCTTGATCTCCTGGGGTTGTCACTGGGATTATCACCGATGTGTGATTTGATCTCCCGGGGTTGTCACCTGTGTGTGTCTTGATCTCCTGGGGTTGTCACTGGGGTATGATTTGATCTCCCGGGGTTATCACTGGGGTGTGATTTGATCTCCCGGGGTTGTCACCTGAGTGTGTCTTGATCTCCCGGGGTTTTCATTGGGGTGTGATTTGATCTTTCGGGGTTGTCATCGGGGTTTTTCTTGATCTCCCGTGGTTGTCACCGGGGTTTGTCTTGATCTCCCGGGGTTGTCACTGAGGTTTGACTTGATCTCCCGCGGTTGTCACCGGGGTGTAATTTGATCTCTCGGGGTTGTCATCGGGGTGTGATTTGATCTCTCGGGGTTATCACCGGGGTGTGATTTGATCTCCCGTAGTTGTCACTGGGGTGTGATTTGATCTCCCGAGGTTATCTTTGGAGGACCAAAGACGATTCTGCCCTCCTGCATGGTTAGTAACAGGAATGCAAAATTTCGAGTGTCTACACTTCCTCCAAAATCACTGTCTATGAATCTAGTAAGACTAACTTGAGGCTTCATAGAAACTTCCATAATCAATTGTGCCTTTCACATATGTCAAAATTCTTTTCACTGCTTCCCAATGTTCTGAGCGAGGGTTCTCTATGAATCTGCTAATCATGCTAACAACAAAAATTAAATATGGTCTTATGGCAGTTAAATACATCAAATTTTCAACCAAACTCCTGTAAATAGTTGGATCCACAAGCTTTCCTTCACCTCTTTTGCTTAATTTAAGCCCAATAGCATATGGAGTTGAAACAGAATTAGCATTCTCCATCTTGTTTTTAAAAAAATTTCATTTCATATCTCCCTTGAGAAATAAAAATTCCCTTACTGGATTGACTAACTTCAATGCTCAAAAAATGATGCAACTTTCCCGAATCAAACATGTTAAACTCTTGTTTCATTGAAGCTTTGAAATCATTAAACATCACCATATCATTGCTTGTAAAAATGATATCATCAACATATAGACTTACTACCGTAAAACTTTCTTTTGAAAAATCAATTTTAGTGTATAAAGTATGCTCCTGAGGACATTTTTGAAAGACATTCTTCTCAAAGTACAAATTAATGAGGCTATACCAAGCCCTTGGTAATTGCCTCAAACCATACAAAGCCTTCTTTAACTTGTAAAATTTATCTTCTTCACCTTTCTTCACAAAGTCGGGTGGCTGGTCGACATAGATCTCTTCATCAAGAAATCCATTTAGAAATGCCGATTTGACATCCATTTGGAACAACTTTCAATTGTTTTGAGCTACAAGTGATATAATTAAACGAACATTATCAAGTCTTGAAACAGGTGCAAATACCAAATTAAAATCTTTTCTTTCCTTCTGTGCATACCCCTTTGCAACGAGCCTCGTTTTGTACTTGTTGATAGAGCCATCTGAATTTAAATTTGTCTTGAAAATCCATTTAACTCCAATGGGTCTTTTGTTTGGTGGTAAACTGACGAGCTCCTAGGTGTCATACCTTTCGATAGCCATAATTTCTTCCTTCAAGGATTGTTACCATTTTTCTTTTTTGCTACATCTTCATAGGAATTGGATTTTTCCCTGCGTAGAAAGAAAAGAAAATAGCTCCTGCATCTACCATCTTTGTAGTATCATAAATCTCTTTCAAAGTCCTTGCCTTGATTCCTTCGGGGCTACTACCAGAAAACTTTCCTGTTGAGGGAGATGGAGCATCATTTAGGTTTAAGAATGGAGTATCTTCACTTGACATGCTGCTAAACCTTCCAAATCCTCCACGAGCAGTGGTACCTCATCTGCAGTGTTTATGTCAACATCATTTCAAAAAAGATTTTTCATCAAAGGTTACATCCCTGTTAATAAAAATTTTCTTTATTTTTGAATTCTACAGTGTGTAGGCTTTTGACCTTCCACTGTATCCAACCAAAATACATTTTTCTGCCTTTTCATCAAGTTTTATCCTTAATGCATTTGGCATGAGCAGAAGCTACACTTCCAAAAATCTTCAAGTGTTGGACACTTAGTTTTCTCCCATACCAAGTTTCATGAGGAGTACAGTTTTTTAAATTTTTTGTTGGTGACCTGTTGATCAAGTAAACTGCACAAGAAATAGCTTCTGCCCAAAATCGGTGTCACAACCTTTTTCTTTTTAGCATGCATCGAACCATGTCCATGCTTGTACGATTTTTCCTTTTGCAAACACAATTTTGTTGTGGTGTATAGCGAACTGTCAATTCACGCCTTATGTCATTATCTTTACAAAATTGCTGAAAATCATTTGAAAGATATTATGACCCTCGATTTATTCTCAAAGTCTTTATGTGACAATCAGAAAACTTTTCAACTTCTGCTTTAAAAATTTTAAACTTGAAAACTTTTAGATTTTTCATGAAGAAAATAAGTCCACACTTTTCTTGTGTAATCATCAATAAAAGAAAAGAAGTATCTATTACCTCCAAAAGATGACACTGTCATAGGACCATACAGGTCTGAATGAACAAGTTCTAGTGGTTGCCTTTCACCCCAAGAAGATTTTAAGGGGAATGAGTTATAGTGCAACTTTCCTAACTGGCATGCTTCACAAGTCTCCTCTATTTTATAAATCTTGGGTAAACCATCCACCATTCCTTTCACCGCTAATAATTTTAGGCTATCAAAATTCAAGTGGTCATACCTGCCATGCCATAACCTGGAAACTTCTTCATTAAAATCAGCCAAACAATGACAATTTTCCACTTTGAGTGGAAGTGGAAATAAATTATTCTCTACTAAGCTAATCTTTGCCACAACTTGATTTTTTTGACAGAGTACATAATTTATCATGAAAAAATATATCAAATCCTTTCACAAAAGTTGTCTAGTAGTTAGCAAACTGCTTTTGATGCTTGGAACGAATTAAGTAAACATCTGTCATTTTTTAAAAAAATTTAGATTTTGTTTTGAAAGTGAGTTTTCCAACTCCTTTAATTGTATAGGCTCTAGCATCTCCAATTTTTATTTGTCTAAAATTTTACTCCACCAAGGTAGAAAATAAATCCTTATTCCCTGTCATATGTTTGTTGGCACCACTATCCAAATACCAAACATGATTATTATTTTTTTGACAAACAATTAATAATGACTCTGAACAATCTTTCTGAACTGATTCATTTTCATGCATCAATCAAATTCTTTTTTGTTAGATGGTGCAAACTAACATTCACTAATTTTAAGACCAGGCCTATGACAATGAAAACATTCAATATAACATTTTCTCCCTCTTTGATTAATACCACGACCTCTTCCTCTTTGAGAATTATTTGAATACTCAAATGACTCTTCCTTAAAATTATTATTGTTACCTGGTGATCCTCTTCCATTGCCACAAAAGTTAGAGCCTCTACCTCTATTTCATTGGAAGCCACCTCGTCCACGTCCACGTCCACGTCCACGACCTCCTCCACGACCGCGACCATGAGGAGCACCTCGGCCTCCCGTAATTTTAGACTTGAGAGCTTGATCATTAGAATGTGGATTTCGTTGATTAACACGGAACTCATGTGCCTTTAAAGAAGCCAACAAATCTTCCAAAGACAATTTTGACACATCTTTGGACTCTTCGATAGCTACCTCGATAAGATTGGAGCCGTACTTTAAGCTTCAAAGAATTTTCTCAACTACTTTTTGACTTGCAAAACTTCTCCATTGGTTGACATTTAATTAACAATAGTTTCATTTTCTTGCATTTACAACTTCTCAAATTCTAAACACAAAGATTGGAGCCGTACCTTTTTTACCTTTCATTCACCTTTATATATTGATTGCAAAATATCCCAAGCTTCCTTTGAAGTTTCTTCCTTCGAAATTCTATCAAAAATTGGCCTTTCATTTGCTTGATAAATTTGGAAGAGTGCTTTGTTATCCTTCTCTCTTTTCTCATTCAGACTATTTTTTTGTGCTTGTGACAAACCCTCTTCAGTTTCTGGTTTTTCATAGCCATCGTCAATAATGCTCCACAACTTACTTCAATAATACCTTTATATTATGACTCCAATAATCAAAATCTTCTCCGTTGAAGCGAGTAATTAGAGAGAATAGATTGTTTGAATTTGCCATGGATGGTACACTGAAGTTTATTCTTGAGTGCTACGTGGCCCAAGGAGGTTGGCAATTCCTTTCTAGCTCTTCTTTCTGTTTCCTACTAATTCGTGCCTTGGACTCGAACTGATCAAATTTGACAACAATAAGTTTTGGGAACCTACTGCTTCTCTTGGTTCTTTGTCTAGATCCGTGAGTGACAACTTAATTGGGTACTGATTGAAAAACGAAAAGACAGCAACAACTTGAAGTAGTGTTTGAAGGTCCTACCAGCCTTGAATCAGATCATCACTAAGACCCTTGATATGAAACTTGCAACAAGTCTGTTCATTATGCTTCTCTCCAAATCTTGCTGGTCACTTGTAAGAATTGTTAGCATGCCAAGAGTAGGATAAGGACAATGAATACGTATTTGAGTTACTAAAGAGTTCTTATATGATGACATGAAAATTGGACCCATACAATTTCATATATTTGTATTTTTACTCCTCGAGGTCAAAATACAAGTAGGTAAAATAGTAAAACACTCATGTTCAATTATCATGTTGGCATAGAGTTTTTCGTTACTAAAATATGATTGGTAATTGGGATATGCAGAGCCTTCCCCTCTAATTCTCCCTTCCCCCTTCTTCCACAAACGCGCATGCACACAGTTTGTGCTTGCCAGTCGTACTAGAAACCTCTTCTATTTTCAACTCGTCCTTAATTGTTTGACTTCGACGCACTATATCTCAACAGGAAATGCTGTATCCGAAATTTCTGCTTTTAAATAATTCTATATATTTCTCGTTTTGCTTTACTTTGTTTTGTTTTCTTTTGGTTAATGTACTTGCAGCATTTCAGTTAATAATGTAATCATGCTATGCATCCCGATACTGGTTATGGTATAGATCTGAGTTTTATTAGATTAAAAGATTATTGTGATAACTAACTGTGTTTCTTGTCTAGATTCTGTTAACTACGTATAGGTTTTATATTTTTATCAATGGATATGATTCCTATCCTTTTTTCTGCTATAAACCAATATGAGGTCAATACTGACATGAGAGTGCTAAACGGTGGTCAACTGGTCATTGCAAGCAGTAGTGAATGCTAATTAAATGCAACATATGAAGCCATATTTTAAATTTTTTTAATGAATCTTTTTTGTCTAAAAAAGGCTTGCAGGTAATAACGGAAGGCGTATGCTTTTTCTGGAATAAGTTGTTTCTAGCTAGGAAAAATTAATTAGTACGCTCTAAAACAGGTTGATATGCACGTATATTAATTGAAGACATGGTGTGTTGGTTTGAAAGGGAGCATGTATATATCTGCTGCTTATCATGAAGAGTTCAATTAAAATATCATACCGCGGGAACAATAGATACTGTTATTTAGCCAAAAAAAAAAACACAGTAGATACGGTTTTCATCTATTATGAGATTTTCAGGGTGAAAGGAACATCTTTCTGTATCATATTTGACTTCTCAAGTCAAAGATTCTAAGTTCTAATTATATACAGATCAGAACCTATGCATGCATCCAGTGGCGGAACTAGGCGGAGGCGGAGGCGGAGGCGGAGGCGGAGGCGGAGGCGGAGGCGGAGGCGGGGGCAGGGGGGGGCAACTGCCCCCGGTAGGGTGGCGCCGTGGCAGTCTAGGCGGCAGGCGGAGTTAGGGGAGAGCAGGCCAGTAGGGGCAGGGGCAGGGGCAGGGGCAGGGGCAGGGGCAGGGGCGGGGGGGCTCGGAAGTCGGAGCAGACCGGCGAGCAGACTGAGCAGTTCTTCTCTTCTTCATTTCTATTTTTTTTTTTTAAACTCTCATGAAAACGTCGCTTCATTAAAAAAATTATTATTAAGTCTGGGTCTTAATTCGCCTATCTTCATCTCTTCCCTCCCGCCTCTCTTCTGCTCTTCATCTCTTCGACTCTTCCCTTTTCGACTCTTCCCTCCCGCCATTGCTGCCGCCGCCTGTCGCAGCTCGCCGCCGCTGTTGCCTCGCCAGTCGCCTCCACTCTATTTTGGACTTTGGTTTGGTAAGTAATTTAACTAATTTTTAATTTTAATTTAGCCTAAATGTCTTTCAAATTTGATACTATTAATTTTAATTTAGCCTAACTATGCAAACTATTAATATTTTCTGTTAATTAGGTCTCCACTTTGTATGTAATTTTGATGATGACAATTGACAAATCAATTTAGGGATAGAAGAAAAAAATAAAAAATTGATTTTATTTTTAATTGATTTTCTGTTAATTTAGGAATAATTGATTTTATTTTTAATTATAAAAATTAAGATGGTTTAATACCTTAAATTAAGAAAGCCGTGCTTAAAGAAACTCTTCAAGCGTCAATAAATAAAATTTTTTTTATTTATATATTTTGGCCCCCCCAAAATATGTTCTGGTCCGCCACTACATGCATCCGATCCGCTAAGCCTCCCTTTATGACAATCTGTTTACTAATGGTCAGAGTCAGATGCTGAACGAATGTTAACATTTGAAATTGTTTTCCCAATACATAAATTCAAAATATCGCCCCAAAGCCCCGCGCCGCCCCCGCGACAACAATGGAAATGAAATAATCCTATATTCTCTTTCTTAGCGCTCTGCCCCCGTCCTTGTCCGACACACCCAAATAGGTCACACCTTAATCAACTTATACGTACTTATTAATCAAGTTGATCAAAATGATCGTTGACCCTTTACGCTTCGATGTCATTGCATCCTTGACCAGAGCCGGCCCTGGGCAAGGGCCACCAGGGCAACCGCCCAGGGCTCACAGTTGAGGAGGGCCCAAAATTTTTTATAAACTTATGTATTTATGTGTATAAAAAAATTAAATAATAAAAAGATTAACGATATTATACATTAAAAATAATATGTTAGAAAACATTAAATATGATAGTATAATTGATGATTTTACATCTAAAAGTGCAACAAGAAGACATTTTAAATGATGTTTTGTGGTTTAGATTTCATTGGGCAAAACTAAAAAAATACTCACTGTAGTTGGTAGGTTTTACTGATTATATCATTGAACTTTTAATTTTTCAAATTACATCACTAAACTAATTATTATTTTGAAATTGAGTCATTTCGTTAAAAAAAATAAACGGACGTTAATTTTTTATCTACAAAATTAATGAATTACACACTGTAGTTGGCTTCTTTTACTGATTACACCATTGAACTTTTAATTTTTCAAATTAACCCATCAAACTAATTAAAAATAATTATTTTAAGTATTTTTTAAAATAATTATTATTTTAAGTAAAAAATATTAGAAACTTTTTTTTCTTCATAAAATGAGTAGAGTTCCATAAAATATAGATTCAAACAAAATAAAGTGATTTTAAATTAAATTAAGTCTTAAATTAATGTCTACTTAATTTTTTAACAGAATGACTCATTCTTAATATTAGAATTTTTTTAAAAAAACTAAAAATAGAAATAAAAATTAAAAAAGAAGTAAATGATAAATAAAAAATTGATTCAATTTTTTCAAAAAAGAAATTAATAATTTTTATAAATAAATTTTATTTTCAAGAAAAAAATTGGAAAATTCTTCATATTTTAAAAAAATGAGTAAAATTTTATAAAATATAGATTCAAAAAAATAAACTTTATTTTCAAAAGGAAAAAAGAGATTTTTTTTTAAAAATCAGTAATGTTTCATAAAACGTTAATTTTTTTTAAATCTATATTTTATGAAATTTTACTCGTTTTATGGAAAAAAAATTTAAAGTTTCTAATATTTTTTACTAAAAATAATAATTATTTTTAAAAATATTTAAAATAATTATTTTTTAATTAGTTTAATGTGGTAATTTGAAAAATTAAAAGTTCAATGGTGTAATCAGTAAAACGTGCCAACTACAGTGGGTAATTCATTAGTTTTGTACATAAAAAATTAACGTCCGATTATTTTTTTTAACGGAATAACCCAATTTCAAAATAATAATTAGTTTAGTAGGGTAATTTGAAAAATTAAAAGTTCAATTGTGTAATCAGTAAAACTTGCAAACTACAGTGGGTATTTCATTAGTTTTACCGATTTCATTGATATTTTTATTTTGTTGGTACATCCGTACATGTGATGATTCTTTGTTTCGATGATATTTTAAAGTGTTCTTCCTTATCTTTTGTAAATTCTTATAATTTTAATAAAAAAAAATAGTTGATAATTTATTTATTTTTTAATTTAATTTGTATAAAGGGGCACACTTGAAATTTTTTGTCCTGGACCTTAGAAAACCCAGGACCGCTCTGTCCTTGACAGTCATATAGACATTAATCCTCTCCCTTGGTCAATTTGGTTCAATTGACCCTATTATTGACAACTTATTGTCATAACCACTTCTACTTCCCTTTCATGTCTCCATTCTTCATCCTGGGCAATCTCTTACCTAATGATTAAGAACATCACACAAGAAACATCATTCTTCTTAAAACCTCCGTCCTTATCCTTACATCTAATATTGAGGTTTCATTCCCTCTTGTTGTTACCTCCCCTACTGTCTTATCTTTTTAATCCTCTTTGTCTTTCTATCTTCCGGATCCACTTGATGCGAAACAAAAACCTGCCAACTTGTTAATTTTTTTTTTCTGTCTACGTACTGAGCTCAGTCATGCATGTCCATTTGCTTCAACTCCAAGAGTCGCATTTTCATGCGGCACTGTATACTTCTAGGAAAATAGTTTAAGAACAATTCCTGAAACATATCCCAAGGTATTATTCCTGCTCCAGTCCCATTCTGATTTGTTTTCCACTAGAATTTTTGCTTCAGTTTTCATCATATAGGTAACGGATACCATCTGTTGATTTTTTTTCCCAACCCTAGCAATCCAAAATGCCTTCTCCATTTCATACGCTTGAGCCTCCAAAGGCTCTGTGGTTCCTTAAACTTTAGGGGTTCTACGTTCTTTAAAATCTTTGAAAGTAGTGAGGTTTACGTACATGAATCTATTTGATTTCACCCAAATTTTAGAGTTAGATATTATTAAATTTTTCTTTAATTATTTTATTAATTATTCATGAATGATTAATTATTTAGTTTTGATTCTTATTTATTTTTATATATTCATGCTAATTAGTACATGTGCACATACCTTTAATTTTACAATATATATTGAAATCTATGTGAATATATAATTTTGATTAAAAACTATAAGGTTTCGATTTGTTCCTATTAATTAATTTTTTTAATTTGCTTTTTCATTATTTTGTAAAATTGTATTTAATATTTTGAATCAAGGTAAATAAATATATTAAAGAAAATTTTCAAGATCTAGCGCTATTAAACGAGCTCGATCTAAATATTTTTCCTGCGGATATATCTACTCAACAGTCAATTATTCATGTCCCAGTCCAAGAGTAACCTAGTAAAACTATTTCTTCACAAATTTTATTTTAATTTTAATTTTTTTTTTTGGGGGTGGGGGAGTGCCCAACCTTAATTTATAATTTTTTTGTAGGTATAGGGTTGATATTGTAAATTGATGCCCACCCTAAACACAAAAGGCTTGGGTCAAGGTACAAACTAATAATTATGAATTATTAATAACCTCTTTTAACTTCAATTTTTATTTTTATTTTTATTTTTAGGAGTCTATTTGATTTCTCCCAAATTTTAGAGCAAGTTAAATATCATTAAAATTTTCTTTAATTTTTTTATTAATTCTTCATGAATGGTTAATTACTAAGTTTTGATTCTTATTTATTTTTATGCATTCATGCTAATTAGTACATTAGCACATACCTGAAACTTTGCAATATATATTGAAAATTTGCCATGTGTGTCATACTTTTTCCCATTATACTCAATCTATGTTTATATATTCATCATTGAATTGAAAATTTTATCAATCTAGTTAGTAAACTATAAATATTTGTCAAATTGTTACAAAATCCATTAAATGAGTTGACTTTTAATAAAAACCTAACATGTGATTTGCACATGTGAGAGAGAAATTAAATTTTTACATATTTGTCTATATAGTCTGCCAAGGTGGAAAACTTATAATATTTTAATACTAAAAGTAACTAAATTTGGGTTAAACCAAAGTAAAAATTTTTGTTTTCTAATACCGAATAGCATAATAAGACAAAAAAAATAATAACTTTCTTTCTGCTCATTCTTACTTCATCTTCTTCCTTTGTCCTTTTTAGTGAGAGAACACCATCATTATTCTCAAGATCCATCGCTACCTAAATTAGTGACACCCCCAAATTAGAGATAAATCTATTTCTTCTCACTCTAAAACGAAATTAGAAAAAAAGAACCTTCAATTTCTTTCTCATCATCCACCTAAGCCGTCGCCGCCACAACCCTCCACGAGAATTTTCTAAAAATGGCCTAAATTACGTTCAACTTTCAATATTACATCCATTTTATTCAAAATTTTTGATAATAGGCTAAAAGTCAATTGAATTGTCGTTGAGTTATGAAATTGAAATTCAGCGCCACTTGAAGTGCCATTGAAATGTTTAACCCAGTTTATCTTATCTTAATCAAATTTAGTTAATTTAAGAAATGATTTTTTTAAAAAAACTTAATTATTTTTAAAACGATTTTATTTTTAAACAAATTTAAAAAAAATAATCTTTTCTCCTTCAACGCTAGTAACATTGACGTTGGATTTGATTTTTTTAATTAAAAGACAATGTGCACCCCAAACTTTACACCCATGTTGACTTTTGCACCCCAAACCAAAAAAGGTGTCTAAGTACACTCCAAACTTTAATTAAACGTAACAGAAAGCACATTTTCTTTACTTAACCGGTCAAAAGTGATCGGGTAAGGCTGTAATGTTTATTACAGAGGGGTAAACTTGGTAGTTTACATTTATTTTACACAATTCCCTTCCTTCTCTCTCTCTTAAACCCACATTCCTCTATTGAGCTCCCTTTCTCTCTCCTCCCCCAATTCTGACTCCGGCGCTGACCCCCTCTGCCATTGGCTCTACGATACATTTCTTTCATCCGATCCCGATCTACGCCTCGTAGTCCTCTCTTTCATTCCCCTTCTCTCCGACCTTTACCTCTCTCGCCTCCATTCCGATTCTAATTCTTCTCTTGCCGGCTTTGAAGCCGTTCTACTCGCTCTCTACGCTGCCTAGACCAAATCCCGAAACGGCAAATCGATCCTCATCTCCCTCCCCGATCTTTCTCTCCCTTCTCTATACCATATCCCTCAAACCACTAACCCCAAATCGAATTCTAACCCTGGCTCTACTCCGAAAACTAGATTCTAAGTCCTCCGTTAGAGCCCCAAATAGTGAAATCCACCAAACGCGCCTGCATTGTTGGCGTTGCCTTTGATTGTTACTATAAGCAAATATCCCAAATGCCCCAGCTAGTAAATTTGCATCCGGTTGGGCAGGGCAAGACTGCCCTTGTAAGTCTGGATTTGACGAAATTAACAATTTTTCTAATGAAATTAGGGTAGAAGAAGTGGATGATGTTGTTGAAGAAATGGGTAATTTGGCTATTACTGAGAATGGAAGTTCTGTTGGGGTTTCAAAAGGGGTCAGAATTCCATTGGGAACTTTTACAGCCGACGTTGAGAATATTGGGGCATTGTTTGTTAGGTCCTTTGAATTCGAATGACGTAAAAGATGTTGCATCTATGGCAGTACGATGTTTGTATGTCACTACAAAAAAATGGGCATTTAGCAACGATTTTTCGGGCAACGACTTTATAAGTTGTTACTAGAAGTATATGTTTAGCAACAGAATTTGTCCTTCGTTGCAAATTGTGTCAGGCTTTCGCTTTTTATAACAAAATTCATAAGTCGTTGCAAAAGTTCGTTGCTAATTCATTGGCGGGAAAAACTTTCGTTAGAAATTCGTTGCAAAATTTTAGGCCACTTGATTTCCCGTCATCGTGGGCAACGAAAGTTTTTTTGTTGCTAAAAATTGGGCTTTAGCAACGATTTTTCAAGCAACAGCTTTATAAGTCGTTTCTAAAAGTGTATGTTTAGCAACGAAACTTGTCCTTCGTTGCAGATTGTGTCAGGCTTTCACTTTTTACAACAAAATTCATAAGTCGTTGCAAAATTTGAAAACAAAATTCGTTGGAAATTTGTTAGAAAATTTCTAACCACTTGATTTCTCCTCATCGTAGGCAACGAAAATTTTTTCGTTACTATATTTCGTTGCCTAATATGGACCACATTCATTGGCAATAATTTTTATTTTCGTTACATATCTTATACAACTTTTTGCAACGACTATTAAAATGTTGCCTTAAATTAAGATAATCCCAATAAACACGTTTTTGTAAGACCATATTCGGTATTCGGAGAATTGTCAAAAAATATTCATATTTAGTATTTAAAAATTATATCCAAATGCAAAACATATTCGAACCTGTGACATATCATTTAAAACTTTGGTCATTTGACCACTGGAGCAACACAAGTTATCTATTAATATCTTGCAATGATTATTATTTATATCAAAACATGAGATTTCCCCCATATATTTCTTTCTTCTCCTTCACTACATACCATTAATACAATCTCAAGAAGTTATATACTACAATAATAATAATAATAATAATAATAATAATAATAATAATAATAGTACTAATAACAATAATAATAAAAATAATAACAATAATAATAACAATAACAATAACAATAATAATAAAGTTGCACCAATGGTGTGTAAGTTTTTTTTAACTCCCATTTTTCAAATTTTCCTTTTTCTTGACTTGTAATTTTTTTATAATCAAATATTAATTTCTCTTTATATCTTGTATTAGAGGGTGTTTGGCAATGACTTATAAGTTGGTTAAACTAAGTTATAAGTCATTTATTATTATTTAGTATTTGACAATAACTTAAATTTTAACTTTTTTTTTACTTATAAGTCATTATTAAACTTTTTTTCATGCTTCATGTCCTATATTTTTTTTTATTATTACTATTACTATTATTATAATTATTATTATATTTACTATTATTATTATTACTATTATTATTATTATTATTATTATTATTACTATTATTATTAATTTTTATTATTATTATTATTAGAATAATTATTACTAATCTTATAATTATTATTTTTATTATTATAATAATTATAATTATTACTATTTTTATAATTTCTATTATTATTATTATTGTTGTTGTTATTAATATTTTTATTATTATTGTTACTATTATTATAATAATTATTATTGTTACTATTATTATTGTTATTATTGTTGTTATTATTATTACGATAATAATAATTATTATTATTATTATATTTATAATAATAATTATTATTATAATTGTTAGTATTAATTATAATTATTATTACTATTACTATTACTATTATTATTATTAATTATTATTATTATTATTATTATTATTATTATTATTATTATTATTATTACAATAATTGTAATAGTACTAATAATAAAAAAGCCTGGCCCGACCCCTAGGCTTTTTAAAAAATAAAATAATGCTCTTCTTAAGAATTGAACTCTAGACCTCTCATTCTCCTTAAACAAATGCTCAAACCAACTAAGCTATAAGGATTTTTTATTATAAAGTCAGTTACCCGACACTAAAATACTAGAAATACTAATTACATATTTACATCAAATACTAAAAATACTAATTAAAAAAATACTAAAAAAAATCAAATTAAAAAAATACTAAAATCTAAAAAAAATACTAAAATTCAAATTATTTTGTTAATTAATCAAAAGAACAAAAATTTAAATTACATCATTAAAATACTAAAATCATAACATATTTACATCATTTACATCATAACATAACATATTATCATATTTACATCATTTACATCATAACATATTTACATCATTTAATCAAAATACTAAAATTCAAATACTAAAATACTAAAATTTTGCCATAGTTGTATAACATATCAAAATACTAAAATTTTATCGTAGTTGTATAACATATCAAAATACTAAAAGTCACCTACCCGACTGTTGTTATTATTATTATTAATACTATTATTATCACGCAATTAGTTATATACATTTATGTATGTACGTAACAAATCTAAGGAAAGGTGATCTGTTTTAATTTGGGAGAAATGATTTGTTCAGTTATAAATACTAATCCTTGCAAAATAATAGCAACTAGACCCATGTGATCGGGTGGTCATTTTTTTTGGGATAAAGTTCAATATTCGCCACGTCAGCCCGTCTACATATGATATGTACGTATGTGTATATAGTGAAATGTTTCACTCTGTCTGTTTCAAAATAAATGCCCAATTTTATTTTTTTAAAGTTATAATTTTTGAAATTAAAATTGAGCACATATAGATATATTTTCTAATTTAAAAAAATTAAAGTTTGTAGTTAATTGGATGTTGTTTATAATGATCATATTCGCACACTTATAATTTTAAAAAAATATATTATTAATTTCTAAAATAATTTATATATATATATATATATATATATATATATGTGTGTGTGTGTGTGTGTGTGTGTGTGTGTGTGTGTGTGTGTGTGTGTGGTAATAGAATTTATCTAATGTACAAACATATAACATAAAAAGCAAAAATATCACAACTAAGTTTCGAACCTAAGAACTATGGGTTATTGGGCCATTAAGCTACCCACTGAGCCATTCTAATTTATTAGTGATATTATATAAATATTTATAAATAATAAAAATATTACATTTAATACTAAGGATATTACACACAAATTATTGTAAAAAATAAATTATTTAATATAAGTAAATATTTAACTTGAGATTACATAAAATAATAAGAACTTTTACTCTTAGACGGAGCGAGTAACTTAAATCATGAACATATTTTTAAGTCCAAAAATAAAATATAAAAAGAAGAATAGTAATGGTAAAACATTATTTTCAAAAAAAATAAAAAAATATTTTTGTCAAAAAAATAAGTAAAGTTTCATGAAATATAGATTCAAAAAAAGTAAAACAAAAAAAACTTTATTTTCAGAAAAAAAAAATAGAAATGTTTATTTTTGAAAAAAAATGAGTAATTTTTCATAAAATATAAATTTTAAAAAAATATAAAATTAAAAATTTATTTTTTTTAAAAATAGACATTTTTATTTTTTTTAAAAATGAGTTAAGTTTTATAAAATATAGATTCAAAAAAAGTAAATAGAATTTTTTATTTTTAAATAGATGTGTAGATTTATTTTATTAAACTTTACTCTTTTAATTTAATTAATTTTTTACTCATTTACTTTAAATTTATTTTACTTTTATATTTTAAACTTTTTTTTAAATCTATATTTTATGAAATTTTACTAATGTTTTTAAAAAATAAAAATTTTCTATGTTGTATGAAAAATTAAGTTTTTTTTTTGTTTTATTTTTTTGAATCTATATTTTATGAAACTTGCTCATTTTTTAAAAAATAAAAATGATTTTTTTTAAAATATAGTTTTATTTTCTTGTATTATTTTTTTTGAATATTTTATGAAGCTTTACTCACTTTTTTAAAAAAAATTCTATTTTTTCTGAAAATAAATTTTTATATTTTTGTTTTATTTTTTGAATCTATATTTCATGAAAATTTACTCGTTTTTAAAAAAAATAATTTTTTTTTCTAAAAATAAAGTTTTATTTATTTATTTATTTTATTTTGATTCTATATTTTATGAAATTTTACTCATTTTTTTAAAAAAATCTATTTTTTTCTATAAATAAAGTTTTACTTTTTTTAATATAATTTTTTAAACTTTACTCATTTTTTTTAAAAAATTAATTTTTATTTTTGTTAAAATAAAAAAAAATAAAATCGGGTAACTTAAAGGGACAGAAATGCAAAAAAAGTCGAATCAGATTAAAGATAAATGGGTCGGGTTACATTCAAATCGGGTAAAAAGACAGAAACGCCAAAAAATATCACTTTAAGGACCTAACTGACGAAAAATAAACTTTAGGGACAATTTTGAAAGTGAGTGATAACCTAGAAGGATAGAAGTGTCATTCAGCCTAAATAATATTTGTTAATTGAGATTAAGTTAAAATTATATTATGAAATAATATAATATCAAAGCCTTGAACGACAATGAAGTCATTATGAATTAAATTTCATCAATGAAGTGATTGAAGTGTTTAAGTAAAATTGTAAATTAATGAAAGTGTCTTTGTGTGAATTAGAATGAAGATGTTAATTAAACTCATTATTTTAATATATTATAAATAAGTGTAATATATTTATGTAGTGGGTTGATATATTATATTATGCCAAATGAATATAAATTAAATTTGAAATGAAGTAATTAGTTCATTATTTAAAAATTTATGGGTTAATATAATTGTTTTGATTAATTGAATAAAGAAGGTTAGTTTCTTTTAATTAGTTGACAATGAGAATTATGTTATTATAATGTAACATATAATGGTATAATATGTAATATTATACTAGATGGATGTGAATTAAGAATATGAGGTGATGGACCAATATATATATATATATATATATATATATATATATATATATATATATATATATATATATATATACACACACACATGAGGATCTTAGGCTCACCCCAAGCTCACCTATAAAAAGTCTATTTTTTTTCTTCTCTCTCCTCACACTTCAGACGCGAACGACTTCGGACTCTCATCTCTCGCTCTCTCGCTCTCCTGCTCTCCTCTCAAGCTCTCCTGATCTCTCCTCTCGCTCTCACTCCCTGCTCTCGCCTCTCACGAATTGAAAGGAGTCTCTCTTGGGTCAGATTCTCTCGCTTCTCGCCCCTTGCTCGCGTGGTCGCCCCAAATCTCAAAGCCCTAATTTTGGCCCCAAAGCCGTCGCGCCCCAAATCAGAAAGCCCGAATTTTGGCCTCTCAATTCCGTTGCGATAGGTTTGTATTCTATATAAGGTTTTGGTAAAATCAAAAGCCAGAGACAATACTTGTCTCGTTTATCTTTAACATAGCTTCTGATATCTCCATTTGTTTAGCAGTTGTAAAATGATTTGGGGCTTAATTTTACCATCTGTTTCATTGTTGTCAGATATCTTGTTTTAACATTTATTTTTTCAGTACGTTCCTTTTACCATCACTGCCAGCCTAAAGAAGATGGGGCTTTTTGGTTCTGTTTCATGAGTTGGGGCTTTTTGGTTCTGTAAAATATTTTTTCTTTTCTTTGCATATTATATATATGTTTGTACTGCCACATTTCTCATTATATAAGGTGTTTGAAAAATTGCCTCTTAGAGGTTGTCAAGCATAAATAGGTGAAAAATTGCAGTATGTGGTTGTCAAGCATAAATAGGTGAAAAATTGTAGCATAGAGGTTGTGTTAAAATTGCAGTATGTCATGGTTTATTGTGTTTTTCTATTTTGTATTTGCAGCCATGAACGCAGTATGTAATTGTGAAAGGTGTGCTCAACTTAAAACGTCCTGGACTGATTCAAACCCAGGAAGAAGGTTTTTCTCATGTCCGAATTATGGAAAAGTATGTGTGTTAGGGTTCAAATTTTGTTATATATATTCCATTCTATTTACTTGCACATATCTCTGAAAAATAATTTGTTTACAGAGGAATGCTTGTCAGTTTTTTGCTTGGTATGATCCTCCAATGTGTGACAGATCAATACAACTAATCCCCGGATTGCTTCGAAAGATTAACGGAATGTAGCAAGAGATGGAGAACGTGCGTGCGATAGGCAACAACCGAAGAATAAAATTTATTATTGCACTTGTTTGTTCTTGGTTATTGATTTTATTCATGTTATTGTAGATCGAGTAAATATCCAAGCATTTGTTGTAATCTTATCCAAGAATTTGTTATTTGAGATTCAATATTTTGTTATTTTACTTATATTAGGGATATGTATGTCCTATCTCATGTAAAATTCATGTTAGGATTGTTATTATTTTAGATAATCTTGTTGAAGAAAAATGACTTTTTAGACTGCTTTTCAGCTATATTGATATGCATACAGGTTATCAAAAAATGAAATAAGTTAAGACTATATTGATATGCATACAGGTTGAAAAAATGCATACAGGCTATATTCCACCCCCTTTCATGTCATTGTTAAAAAAATATGCATACATGTTGAAAAAATGCATCACATAATAAGTTCAGACTTCAGCCATGCAACTAGTTGATGAAACAATTACATCATTTTCCAAAAAGACTACCATTTTATCACTTCTTTGGCATCAGTAAGTTTAGACATTTTATTGGTTTAACTTTGAAGGGTTTTGTTCCTAGAAAATATAAGAAAAACAATACAACACAATCCATTGTTTGATTGCCACAAAGACGAATGAACAAATTTGCAACTGGCTGCCACAAAATCCCCACATTAAATTGATTTATAGGCTTAAACTAGCATGACATTATCCATCATTAATTCTCTTACTCCTTAATCATTCAGGCCCTGCAACCTTTTTCAGAAGGCCCTGCAACATTTTTTTCACCCTAAAAAAATATATATATATATACTACATCATTGCTGAAACAATTACATCATTTTCACACTTCCCTAAAAATAAAACATTCAACTGTTCCAAGGATCTGTCTAATAATAATAATAATAATAATCTTTTTACAAAGCTGTCTAAAAATAATAATAAGAGACCCAAAACAATATGCAAATACTTATATAAAACTGTCCACAAAATTGTGTAGCAGAACAAAGTTTATAGCAGAACAAAGTTGTAATGCATCACAAAGTTGTGTAACATCATTCGCAACTAGTGCATCACCAACAAATAGGACCAGATCTGGAGCTAAGCCATGGAGAAACTGCATAGCTAATGGCAGTGACAAATAGCTCCAAAATACTACACTGAAATGAACAACAAGAAAAACAGATTCAGCCACTTGGAATCTGCAATTAAGATAAAAAATTGTAAATGTAAAATGAAATAAATGTGCTCACAAATGAGTATTGCACCTGTGTTTGAATCACTATCGTCATTATCTACACTTGGATCCTGAGTAGCATCATCATTTGATGCTCCAGTTCTACATTTAAACAAATAGCAAAGTAAAATTAAAACCAATACCAAAGTAACATATAACAAAGTCAAAATAAGTAAACTTGCTTACTGATTATTAAGTTTCGGACAGTTTCTTTTATCGTGTGTCACACCAACTTTGTTACACGCATGACAACGTCTACTCTTGGCACTTTTTGCTTTCCCCAAAGCCCTTTCTTTGCCACCTTTCAGCCTTTTGCCACACCCTTTTGCTCGCACGTGGTTCGGCTCAATGTAACTATGTTCATTAGTAGAAACCCTGTTAACTGACTTGGATACACTAATTCCACCCCCTTCCATGTCCTTGTTTCTTTCGGAATCATTCTTCCCAATAATTTGTCTTATCTGTTCATATCCATTATCTAACCATTCTTTAAATACCTTTGTGGCATCTTCATTTGTGAGAGCACTATCAATCAAATCTAAAGATCGTTGAATCAATTGACTCCGCAAGAGTAAGTATGACTTGTCATCCTGTATCGCCACACCATTATCATCAATTACACCACTTGCTTTTGCTGTCTTTGTCCACCTTTTCAAAATATATTTTGTAGGCAAATTATCATGATCATGATACTTATTCAAGTAAGCTAGTACATGCCGACATAGTATTCCCAAACTCTCAAACTATTTGCAAGTGCATGTTGCATAATCCCAAGATTTGTCATAATGAATTTTCCTGAAATTACACTTGTTGACATTCCTTCGGCAAATCTTATATACATTGTAGTTGACATCCTCCTTCACAAGTTCAAACTTATAAGTGAAGCTCTCACATAACTCATCTTCAAATTTATAATACATAGAGTATGTATAAATGTCAACCATTTGACTTAAGAAGTGATTGGAAATTTTCATTTTCGGTTTCTCAATTAAATCTTTGTTATCTGATTCCAACTCTGCATGTCGTTGATGTTGAATTCCCCGACCAAATTGAATCATAAACTCCATTAATGAATTTCCTTTAGAAACAAGTCTTTTGAAAAATGCATGACAACTCTCCGCTAGTTGGCTACTTGACATACCGGCTGAGAAAACATGATTCACATGTGCAGGTACCCATCTACAACGGATTGCATACATTGATTGAAGCCATTTATTAGTAGTCAACCCACTTTTCTCCACGAACTCCACCCAAGTGGAGTCAAACTTTTCCACAGTCTCAGAATTCCAAATGCATTCTGAAAACTCTTTATAATAAGTATCATATTTTACAGAATCAATCTTCTCTGAAAATTTGGTCAAAATGTGCCAACTACAATACCTATGAAATTTCTTAGGAAGCATATGTGAAATGGCATTTGTCATAGCCGGATCCTGATCAGTGATAATCATCTTAGGTGCATCACCTGGCATTGCTTCCAAAAAACACTTAAAAAGCCAAACAAAGGTCTCTATGGTCTCACCACTTAAGAAAGCACAACCAAATACGCAAGTTTCACCGTGGTTATTAACCCCCATAAGTGGTGCAAATATCATTCCGTAACGATTAGTGTTGTAAGTGGTTTCAAAAATGACAACATCACCGTAAAATTTATAAGCCCGTCTAGAAGTTGCAGCTGCCCAAAAACAACGAGTAATCCTCTTTTCATCGTCTGTGTCAATTGTAAAACTGAATGAAGGATTCTTTTGTTGTTCTAACTTCAAGTACTCATTCAACATATCGCCATCTTGTCCCTTCAACTCATTACGACTGTCTCTTTCAAAGTTATACAAATCTCGTTGCGTGCAACTAATATTTTCAATCCCTCCCGCCTGCAATGCAAGAAAGTTGTATTGTTGGCATTGTGGTATATTCACCATGCCAAGTTGTTGAGCCAAACTTTTTTGGGGGGCTGATACATTACGGTGCGAACGTAAGAGATGCCTCTTATGTGGGGTTGACAATGGGTGACAATGGCCCTCCTCAGCTATGGTAACTACGTACAACTCATTTCTTTTAACCACTACAATTCTTACACTACAACCTTCTTTGATAGATCCACGTTTTCTTTTTGCATCCGCATCGGCTAATAGTTTGCCCTTTCCTTGCTTATAACACACATACTGCTTCCTACAAATCTCACCGCTTCCCTCTTTTCTTTTCTCAGTATGCTTTCGCACACTAAAACCAGAATGCATTGCATATGTATTGTAAAAAGTGTGAACGTCGTCTAATGTATGAAATGCTTGACCTAGCTTAGGCGTAAACTCATCGGCTACTTTAGGATAGTAGAGTCCAGTTTGACCATTGTTCACATCCAACCCCTCTTCACTAAAGTCCTCCCTCTCTATTTCCATTTCAATTTCAAAATTGTTAATGCAGTCTAAATTCAGTTCTGCATTATCCCCACAACTATCTATTTCATGGTTCATGCCTTCCATTAGTAAAAATTCTTCCAAAAAAAAATTAAATAGAATGATTGGTCCACACTCAATAGAAATACTCAAAAAATTAAATAGAATGATTTTTGAACTTAACTATCAGACATTCTTATAAATATAACTATCACCAAGATATTGAAAAAGAAGAACATAGAAGTTCTTCTTTAAGCTGGCAGTGATGGTAAAAGGAACGTATTGAAAAAAAATGTTAAAACAAGCCATTGCTACAACAATGAAATAGATGGTAAAATTAAGAGGAGGCTCATTTTACAACTCCTAAACAAATGGAGATGAAAAAGCTCTGTTAAAGATAACAAAGCTCCCAAAAAAGCAAAGCACCAATAGGCAGCTCAATTGATCAAATCAAACCAAAATCAGTCAAAACTCGATCAAACTAAAGTAATTTCAGAGAAGATCATCATAAACATAACTCACCTATTTGACAGTTAAATCAAGAATCAATCACTATAGTTGCAATCGGCTAACCTCGTTCAGGGATTTGGGGTGAAAAATTAGGGCTTTGCTCGTTCAGAAACCAAATCCCAGTCTGAAGTTCGTGAGAAGTGAGGGGCAGAGAGATCAGGAGAGCTTGAGAGGAGAGCTTGAGAGGAGAGCAGGAGAGCGAGAGGAGAGCGAGAGATGAGAGTCCGAAGTTGTTCGCGTCTGAAGTGTGAGGAGAGAGAAGAAAAAAAATAGACTTTTTATAGGTGAGCTTGGGATGAGCCTTTTGGGGGTGAGCCTAAGATCCTCATTGTATATATATATATATATATATATATATATATATATATATATATATATATATATATATATATATGTGTGTGTGTGTGTGTGTGTATATGTAAATGAATATTGGTGTCAAGAATTAATAAATTAAATTAATATTTAATTTATAATTAACTGTATAGATTAAATTAATTTTTTTAAAATCAATTTATGGAAGGAAGTAGTAAAAAGTAATTATAAAAGTTTAAATCAACTATTTAAATAAAATAACATAAATTAAATAGTTGATTCGTTCCATTTCGAGTGTTTATTTTAATTATGAATTTAATTTCATAATTAGTGAAATAATTTTATTATACATTTTATAAATATATAATTATTTAATTTTTAATTGTAATGCATAAAGTGATTTATGTGTGTAAGGGATATTTATATAATGTAATACTATATAGCTATGTATTACGTATATATGAGGGGGCATGTAAGTTAGTAATGTATTTAAGGCTGAAAATTAATAAGCTGCTAGTGCTAAGTCATAGATTCCAAGCAGGAGATGGACTTTTATTAAGCCATCAAATATTAAACTGCGATTAAACTTCCCTGCCATTCTTCTATTATGTTCCAAAAAGAGAAGCTTAACCTAGAATAGATATGCGCCTCTCTCTATTCAACACAGATCTGTGCTGCTCTCTGTATATTAGGGATTCCCTCGACCGTAACTCCGACTCCTCTGAGAAATATTTTCGACAGCCCAATATCCAGATAAGTGGCGCATCTAAGCGATTGAGTTTCAGTTCTCTCTCTCCAAATGATTTTAACAATGACTTTATCAATTCTGTATGCACTACTATATCATCTTATTCTCTTATCTTATTATCAATTTAAGATATCATGGAAGTGTCGGGTTTCAAAGCTTATCTTATTCTCTTATCTTATTATCGAAAGAGCAGGGCATTCTGTATGCACTACTATATCATCTTATATATGGTCATTATAATTTGTCCTTGGAAATATTGTACCTGACTTCTTTAATCTTTTCCCTTCATTTTTAAGTAGCTATGTTGTTTGTTCCACTGTAAAAGTTTATGGGAGAGAATTCTTTCAAGGGAATGGTATTTCAGATTTTATCTATAAAAATAAAATTGCAGAAAGTTTCTGTCTTTTTCATGACCAGGGGCAAAACACATTGGAGGTTGTACAAGTACTATCTTATACACTGTCGTTTAAGTATGGTATTATGTTTTTATTCCTTTTTTCCCCTCTATTTTTTGTTTCATCCTCAATTTATTAGAGTTTTCTATTTTGAGTTGCTGCACTTAATTTTCTCACTATAACATTAATATTGTGATACTTCCAGAAGTTCTCTTCTTGTTATTTTTATTTATTTCATGGATTATTACAAGTATTTGGTATAGTGCTTGCCATTTAACTCAATTACTCCTAGATGATTGTAGGCTATCAAAATTATTGAAGCTGGATGTGAAAGAACTAGTGAAAAAGTTTTGATTTTAATTCATGGTGCAGATACTGTTAAGCTATACCGTAAAGGGGAACTTGAACCATTGCTATCAGAAGCTAGTGGCGAAAAGAAAGAGAGCTAATCTTCCGAGCTTATTGTCATTTGGAGTCTCCCACCTCCTTACATCTGTTGGATGTCTTACCAAGATATCCCATATTGCCATATTTCTGTTTCTGTCAAGAAAACATATATGTTTCTATCAGAAAGAAATAATCATATATTGGTATTAAATCTTTTGCAAGTTTCAGAAGTTTTATGCATCTTCTTAATGAAACTGTATAATTCCAGTTCATGGTACTTGCTTGACGTATTTCTTAGGAACCTCGTTTGCCTCCTTTATTGCATTAGAACCATTTTAGTCTGCTCATGAATGGCTTCATAGTATCAATATGATCTACCTTGGGTAGAAATGTACTTCTTTTGTCCAGTCATCACTTAGTAGGCTTTCAAATTATCATTTGTCCTTCTAGTTACAAGCTTCAACTTCTTCTTTTTGGCTTTTGACATGCAATGCAATTAGTTACTGCTGATTTTCCTTCTTCAGAAACATAGTGTCTTAAGCTTTATGAGTTTTGAGTAGCAGAAAGTGCGAAACTACCTGAAATGATTTCTCATTATTGTGAGCTTATTGTGTTTCTATTGATACAGCATTATTTTGTGGAAAATATAGAGGAACTAATTTTACTTCTGAAAAAGATAGTCTTGTAATAATTTTACTGCATTTTAGAGTGAGAATGTTTGTTGACCCGTTGCTTTTCTAAGGCAAAAAGGTTTATAAACTGATGTTAATTTTGGGATGAATCCTCCTAGAAAACAGAAACATAGTGTTTGAGAAAATTGATTATTTTCTTTTTAACTGTAAGATAATATAATGCAGAACATATTCCAGGGCTGCAATGCTTGCCAACTCATTATCACAAGTAGAATCACTCAAGGTACCTCTTTTACTCCCTCCTGTAAAAGGAAGACAAATGTTTTTTGTATCTGTTGGGTATTGTGGCAAAGATTATTTAATGTTTTTTCCTCTCTTTAAAATACTGTATATCTCAGGAATTAATTCAACAGAGTCGAAACACTGATGTGTGTTATTTAATTTTATATTTTTTTGAGCATTTATATGAATAATGTAACATGATATAAATTTCAAAATATCATAGAAAATGTTGCTGGAGCACAAACCCAACAGTGGTAGTGCACATATCATGGAAGTGTAGGGTTTCAAAGCTTTCGCTCATATTAATCGGCAACTGCTGTTAAAGATTAACAAATTTACATATATTCTTCAAATATAAAATGTATTGAAAGTCTAGCTTCTACTACGTGCAGATGTCACAACCAACAACCTTCTCTCTTTTTTTACTGCAGGTGTATGTTCATAGTAAGGTCATGATAGTTGATGACTGTACGACCTTAATTGGATCTGTTAACATTAATTATAGAAGTTTGCTTGGATCAACAGACTCTGAGGTATCATTTCTAATTTATAGTTCCTTCAGCATTGCAATTTTTATTTCCAAGTTTGAATCGTGAAACTGTTTGATATAGATTTCTAATTGTCTTTTTCTGCTTATGAGCAATACGGTGTACATTAGTACCATGTAGCAACTCTATTATTTTTGTGTATTGATTTTGGCACTAAGTGCCTTTAGTGATCTATTTGCTTCATTTTCCTGACTTGCTATTATTTTTAAATATGTGCAGGAAGACTGCTTCTATGACCTGCCTTACAATACTAGGTATCAAATTTTCGTGCTACATTTACGGAAGATAAGGGACAAAATTATGAAGTGTACTCTCACTATATATGTAGATATATACTTTGATTGAAGAACTGTGGTAGCTTTAGATAGTTAATTGTAAAGATAATGAATGATTATGTAGTGGATGATTTTATTAAGTTAATAATATTTTAGTTTTTTGTATTTTTGCCATTATTTGCTATGGGGACATTGAGCCAGCCAGGTACACAAAAAGAATGTCAAATTTTGATTTGGCAACAATATAATTCGTTACCAAAACATTGAACAAGTTTTAATATAGCAACAATTTTTTATACATTTAGCAATAAATTTTCGTTGCTAATGATATTAAAAATATAATATTTGGTGACGAAAAATTAGCCTAATAACAACGGAGAGGATACTGTTGCTAATACCAAAATAAAATGTAACATTTTTTATCGTTGCAAATCATATCAACTTTCGTTGCACATATAAAGAAACATTAACATATAATATCGTTGCAAATTAACGACTTTCGTTGCTATTGAAAAATAACCAACAACAAACATTTTCGTTGCTGATTCAGCATAATGTCGTTGCCAATTAATATAATCAGCAACGAAAATCGTTGCTAAAAAATTTATATTCCGCAACGAAAGCAAGCTTAGGCAACAATTTTCATAATTTACTGCAACGAAAAATGTCGTTGCAAAATGGTGTCAATTGCAACGAAAATGCATGGTCGTTGCAAAAAAAAATTTCATTTCGTTGCCAATTAGTAGGCTTTTCCAACGAAATGGGATTTTTAGCAACGACATTTTAATTATTCTGCAACAATACATTTTGTTGCTAAAGGATCGATGTCTTTGTACGAAAGCCAAATTTTGTTGTAAAATGTATTACTTTTGGCAACGAAAAAAATACGTTCGTTGCGAAACAATTTGCAACGCTCATTGCGCAACGAAAGACGCAACGACAGTAAAGTCGTTGCCAAAAACCTTTAGAAACGAAATTTGGTACCTTTAGCAACGATTTTTCGGGCAACGACTTTATAAGTCGTTGCTAAAAGTATATGTTTAGCAACGAAATTTGCCCTTTGTTGTAGATTGTGTCAGGCTTTTATTTTTTGCAACGAAATTTATAAGTCGTTGCAAAATGTCGTTGCTAATTCATTGGTGGGAAAAAATTTCGTTAGAAATTGGTTGCAAAATTTTCGGCCACTTGATTTCCCTTTATCGTGGGCAACAAAAGTTTTTTTGTTGCCAAAAATGGGTCTTTAGCAACGATTTTTCAGATAACGACTTTATAAGTCGTTGCTAAAAGTATATGTTTAGCAACGAAACTTGTCCTTTGTTGCAGATTGTGTCAAACTTTCACTTTTTGCAACGAAATTCACAAGTCGTTGCCTAATATAGACCACATTCATTGGCAATAATTTTTATTTTCGTTGCATATTTTATACAACTTTTTGCAACGACTATTAACATGTTGCCTTAAATTAAGATAATAATAATAATAATAATAATAATAATAATAATAATAATAATAATAATAACAACAACAACAACAAAAGTAATAATAAAATAATAATAATAATAATAATAATAATAATAATAATAATAATAATAATAGTACTAATAATAATAATAATAATAATAACAATAATAATAATAATAATAATAATACTAATAATAATAACAACAATAAAAGTAACAGTAATAATAATAATAATAATAATAATAATATAATAATAATAATAATAATACTTTTTATGAGAATCGAACTCTTAACCTCCCTCACTCTTTAAACAAGTGCTCAAACCAACTAAGCTACAAGTATTTTTACTTTAAAGTCACTATATACCTTACTATATCTTTTTTTAATACTTCTTGTTTTAAAATAAAGGGTGGAGCTGGTACTAATAAACTATATATACATATTTATTTTTATTATATATATATATATATATATATATATATATATATATATACACACACACACACACACATAGAGAGAGAAAGACAAGGAAAAATGAGTGAAGTTAGTGAGAGAGTACAGAATTCAGAATTAGGAAGTCTAGCTGTTATCTGCGACTCATGTAGAATTATTCCGAAATTAGTATGATTTATTAATCTGCGACTAGTGATATTATATAAATATTTATAAATAATAAAAATATGACATTTAATACAAAGGATATTACGCACAAATTATTGTAAAAAAAAATTTATTTAATATAAGTAAATATTTAACTTGAGATTACATAAAATAATAGCAACTTTTATTCTTAGACGGAGGGAATAACTTAAATCATGAACATATTTTTAAATATTTATATAATTTTATCTCTAAATATTTATATCAATACTTTTTTTATAAAATTTTAAATATAAATTTATATGAATATTTGTTTATAAATATTTATATGAATGTTTAGAGATAAATTTATAAATATTTATATGAATATTTGTTTATAAATATATATATATATATATATATATATATATAAAATATTCATAGTTACGTTATATAAATATTCATAGTTACTTTATATATATTTAGTTTAATGTTGAGATTTAAGATGGGTATATAAATATATAGATGGTAATAGAATTTATCTAATACACAAAAAATATAACATAAGAAGCAAAAATATCACAACTAGGTTTTGAACCTAAGACCTATGAGTTATTGGGCCATTAAGTTACCACTGAGCCATTCTAATTTATTAGTTAATTAAACTACCATCATAACTTGTAGCGGTAGACAGTGTAGCACATGAGCAAATGAGGGGCAAATGAATAATTTCTCATGTCGTTATAGCGCCAATTTCTAGAGAGGCGGGACCAATAGACAATATAATTTTGAAAAAAAGAATTAAATATTCAATCTAAACTTTTAAATCTAATTATATATTATAAATATTGCAATTTTTAAAGTGTATATATATAGTGTTCTAATTCATGGCAATCGGTTGTTAGGAGTACTATTCCAGCAACCATCATCTATCGTTAATCAATATAATTAATGGCTGAGATTGGAAAAAATAAAAGTCTTGTCGCTAAAATTGTAGTGGCAATAATTACACTTATTAATCTACTAAAGTAACACTACAAGAAATGAGGGATGTAGCGAATGAAATTTTGCGAAGGAATTTATATTTTGTGAAACTCCCGGGCTCGTAACTTCTTCGTTATAAGTCCAAATTGGCTCGTTCAAGAGCCTACGGTTCACAATTTACACACTCTACGTGTTCATGCAAGAATTTTATCTATTTGACTTCATATGCTAAAAATTCAACTATTTGTCCATTTTTTAACGAAAACGATAAACGTTCGTGAACGTTCAATGCTCGTTTCTTCGTTCTAAGTCAGAATCCGGTCATTTTTGAGTCCATAACTCTATAATGCCAATTACGACCTGTCTCCATCGAAAACCAACATTTTCGAGTTCGAATACAAAATACGACTTCCATTCCGAGAATTTCACGAATTCGACGATTATCGTCCACTCGTGTGAATTCCGGAGAAACTTCATTACTAATGATATAATCAATATTCCAATTAGATTCAATCAATTATTTAGAAATCTCAACCTATATATTACAATAACTTATATTCAACTTAGGTTATGACTTATTCCTTATAAGTTCATAACCTTAACAAATTCTTTAATACATTATTTTCATTTCCTTATGACTTATTATTAATTAGGTCATTTAATCTCATCATTACCTTTTATCAATCATACAACTTTCTTAAGTTCATCACATAACAAGTCCATATATGTATTTCATAAGTTCATAACTTATTTAGATTCAACTTACTTATTCGGCTTAAGTCCATTGCTTATCCATCCCTTATATGTTTTTAGCATATATGTTCGTTAGATTACACTTCTCTTATCACCCTACTATGATAAAGATAGAAGAGACAAGATCATTTACCTTTGAAGACTAACTTCTCTTGCTTTGGAAATCTAACAATGGAAGGTAAGCTTCAAAGTGCTTATTAGCTCTAACAAATAAGTTGTTTTGCTTAGAAGTTGTTGGTGAAATTTGAACAAGCTAAATAATGAAAATCTAACTTGCTATTTATAGAGGGGATAAGGTTAGGGTATTAAGGTCATTAAGACATCCACCTCTTTAACTAACCTCCTTAGAGCATTCACAACAGTTTTCTCAATAGACTCTCTATCCCCACATTTGAAGAATATATCAATAAATCAGTATCCAACAGTTTCCTTATCCTTATATAATTCTCTATTTTAATCCCTATATATGATTTGACTCCTCAGGGTGAGGGAATCAAAAGAGCGTTCCCTATTTATGTAAAATGACATTTCACACCCTATTTATTGCGATTTTATGTTAGTTAAAGGATCTTTATCTCACTTAATTGCTGATTTGGGTATGCCTATCAAATTCACTCATTTTTATTTTTTAAACAGAGGATTTAGCGAAGAAAGAGAACTATAAAAAAATAAAAAAATTAGTCAAATTTTGATTTTGATTATTTTTGTAAAAAATATTACTACTAATTATAAATTTTATTATTTTATAATTAAAATAATGTTGTTTTAGTTCTCATAAACACATAATGATCGTTGCACATTTTGATTTCTAGCAATATCTATTTTTAAATTAAAATAATTGTAATTTTTAAATTCAAACAACAATTACTTTTAAATAAAAAATAGTTATAACGTTCAAAACATGATTTGACTGTTGGAACTTTCAAATTTTAACTTTTAAATTTTAAAATTTAATATTTAAGGAATCAATATAAGGAACATGTTGGGTACATAGTAAAAAAATTGAATCCCTATCCTACAGAATGACCCAACAGCACTGCAGAGTAGGGATAGAGATAAGAAAACTGTTGTGAATGCTCTTACTATTCCTATCTTACTCATTAAGTAATCTTGCTCCCTACACAATATACTTGGTCATCACATAAAGTACTTGCCCATCAATTCACCCATGGGTTGCCCCATGGATCTTGCTTTACCCATTGGATCATCCTTTGGGCTTAGATTTAACTCATTAGATTATTCTTGTGGGCTTGTATTAATTTAGTTTGGGCTTTATAGCATTAACCACTTGGGCTAAAAATTAACACCACATAGGTTTACACCTTTAATCTTATTGGATTTATTCTTCATATAAGATTCACTATTCCATTTCATTAGAAATTAATACTAAACATTCTTGAATTAAGTCCGCATGCTAAATTTTATGTTTTCCATACTTGAATTATTATTACATAATCTATCTCGCCTTAATATTATAACATTACGTATTTTTCGGAAGTTCAAAAATAATTTTCGAGCGATAAACGATGAATAGTGTTTTTCGAAAACTTTCTCGTAAAATTTTTATTTTCGTCTTGGAAACTCTAACACTTTAATTCCTTCACGTGGTTCAAATACTACGATATTTCGACGTTTCTAGGTTATAGAACAACATACATCCTATTAACACATAATAATAACAAATAATATTATTTTATTCATTATTTAATTCTTTCAAGTATTTTACAAAGGATCCGAATTTCTCGGTTGTTACAATTTTTAAGTAATTTATAATATTAATTGTATTAATTAAAATATTAAGTTACAATAATTTAAATTTTAAAATATTTTAAATTGATAATAAACAAAATTATAATAATTATTACTTTTTTTGTGGAACATATTACAAATGTTAAAATATTACCTTTTTATTTTACAAAGGAGGTATATTTTAGTTTGTTATAATTAATTTATGATATTCTAAAATTTAAATTTAGATTTATTTTTAAGCTTTCCAAATAATAATTTTACATATAATATTATTTTTAAAAGAGTTGCTTTTATATAAATATTATCACTCTGTTTTAGAGGGAAGGCAAGGGGAGGGAGGCAAAACAATTACGCTCTCAGTTTTGAACAGAAAAAAAAAAGAATAGAAAATTTAAATTAGAACAGAAAAAAAAAGAACAAAAAATTTGAAATTTTCTTTTGTATTGTTTCTGAGTTTTTAATAGAAAATGATAGAAAATTTAAAATTAAGGACATGAATTATAATTTAAAATTTATTATATTAAAAGTTGAGGATAATATAAAAATTATAAAAATATTACTTAAAGTGGCTAAGTTTTTTATTCATTTCATTTTATTTCTGTTTATTAAAAAATTCAAAAACATAAAAATTAAAAAAAAAACTTAAATTTTCGGTCCATTTATTTTGTTTTCTATCCATTTTAAAAACTGAGCGTTAACAGTCCCTCAAAAACAATTATACTGTATTAGTGAGTTTTCTCAGTTCGCTCCGCCGCTTCCTCCTCCGTGCTTGCTCCGCCGATGTGGTTCTCTTCTCCGCTATAAATTTTTTCGATTTGCTTCTTTCTGTTGAAATCTCTGGTAAGATTCCCAAATCATGTACCCTAATTTTTTCAAAATTGCTTCTGTGATTGACTTCGTTTCTATGGTCCATGGTGGGCTATCCTTGGACCATGGTGGGCTCTTGTTTGATAACTGTAAATATTCCAGTATTGCATTATAGTCTGTATTAAATTCGGTTTCAAAAAAGGATTTCATTGATGCTCTATGTTGGAGCCCATCCTATTCTCTTTTAGGGTATGCCCAATCTCCCTTTGAATTTGGATCAATTTTTGTAATACTGAAACAACAATTAACAAATCTTTTTGTTTTTTGAGATACTAATTATAGCTCAGGTTGAAGCTATATGGCTAATTTTGATATTGTTTCGTCTATTCTGATAAATATAGGTGACCCAGAAACAAAATTCGCCTAATTTGGAATAATTAATATATTATATCCAGCTGTGAGTGCTCTTCTACTATTATTATATGCATATTTTTTCATGAATCTTAATATATATATATATATATATATATATATATATATATATATATATATATATATATATAGTAGTAATTCTCTTGACATTATCAAAGTCCAGACAATACATGGTATGATGTTTTTTTTTGTTGGTCATTTGGCTTCAACATATATCAATGTCTGTAAGCCTTTCTTTTTGTAAACTAAGCAAAGATTCTCTCCTAAATTTGAAATTTTTTGCTACTTATGATATTTTAAATATATATGGCTGTCAAAAAGTCTAACCATTCCTCTGTTACAAAATGCATTTGGACTATAGTGGAAACTTGAGGCTTCTTAATGGTATAAATTCTGTTATTTGGCAATCATTTGATTATCTGACTAATATCTGGCTCCCTGGACAGCCCATACATATTGGTCAAAGATAATTCTCAAATGTTTTCACTTCTAGTTTTGGCAGAGGCTTGTTCTACATGCCTTTAAAAGATAATTTCCTTTTATTCTTTTGTATTTCCAAGTCCTGCACAAATGGATGGACTTTTTCTGGTTTGATGTAGCTAATGCCTATAATGGATTTGGAATAACCTCAATTGATCTGGTGATTATGTAACCTACCTACCACACATGGGAAGTAGATATTCATTACATGACACTGGAACAAAAGAGGAATTTTAATGGGTTTCAACTTCTTGATGCGTATAGTGAGACATTATACGTAGATCTTTTTGAAAGTCAAATGTCACAGTGACGATGCATATCCTACAGTATGTGGCGTCAGAGCTCCTTGGATGTAGCATAAGCTTTTCAGACTGTGGTGGAATTGAAATCGAAGAGAATTGGGATAAGGTACTCAGAATGTAAATATAATGCTATATTTTGCATTTCAATGCAAAGCTCTTGGTAAATCTAGAAGCAGTTTTTGATCTATTACGTCACTTTATTTTTGTGAGCCTTTATTCTATATGTAGGTTAAAACTATATTTGTTCCAACATGGGTGTTCTTGACTCTAGAGATATGTGCTCCTCTAGTTGCGACCCTTCCCTTGGAGGTATTATGTGCTAGTACTAAAATGTTGGTCAATTGTTATGCTGCTTTAACTTTGGTCAATTGTTATGCTATTTTATTCTCTTGAGCTGGTTAACTCCCTCTTCACCTATGTTCACATGGGATGTTATTTAGACACCGAGCTAGAGAATGTTGATGCATGCATTTGCTTCAATGTGAGTACAAAATTGCTAATGTAGCTTTTACGAATGATGCAGATCAAAGGTGTAATTGAGGAGTTCATCAAATTGATATTTACCCTATTTGCAGGTATGCTTAAGTTCTTTAATAATCCTTGTCTTTCACAAATTCAATTGCTTTTATTTGGCATCTAAATTGCAAGTTTTCTCTTTTGCTAGATCTGGATTTCACTTTCCTAGAGATGAATCCTTTTCCTTTTGTTGTGTTTGGTTGTACCTTAAAAATGTAATCTTTACATTTGAATTTAAGAAGGTTTTCTGTTTGACGAGGAGATAATGTGGTTGATTGTACATACTACCTACTCATCGAATTCATGGATAAGCTTGAATATAAAATTCAGATAATGTATTTTTTGTATATTTTTAATAAGCAAATGACACCTTTACTAATTGAATTTTTTGCCTGTTTTTGGTTGTCGAAAATGTAAAAACTAACTAGGAATGTAAAACTAGGAGAAATATAATTAAAAACCCACCTTTTGTTTCTTCCTTTTTGGTTTAATGCTTTGGATTTTTTAATCAATAAGTTAGTTTTAACTAATAAGCACTACTTGTATTTTTTGTTAGTCAAATGAAGCCTTTGTTTTCATTTATTTTTTGTTGTGTGTAAAAGCATCAATGCTTCTTCAAGTACTTTCCAAAACCATGAGAGTGGTAGCCATCACTGATCTTGACCTAGCTATGTATAATATTTCCTCTAGTCAAGCCCTGATATCTACATTTGATGGTCGAGTTTTTTCATCTACATTACCATGTGTCCGTGGTCTTATGCAGGATGTGCCCCCTGCTTTGCTTGTTCGTTTTTTGAGGGAACACCGTTCAGAGTGGGCTGACTATGGGGTTGATGCTTACGCTGCTGCATCTCTGAAAGCTTGTCCTTATGCTGTTCCTTGTACCAAACCTGGTGGATTCCTGGTAGCCAGGTCATTTTGCCTCTGGCCCATACTGCGGAACACGAGGAGGTAATAACTCAGCTGTTCATCTCACATTCATTCAAGCATTCTTATCTTGCTTAGTTATAACTCTAATATTATCTTGATTATTAAAATTCCTATTAGTTTTTGGAGGTTGTTCGGCTAGAGGGTCATGCCTTTTCCCCAGAGGACATGGCTTTGTCACGAGATATGTATTTACTACAGGTTAGCTTTATTTTTTAAATTCAAATGCGAAAATATCTGGTTTCTAGTATAGACTTATTTCTTGGTTTTGTGTGGGAATTTACTTCAAACTACTGTTACAGTTATGCAGTGGGATTGATGAGAATGCTGCAGGTGCCTGTGCCCAGCTTGTTTTTGCGCCTATAAACGGATCCTGCGCTGATGATGCTCCCTTGCTGCCATCTGATTTCTGTGTGATACCGTTGGATCCTAAATCAATTAAGTGACATTTCTGACTCAACTGTTATTAGTTTATGGTGATGATAGGTGGACTTTTATTGAGGAAAAATGTTATAAGGTTCTAGTTAAAGCTATTCTAGACATAGATGACCAGGATCAGACTGACCAAGACCAATACCAAGACAATCATATAGATAATCAGCTTGACCAGGACCAAGAGAATCTCGTAATTTGTTTGAACAAGAAAATCTCATAGGTAATATGCCCGAACAAGAAAATCTTATAGGAAATTAGAATGATGAGGACCAAGTCAGTATTAGAGATAATATACTTGACCATAACGATCTTATAGTTGACAATGGTATTGATGAACAACAATATCAATTAGCGGAATCTGTACAACAAGGTCAGGAACAAGTAGAAAGTGTCAAAATTAAATAATGAGATTCTTTTTGTGTACATGGATGGAACACAGGGAGTATGATTATTGTAAATGTAATGATAGTGTAGGGGTATTTTTGTCTTGTATAGGTCTCAGATCAGATGATATTTTAGTGAAAGCTGAATGAAAGCTGAGCAAAAGGATATATATTACATTGTTGCTGACAACGCGACGAGTGCAAAGAACACATCCTTCCTAGAGAAGCTTCTCAAGAAGGATCTTGAAGTATATGTGGGTTTTGAATTATAAGCAGTTAGCTTTGTTTTTGTATGCTTCTAGTTTTTAATTGTTTTGGCCTCTTTAGTGCAGGTACTATTCTTAGTTGATCCCATTGATGAAGTTGCAATCACAAACCTGAAATCAATGAAAGTGGTCATCAGGTAAATACAGAAAAGAAAAGAAAAGGAAAAATTAAGGCATTTTATTTAATCGGACTCTGGAATCTTTTTATATGCTCAACCATTTAATAAATATTGTGGGTAGTCTGTTGGTTTAATAATATTAGTACCACGTAGCAACTCTATTGTCTTTGTGTATTGATTTTGGCATTAAGTGCCTCTGGTGACCTATTTGCTTCATTTTCCTGACTTGCTGTTATTTTTAAATATGTGCAGGAAGACTGCTTCTACGACCTGTCTTACAATATTGGGTATCAAATTTTCGTGCTACGTTTACGGAAGATAAGGGACGAAATTATGAAGTGTACTCTCACTATATATGTAGATATATACTTTGATTGAAGAACTGTGGTAGCTTTAGATAGTTAATTGTAAAGATAATGAATGATTATGTAGTGGATGATTTTATTAAGTTAATAATATTTTAGTTTTTTGTATTTTTACCATTATTTGCTATAGGAACATTGAGCCAGTCAGGTACACAAAAAGAATGTCAAATTTTGATTTGGCAACAATATAATTCGTTACCAAAGCATCGAACAAGTTTTAATATAGTAACAATTTTTTATACATTTAGCAACAAATTTTTATTGCTAATGGCATTAAAAATATAATATTTGGCAAAGAAAAATTAACCTAATAACAACGGGGAGGATATTGTTGCCAATACTAACATAAAAGATAATATTTTTTATCGTTGCAAATCATATCAACTTTCGTTGCATATATAAAGAAACGACAACATATAATGTCGTTGCTAATCGACGACTTTTGTTGCTATTGAAAAATAACTAGCAACAAATATTTTCGTTGCTGATTCAGCATAATGTCATTGCCAAATAATATAATCAACAACGAAAATCGTTGCTAAAAAGTTTACATTTCGCAACGAAAGTAAGCTTAGGCAATAATTTTCATAATTTACTGCAACGAAAAATAATGTTGCAAAATGATGTCAATTGCAATGAAAATGCATGGTCGTTGCAAAAAAAAAGAGTTCATTTCGTTGCCAATTAGTAGGCTTTTGCAACGAAATGAGGTTTTTAGTAACGAAATTTTAATTATTCTGCAATAACATATTTTGTTGCTAAAGGATCGATGACTCTGTACGAAAGCCAAATTTCATTGCAAAATATATTACTCTTGGCAACGAAAAAAAACGTTCGTTGCGGAACAATTAGCAACGCTCATTGCGCAACGAAAGACGCAACGACATTAAAGTCGTTGCCAAAACCCTTTTGCAACGAAATTTGGCACATTTAGCAACAAAAATTGGTTGTTGCTGAAGCCCCATTTTTTTGTAGTGTTAGATATGAATGTTTTGATTAAGTGAACACCAAATCTTGAGGTAATGAAGTACCGGAATTTGGGGGTGTCACAAGTTGGTATCAAAGCCTTAGGTTATGAACTTTAAGTGCGGGAAAAAGCCTTAGGAAGTAACCTTTAAAAAGATAGTGATGATAAACTCTTATCGAGTTTTTAAAGAAGAAGTAATAAAACACTTATGTGCTTATGTGTTTACAACTTATGTGCTCGTGAGTGTCGAGTAGTAATGATTAATAATTAAAACTTAAAATTTTGTTGTCAGGATGACTAATGTCGGAGAATCTAGTCAGGATAGAGAGGAAGGACCTCAGATGCCTAGAGAGGAGGAGCCTCATGACATTCAAGTGGTTTGGGAACAACTACTGCCACGGGAGTCAGCCCCGTTGGTCACAGTGGTTGAAGATGAGGATGATGACGTAGAAACGGATGAGGAGGATCCCGTTGAGCTGCCACAGGAGAATGAGGATGACGAGGACGAGGACGAGGAGGAAGAGATTTCATTGAACTCAATCGCTGCTCGTATGTACGATGAAGTCTACGACCGCAATGTGGAACTTCAGGATACCGTCGAAGAGTTGCAAGAGATTGTAGCGGAACAATAGACTTCGATGGCACAGAAGGACGACGAGATCCAGGATCGGGATGAACGTCTGACTAATGTCGAAGAGAAGCTGGTACACATTGAAGGAGTGAATGAACAACTGATCGAGGTGATCGCAGAACTGAAGAACAAGCTGAATGAAGCGTCTACTAAGAGGGCAAGAGCTGAAGACGTATACGAGGAAGCTTTTCAACGAACTGGGATAGCAGTGAGAGACGCGCAAGCAAAAAGGATGAAGATGGAGGAGATGGATAAAGTATTCAACGCCGTGATCAATCGAGCTCAAGATCGGGTCAAGGGTTATCCGATTCAGTTCGAGACTCTGCCATCGTATGTGTTAGATCGCCGAACAATGTTCCGAGTTATGGAAGAAGAGCGTCAAAAGGCTATGGAGTATCTTAGTAGGACATCATAGGGAATGTATGCGATTAATAAAATGTTAAATAATGTGTAAATCCCAAGTGTTATGTAACCATGGGATATGATAATGATGATGTTATCCTGAAACTTTTGTAGTTCAGGAAAGTAATGTAAATAGCAGTGATGCTATTGTTTTATATTTTTCAAACAGATTATGAATAAATAAAAGTTATTATTTTATTCAAAGTGTTATGTGTTATATGATTATTTCTTTTATGGAGGCAAGTTAAGTAGAAATTACTTAAAAGAAGTTGAGTAATAATCTAATGAGTGTATATTTTAACAGAAAAATGCCTCCAAGACGTCAACCACCACGACAAAGAACCAATGAGGGAACCAACAATAACGATAATGCTGAAGCTAACCCCGTTCAACAGCTAGTAACTTTACTGACAGGAGCGTTGCAGAATCAACCTCAAAATCAAGGTACACCGTTTAAGGATTTCAAGGCGGTTGAATCCAGTCAAGGCATAGACTTGGATAATGGAAATAGAGAAAGTATTTGATGTCTCTAGGGTAGGGGATGATCAGAAGACTGCTTTTGCAACATTTATATTGAAAGCAGAAGCTAGTTATTGGTGGCAGGCCAATAAAACCCGAGAAGGACAAGGGGGGTGATGACCTGGGATAGGTTTAAGGAGATATTCTTCGAGACCTATTTCCTAGAGAGTTCAAAGAGTCAGCTAGAGGTTTAGTTTTTAGAACTGAAACAGGGAACGATGACGGTATCTGAGTATGCCGCGAAATTCAACGAGTTGGCGAGGTTTGTGTCATATCAAGTCAGCACAGACGAACGCAAGGCGAAGAGGTTTAAACAGGGACTGAAGCCCTGGGTGTACAGTAGGGTCTCTCTGTTCCAGTTGAAGACATTTGCAGCAGTAATGGAGAAGGAAATACTCGTTGAAGGTGGAGGCGAGGCTGTCACATAGTTCAATCAAGAACATAAAAAGAAGAAGAATGAAGTGGAGATTAAGAATGGAGGTGGTAGTAGTGGAAATGGCAACAACAACTTGAAGAGGAAGTGGAATGGAAATATAGACGCTGGAAATCAGCAGGGTAACCAGCAAAATAAGAAGTTTGAAGCATGTGCTACATGCGGGAAGTTTCATAAGGGCGTGTGCTTGATGGGGAAACGTGTATGCTTCAACTATGGCCAGGAGGGTCACATCGCCTGAAATTGCACCCAACCTAAGAAGAACGTTTACTTCACGTACGGGTCCAAGGATCACTTTGCTCGTGAATGCCCTAAGAAGAAGGCTGGAGAGATAGCAGAAAATAAGGGAGGTAGCAGTGGAGTTACATGGGCCATTGCTGGACCAACAACATCAAATAAACCTACAGCCAGAACCTTCAACATGACTGTGCAAGATGCTGTGCAATCAAAAGATGTAGTGTCAGGTATTATCCCAATCAATGATATTGATGCTTATGTATTGTTTGATTCGGGTGCTACTTACTCATTTATATATGATGAATTTGCTAAGAGGTTAGAATTGCCTAGTGAAGAACTGAATTTCCCTTTGAACATAGAAATTACGAATAGGGAAGTGATTCCTGTTAGGTTCGTATACAATAACTGTAGGGTGAACATTAAGAGAAATATCATGATGGTAGATTTAATCCCGATTAGACTTGGAGAGTTTGATGTTATTTTGGGAATGGATTGGCTGTCTAATTATGGAGCGATAATTGATTGCCAAAAGAAATGTGTAAACCTTATGAATCCGTCAAAGGTAGTTTTCTATGGTAGAAAATTGCCTAGACAAATGAAATGTCTGACGATTATGCTGGCCAAGAAGTTGTTGAGTCAAGGCTATGTGGATTATTTAGCTTACATAGTCGATACTCAAAAGAAGGGTGTGAAACTGGAAGAGATACCAGTGGTTAGGGAATTCATAGATGTGTTTTCAGAGGATTTGCCTGGACTTTTGCCTGACAGAGAGATTGAGTTCGTGATCGACTTAGTGCCAGGAACAACACCAATATCGAAGGCACCATATAGAATGACTCCGGTAGAGATGAATGAACTGATGGTGCAATTGCAAGAGCTGTTAGATAAGAAGTATATTCAACCAAGCGTATCACCGTGGGGAGCGCCAATATTATTCGTGAAGAAGAAGGATGGATCAATGCATCTTTGCATTGATTATAGGGAGTTAAACAAAGTCACTATTAAGAATAAATACCCGTTGTCAAGAATAGATGACTTGTTTGATCAGTTGAAGGGTGCTAAATATTTCTCAAAAATAGATTTGAGAATTGGGTATCACCAATTGAAAGTAAAGAAGGAGGATATACCTAGAACGACATTCAGAACTCGGTATGGACATTACGAGTTTCTGGTGATGTCTTTTGGTTTAACAAATGCCCCTGCTACATTCATGGATTTGATGAACAGGGTGTTTAAACCATTCTTAGACAAGTTCGTAGTGGTATTTATCGATGACATTCTGGTGTATTCCAAAACTCAAGAAGAACACGCGAAACATTTATGTTTGACATTGGAGACACTAAGAAAGGAAAAGTTGTACGCAAAATTCTCTAAGTTCAAATTGTGGCTCGATCGTGTACAATTTTTGGGTCATGTAATTGACAAAGATGGGATTTCAGTGGATCCATCGAAAGTGGAAGCTGTAATCAATTTGGAACAACCAAGGACACCTTCGGAGGTGAGGAATTTCTTGGGACTGGCTGACTATTACAGACAATTTATTCAAGATTTTTCCAAGATAGCCACTCCATTAACAAATTTGACAAGGAAAGCTGTGAAATTTGTTTGGACGGAGAAATGTGAAGAAAGTTTCCAGGACCTGAAGAAGAAGTAAAGTGTGGTGTGACACCCCCAAATCCGGGTTACCTGACCCCCGAGTTTGGTGTTCATGATCCACAATATAATACCATTTAACTACCCATTCATATATAAATAGGAATACATAAGCTTCATTAACTGATATAGTTAATACATTACCCCAAGTTCTCTAACCTTAACATTACAAACATACTCTTTAGTTATACAAAAAGGGTTCACAAATACAACATAATAATAATGTTATTCATAACTAATTAATCACTATGTCTTTGCCCTTGTTCTTCACAGCACCTTCTGCCACTTCTTCCCTAGCTGAAAAGTTTTATTTAGCAAGGGTGAGCAACAAATTTGCGCCGCAAGTTAAGATATACAATGAATGTATAAGTATCAGAATAATAGACTATCTATTTTGATAGAATGACACCAAAGTTCGGGGAACTTTGAATTAGCTGAACAATGCGTTAATCAATAACAAGGCTTCTCCCTTTCTATGCAACACAATATTATAATAATGAAAGAGTACAACGCTTTCAAGTTTCTACGATATTCTATTGAACAAACAAGAATCAATTCTACGCAATAACAAAGTGGAATATTTTTCAGATTTATGCTGAGTGATCTCACCAGATCTTTGAACTTATTTTCTAGGGTATTTATCAAAGATTTACTTTGATACATACTTAGGCGTATCAGATAACCATAAAGATTAAATCATACCCCTCTGTAAGTATAACAAGTGATCAGCTTTATTATACCCTATATTATGCATAATACTTAACAGCGCGCAATGATCGAATATACGACCCAAAATATTTCCTTTATATAAAAGGTTGTTCTTCTCAGTCTCAGAATCAAGATTTTTGATTTAACAACGAAATACTGTGATTTCAAATTCTATCTACTTATTGATCTAGCCGAAACAATTGGCATCGATCTATCAATAATAATTGATTTCTCTTCTCGTATTTATTAAGTTCTAACAAATGTTCGTCTAGCCAGAATAATTAGCTAAGACATTTCTCAATATAATTTGACAATAAACAGGAATTATCTGTACTGTCAATATTAGTTTCTACAGTTATAAATATCCAACAACAGTAATTCTACGAATAGATATTTTTCGAATCAGTAATTCAACTTGAATTATTAATCATGCACTAACTGCGAATAATCAACAATAACTTCCCTGGACATGGTATAATTAGCAATAATTAACCATAATAATTGAATGAATATAACTCAAGGTTGAGTTAGGAAACTTACCTTCCACGTTGATTACAGCTACACAATATAATTAACTGCGTTCGTAAGACCTATAACCAATAATATCGGTCTCACAATTAGCACAATATTTTATAACACGTAATACTGTAATTTACAGTCAAACTTCTCCTAGGCACATTACCACATAGCCACATTAGTGTTTATAACCTATATAAACACTTATCAAGTCTAACTAGTTCAGTTTGGTTGGACTTTAGTCTCATCTCGGTGTTCTGGTCACCCTCTCCGATAATTAACACATTGATTGTCTAACAATCTTAGTCTCTAAGCTTCAATATTATTTTAGATAAGTCAAATATCATTTATAATATTTTCCGGAAGCTTTTAATAATTTATAAACAATTATTATAATTTATAATAATTTTTTAAACACTTAAATCATTTTTTAAATGATTTAATTATTAAATAATCTTATCATTATTAATATATAATAATATAAAAATATTAATAACATACTTGTCAAAATATTAAAGTTATTGTTAATAACTTAAAATATTTTTAAATCATCAATATTCTACTTAAATGATTTTTAAAGTAATTAAAATCATTTTTAAATCATCACCATTAATATCTAAATATTAATGAAATTATTATCCAAGTATTAAAAGTCATTAATTATAACTTAAAATATTTTTAAAAATATTTTTCTCATTTTTAAATGATCTTTAAATCAATAAAATCTTTTTTAATTCATTTATTTAATATCATAATTAAATAAATCTAATATCATTAATATTAATTTATTAATGAGAATTCTCCAAAAATATTGAAAATTATATTTTATAATTTAAAATATTTTCTAACACTTTATTCTTATTTAAAATAATTTTTAATTCAATAAAATCATTTTTATCTTATTTATTTAATTTAATAATTAAATAAATCTAATATCATTAATATTAATTTATTAATGAAAATTCTCTAAAAATATTAAAAATCTTATTTTATAACTCAAAATATTTTTAAATATATTATTCTTATTTAAAATGATTTTTCATAATATTAAATTATTTTTTTCTAATTTATTTAATACACTAATTAAATAAATTAAATACTTTTAATATTTAAATAATTATAAATATTAAAGAAAAATATTCTAATTGGTCAGAAATTATTTTTCATAATTTAAAATAATTTTTAAAATTATTTTTGGTAATTTTTAGAATTTATTTCTATTTCTTATTAATTTCTGGAAATTCAAAAAATAAAATAATTAAAACCGTCGTTGTTGGTCTTTAGCGACAGAAAGCGTCGCTGTTGGTGTTCTTGAGCTCAAGAACACTGACAGTCAGTGATCGAGGGTCTTAGTTTGACCACTTGTAATTCTCGGCTTAGTCATGTTCTAGGCAATGTTAAACACTGATCATGTAGTGGTTTTGTAACACTACATGAATCAATCATCATCTCAGTCATACAACAAATCATCAAGGTGATCAGGACATGCAAACCTACTGTCAGACGCTACCTGGGTTTTCTGCGTAACCCAGAAACCCAGCCAGCTTCGAGGGTCTACATTTGAGCTCCATTAATTCTATGTCCCGGTCTTGATTCGTGTTATTTAATGGTTTACACTTAGAGTCCATGTGTCAATGAACATAAATACAACAACATTACAGTTCAACAACCACATACACGCCAGATCCAATCCGATCAAACGCTGTCAGAAAGCGTGTTCTTCGTGTATCTAGGAAATTTCCAGAAACGCAATTCAGTGCAAGTGGCCTACTTTGACCACTTGCTATGGTTGATCTGTTGATTGTTTAAGCGTTCTAAGGCCATGGGTCTAGAGTATAAACAACCGGCTACAATCCAGATCCAACAGATAATCAAAACACTAACACTACTGACAGATCAAAGAGCTTAAAAATGTTGTCAGACGCTGAAAATGAATTTCTGGGTTACCCAGAATTCAGCCGGTCAAGCTCGATCAACCTACTTTGACCATGAATAACAAGAAATCTGGACATGTAATGGTTGTGATTTCACTTCCATATTACAGTCCTTATGTCAGACAACAGATCCAAAACATCAAACAACAAAAATCATTAACACACACGAATCTGTGGCGCCTGACATTAGCTTGTCAGACCACAAATTGTGTTCTTGACAGTTTTTGAAAAACTTTGATTTTTACCAACTTTGATGCTATGGATCTATGATAGATCATCATAGATCATCTAAAAACATCTTATAATACTTATTTAAACACAAAAAACATAATTTTTTACCGAAGCATACAAGATCAAAATAGGTTTTCGGGTTTATACCTTTTTGTTCTAAATCTTGATCTTTGATCTCCAATCTGATTTTGGGTTAGTAATGAGCTGTTTATGTGACTGAAACACTTTAAAAATTCGGAGGTTTGGAGAGAAGGTGAGTTGGGGAGAGCTTGAACACAAAATAAGCCAAATACTAAACTTTCTCTCTCTCAAATCTCTTATATACCACTTAGATACATTGAATGATCTCGTGTAGCTGTCAAATAAGGGCTGAATTGCTGGAGAGTTTGTACCAAAGTCAAATTAGTTGGTGAACAACTAAAGTTTTTGCCAATTTTGCAAGTTAACTTACTAAAATAAACAAAAGGGCATTTTGGTCTTTCTCTACATATTTTTAATGGCAAATTGGACAACAACTAAACCCTTAGGGTTTAGGGTTTGAGTTAGGGTTTAAACCCTTTAGGATTTAGGGTTTGAACCCTAGGTTTTCAATTTAATTCCCAAGATTTTCGAATTTCGGTTTTCAAAATAGAAAATTAATATTTCTAAATTATAATTAGAATTTTCTAATTATATTAAAATTTCTTAATCATACTAAAATATTGCTAATTTAGGATTAATAATTCCTAATTAAAATTGCTAATTAAGCAATTAGGGTCGTAATTGGTCATTAGGGTTTACAACCCACGAATTAGGATTTTAATTAGAAAAATAAATTTTCTAAATTACAATTAGAGTTTATAAAATAGAAATTAAGATAACTAAAATATAATTAGGGTTTTCTAATCATATTTAAGTTTAATACACACATTAGGATTACCAATTATGATTAGGGTTTCCTAATTTAGGGTTTAGGATTCCCGAATATGAAATTAGGGTTTCCCGGCTTTCGATTAGGATTTCTAACGATATATTAGGGTTTCTCATCCTGAGATTAGGTTTTCTAATCTCTTATTAGGGTTTATAAATTTTAAACCTTACCCGATCAATCATTGATCAATACTACCACACAGTACAAACACGTAATCAATAATATAATTATTTTAATTATATTTTATATCGAATCTCTATCCGGACTTAGGGTTAGGGTTTCTATTCTCCGTTAAGCACAACTCTACTCTATTTTTATTAGTCAATACACAAATTGACCTTCTCGAAACACGTATTACCGATACTTGTCACATAAATGATAATTAATATTAATATTAAATAAAAAAAAATTTATTCGTAAATTTTGGATTATTCGAAATCCCGGGTTATCACATGTGGCACCTGTATTGTCATTACCGGATAGTACATGAAACTTTGTGGCGTATAGTGATGCCTCACATAAAGGATTGGGTTGTGTTCTTATGCAGAACGACAAAGTTATTGCCTATGCATCAAGACAACTGAAGGATTATGAGAATGGGTATCCGACTCATGGTTTGGAATTGGCTGCAGTAGTTTTTGCTCTCAAGATATGGAGACACTATCTCTATGGAGAGAAATGTGAAATTTACACAGACTATAAAAGTCTGAAGTATATTTTCACTCAGAATGACCTGAACATACGTCAAAGAAGATGGATGTAATTGATAAAAGATTACGATTGTGAGATCTTTTATCATCCAGGCAAAGCGAATGTCGTTGCAGATGCGTTAAGCAGGAAAGGTCGAGAAAAGTTGATGCTGATAACCACTCAGGAGGAGCTCATTTCAGCAATGACAAAGTTAGAGTTGGAAATAAAATTGCCACAAGAATCCGATGAACAACTATTTCAGATAGAAGCTGGTCCAACTTTAGTGGACAAGGTGAAGAACGCTCAACTACAAGATAAAGAATGTGGGAAAATAAAAGAGAATGTGGTTAAGGGTGGTAAAGTAAAATACAAGATCGATACAGATGGACTACTACGATTCGAGGGAAGAATCTGGGTTCCAGCAGCACTAGAGATTAACCGAAGCTCATAGCTCAAGATATTCGATTCATCCAGGAAGCACGAAGATGTATCAAGATTTACGACGACTTTTTTGGTGGCCAAATATGAAAAGGGACGTTGCAGAATGTGTGGCGAAATGTTTGACATGTCAAAGAGTCAAGGCCGAACATCAAAGACCAAGCGGATTACTTCAACTGTTAGAAATATCAGAATGGAAGTGGGAACACATCATAATGAATTTTGTGGTGGGTCTTCCAACTACTCAGAGAGGATGCGATGGGATTTGGGTGATAGTGGACAGACTGACAAAATCAACGCAACTTTTACCAATAAAGATTAGGTTCAATCTTGATCAGTTGGCAAGGTTATACGTTAAAGAAATCGTTTCGAGACACGAGATTCCAGTGTCAATTGTGTCTGATAGAGATCCGAGATTCACGTCAAACTTCTGGAAGAGACTATAAGAATGCATGAGAACACAGTTACGAATTAGCACGGCTTATCATCCACAAACAGATGGCCAAAGCGAACGAACGATCCAGACATTGGAAGATATGCTTAGAGCATGTATCATGAAATTCAAAGGGAGCTGGGAAGAACATTTACCGTTGGTGGAATTTGCCTACAACAACAGTTACCACGCGAGCACCAGCATGCCGCCTTACGAAGTCGGTGAACGACAACTGTTAGGACCAGAACTGGTACAACAAACTGCTGAGGTTGTTAAACTCATCAGGACGAGATTAGTAGCTACTCAAGACAGACAGAAGAAGTATGCTGATCAACACATATAAGATCGCAAATTCGACGTAGGAATTTTCGTGTTCTTAAAAGTTTCTCCTTGGAAGGGGAAAATTCATTTCGGTAAAAAGGGAAAGTTAAGCCCGAGATTTATTGAACCCTTTGAAGTGATGCGAAGAGTTGGAGAAGTGTCTTGCGAAGAGTTGGAGAAGTGTCTTACGAAGTCGCTCTACCTCCAGAGTTGGAAAACGTTCACAATATTTTTCACGTTTTGGTGTTACGACCATATAAACCCGATTACAAACATGTGATCGAGTACGAACCGTTGCAGTTAAATAAAGACTTGTCCTATGAAGAGATTCCTATTCAGATAGTTGACAGGAAAGAACAAGTGCTCAGGAATAAAGTTATACCTTCCGTGAAGGTGATATGGAGGAACCACAATGCTGAAAAAGCTACGTTGGAACTCGAAGATAAAATGATGAAAGATTACCCTGAGTTATTTGTTTAGTCCGTGTCTTCGATTCTGGGGACATAATCTTTGTAAGTAGGAAAGAATGTAACGAATAAATTGTTTGATTTGTTTGAATTATGATTCTGAGGACAGAATCCTTGTAAGGATGGAATGATGTAACATTCCAAAATTTTAAATTATAATCTTAAAATATTTATTGAATTATATAAGTATTTAATGGATGTGGTTATTGTTGAATAAATAATTATTCAATTTGATTTGATTTAGTTAATTATTTGTTAAATAATTAATGAGTTAAGGAAATTAATTATTATAAGATAATACTCTAATTTAATTTAATAATTAAGTTAGAGAGTTTATAATGATTAAATGAATTATTATATTGATATTTTAATTTGATGGTCAATTATTTGTATTGAGTTATGTGATTAAATGATTTATTTAATAAATTGTTATTAGAATTAATTAAATTAAGTATGAAAACTTAATTAAATAAAGTGTGACAAATAACTATATTATAAGTGTTATTAAAATAAATTAAAGTAGTTTAATTTAGTTTCACCCAAACAAGACTTAAAGATATTAATTCTTTAATTTTAAAGGTTTTTTGCCAAACGGAGCCTTATGGCTTTTGAAATTTTTTTGAATTTTGAATTATAATAATATAAATTAAATAAATAAAATATAAATAAAGTAGATTTATAACCTATAAGTTATATCTTTATAACTGATAATAATTAATAGGCTTATTATTGCCATATTAGTTTTTATTTTGATGCTTACTTGTTTATCAGTTAGTTTTCTTTACGCTCCCATTATTTGTTTCAGAGAGAGTTTTGAAAAAAATTGAGAGGAGAAAGGTGTTGTAGATTTCAAGTATTCTAGCAAGGAGTTTCAAGCAACAAAAGGTATGTGTATATAACCTTAATATATGTAAGTGTATATGTTTATGCCTAAAGTATCTGTGTTCTTGAAATTCAATCACTGTGTATAAAGTTTTACAAAAAAATTGTGTGGAAACCATGTTTTTATAATTAGTTATGATATTACGTGTATGTGGAATTGTAATTGTTATAATGAGCATATGTATGTATATATATATGACTGTATGCTAATTATGTGTTAAAGGAAGGAAATTGGTTTTTACAGTAAACATACATGTATGAACGTGGGTTGTGGAGTATCAAAATTGATATAATGTAATTGTCTGCAATTGTTTATTTTGGGAACTAATTGTAAAATTGAACTTCAAATTGTTAATTCGGTAAGAAATACATAGAACATAGTTTAAAGGAATCAAATTGGTTTGTTATTAGGATTTACAGTGTCACTGTGTCAAGAAATATCAAACATGGAGTTTTGGTTTTTAAAACAGTGTTTTCAAGGATTTAAGTTTTCTAAAATGTCTGTTTAATTATTTTAAAGCGGTATATGTATACTTGGTAATATTTGTGTGTAAATTTATGTATGTTATACATGATGAATTAGTGTTAGAAATTAAGTTATAGACAGAATTTTAGTTGTTCTTTTCTTCGTCTGTTGGCTTCTATAAGTTTCGGCGCCTCAGCGCCAAAGTCAGAGCCGCAGCCCAGCACTTCGCGCAGCAGCGTCGAAGTCAGCGCCGCAGCGCCAACTTCGTGTCGCAACGCCGTTGTCTTGCCTTGATGTCGCGCCGTAGCGCCGTAACTGAGCCGCGACGCGGCCCATAGTGCAAACTGTGGCGTCGCGGCGCCGGTTTGTAGTAGGTTCAAGAACGACTTTTGTTGTGCACAAAAGTCTGTAAATGTTAATGTAATGTGATATGATGATTGTTAAACATGTAATATTATTATTATGGTATTATAATGCTATTAATGAGCATAGAATTAACACGTAACAAGTGTTGTTATTATTCTTAATTGATAGAATTTTATTATGTGATTTAGAATCAAAGCATACGTGATATAGAGATATAGAGTGTTGATAATGACTAATTATGTCATGACGACATGTATATAGGATAATTGTGATTCGGATTAATTCGGTTTAGCCTACAAGCGAGGCAAGTTTTCCTAACTCTACACTTTTGTTGAGTAAATTATTTTTATTAAGCAAGTCTTCTAAACCTAAAACCTTCGTTGTGCAAGTGTATTGTCATTGTGCAAGTTTAATTACCTTATCTTGATTATATTGATCAAAGTTATTCTTGTTATTAACTTGTTTCGTTGAACAAGTTATTGTTTCTAGTTCGATTACAATTATGCAAGTTTTCTTAACTCAACACTTTCGTTGAGCTAGTTCTATTATTATGTTGTGCAATTTTTTCTAAACCTAAACTTGTTATTGTTCGCATGCAAGTATCTTTATTTTGATGAACTAGTTTATCGTTCAAGTTATTCCTTATTATGGATGCTTAATAAATAATTCTAAGATTTAACCTTAGCTTAACATTGTTCAAAGCAAGGTATGATGTATTATTCAATCTTTATGCTATTAGATTATTCCTAAAGCATGAACTTAGTATACAATGTTGATTCAATTATGGTTTATTTCGTAACATAGAGTTATTACTTTTTATTCAACTAATCCTTAGTTGATGACCGTTGAATTCTAAATTTCCCTTGAAACGTATCCAAACCAATCTTACGTTGGTACGGACTTGTACTCTAAATATTGAGATGAACAACTCTATTATTAGGGGTTTACGCTTAGCGTTGAAATGTTTGTGCACAATACATTGTACGAAGGGATGATCTCCCTAAGTACGTAGAGTCCTTATAGTCTTATGAATGTTAAAGTTTAAGTTGAAAGAGTACTTATAACTGTGGACATGGTTTGTGGTCATTAGACCCTCAGTTGTATATTTCAGAATGTTAATAGAACATATTGTTCAGTTCTATTGAGCCTATTATTTGGCAGTTGATGTAAAGTTTTATTTAATTTCATTTCAAGTGAGCCTTGTTTGCTCACTCTTGCTTATATAAATATTACAGCTTAAGTTGAGAAGGTCGATGTACCTAGCACCAGTAAAGGAAAGGGAAAGATGAACAAGTACTGAAGACTTGTAATCATTTTGAGATTTTATTATCAGACCTTAGTTTGAATGATTGTAATGAAGTTTATTTATTTTCCGCATTAGAATGATTGTATGTAAATGTTAGATAACCTGGGAGATTTTTATTAATGTAATCCTGTATGGGCAGGTTTATTATTCAATTTTATTATGATTGGGTAGTTAGATATGAATGTTTTGATTAAGTGAACACCAAATCTTGAGGTAATGAAGTACCGAAATTTGGAGGTGTCACATTTATCAGGTATGAAAGGCTGATTACCTTCATTACCAAAGTATTTGTTCATGGTCATTGTTGACCACTCAACTTTGATAGGTCTCATTTTCTTTTATATATTTTGATGATAACAATTATGAAGTAATAAGTTTGTAATTTATTTTTATCTTTTTATCTAAAACTATTTTCTGTTTTTAGTTGAATTAATTTTTATTGACCTTGATAATTTAAATATCAAGTGTTAAATAAATTGATTCATATAAATATCCAAGGCAAGGAGATCCTATTTTTCTTTCAAAACTCTCAAAAACGAAATTGAGACAAAAATTATTTTATATATATATATATATATATATATATATATATATATATATATATATATATATATATATATATATATAACATGTAACAGTGTGTGTGTGTTTAATATGTTGGTGACTCTCTTTTTGGGACTTAGAATGTGTGCTTGCTGGGAAATTTTTAACATGTGGTCAAAAGCATTAAATTGCTAAGTAATTAGAAAAAGGACCGGGCGAAGTTTTGAATTCTTTCTGTTTTGGCAATCCAAGTGATCTTCTTTCATCCAAACGATTGATTTAAAAAACAAGCAATCCTAACCATTCATTTCAAATTTCCCATTTTGCCCCCGGCTTCAAAATTATATAAATAGGGAGTATTTCATTCATTTGGTTTTTGCCAATTCATTTGAAAAGAAAAGCTTAGTCTCCTTGCCTACTGTGACAATCCGAGATTTTAGTAATTGTAATTTAAAATATTTATTAAATGAAATAAATATTTTATTGATGTGGTTATTATTAGTAAATATTTATGACTAGATAATATTCTAAATTTAATTAATTTATAATTTAGAGAGTTGTAATATAACATGAGATGTTATATTGTTGTTTTAATTTAATAATTTAAGATGGTATGATTAATTATTAAATAAAAATTATAATGAGATTATAATTTTGTGATATTTGTTTAAGTGGAATATTTATTTTAAATATAGTATGTGTAATTAATTTAGTTGATTATTATTGGATATGAAAATCCAAATAAATAATATGTGATTATAAATTATAAACTAAATTGTTTATTAAAATAAATTAATGGAGTTTAATTTAATTGGTTGCCAAACAAGGCTTAAAATATTAAATCATTATTTTAAAGGGTTTTGCCAAACAAAGCCTTGTGGCTGTTGAAATTTTTGATTTTTGGATTTTAAATAAAGTAAATAAAATAAATAAATTAAATTAAATAATAAATATAATATATTTATAACCTATACGTTATATGTTGTTGATTAGGCTTATTATGGCCATATCAGTTTTCTTTTGTTATTACGCGTTCTAGTTTTTGTTAAGCCTAAGAACATTCAGAGAGTTTAACAAATTCAGAGAATTTGAGAGAACTTGAGAAGAGAAGAACAAATTCAGTGTTTAACAAAGAGGATTAGCAGGCTAATTGAATGTATTTTTTATATATAACCTCAATAATATATGTATATATACATTTATATGTGTTTTACGGCAATATTTTCTTATGCTCTGTGAAATCAATTTGTTGAATTGTTGAATTGTATAACTGGTAATTGTGATTATACATGTTGGTGATGTTAAGGTTTGCATTTAGATAATAATTTGTTATGCTAATTACTGTTAATAAGTAAGAAAAGTGTTTACAGAGAATATTTTTCATATGGTTTATGAAGGTACCAATTATGATGGTCAATTCGTATGTTAAACTGCAAATTAAAGCTTGTTTATGAAGTTCATTAAGAAACAAAGATAATGTAAGTTGAACGAAGTGATTTAGTGAAGAATTGAAATCACAATGTTGATTTTTGGGAAGAATGTCAAAAAAAATTGAGTTTTATATGAAAATGAGAAATTTGAGAAATTAAAATAGCTAGAAGTGGTGTTAAATTGTTCTATGTTGATGAATATGTTAGCAATCATGTTTATGATAGTGTTATATTTATTTTATATGTTAATTTCACTATTTTATGGGTGAAATTCGTGTTTGTTGGGCTAAAGTCGGCTACTGTTCATAGCCGACTCTGCCTCTGTCTGTGCACTAGCGCAGCTGCGCTGGTGCCAAGGCTAAAAACTGCGCAGCTGCGCCATACACTGATCTGAGGCAGAAACTTCTGTTGTTGCTGCAGATTTTGAGTAGCATTACCACTTGGTCTAAAGTTATGTTAATGTATCACACATGTAGTATGAAGGTTAAAATAGAACCGTGACATGTAATTGATAAATTCAAAGTTATGAGAGTGATTAGTAAGTTACAAACGCGTTATGTGATAACTTAGTAAACACAATGAATGTTAGACAAGTGTTGTGAAGTCAACACTTGGAATTTCTGAAATATAAATGGTAATGTAAGACTTGTACCGAAATAATAAGTTTAACTAGAAATGATTATTATGTAGAAAAAAGGATGTTAGTACATTGTGTATTGATTAATAAGAAGGGTTATGAGATGTAGAGTAAAGTTTACATTATAGCTACTATGCGTTACTATGGAACTAAAAGTTAATGTGAATAATGATATAACTGTGTAGGATTACACGAAGTGCAAATAAGCGATAAACAGTTAAGCCGTAGTTCATAAACTACGAATCAGGCAAGTCTTTCAGTTCTTATTTGCTATATGAACTTGATGATTAACTATTTTAAATCTTTATTGCAAATAACATGATGCGTTATATTTATGTTGAAAGCATGAAACGTTAAAGTCAACTTATGACTACGTTGACTGAGTAAAGCATGTTGATTGAGTAAAGGAACTCAATCTTTATACTTGTTATATGAACTGTAGCATGTATGTTATGATAGTCCAATTTTTAAGAGATATATGTTGAGCATGTTATTATATGCTACGTGTTACATGAAAACTGTTAGATTTTGTTGGGCTGTCGAGCTCAACTTTGCAAATAACCATTTTTGCAGGTCAAGATTTCGAGGTAAAGTTATGTGTTACTTGAAAAACATGAATTAAATGTGATACTTGAAGATTTATACACTTTGGTTGTGTCAATATTATTTGAGCCATGTTTAAGGTTCCGAATGATGTATTAATGTTGAACTGTAATATCGTTTCGCGATGTAAACTATTGTAGTATTAAATTGATTCTGAGATATTTAGATGTAAAGGTTGAAGGTTTTGGGAATGAGAATAGTTGTAATAGAAAATTTTAATTATTTCGCAAATTTCAATGGTTGTATTATCGTTTAATGATGTAAAATTAGAGGTTGAATGTATTGTTAACGATTGAAGTCAAGAATTAAATTGTATGAATTTTGGGGTCGTTACACCTACATACTCTCTCTAAAGCTTTCTATCTCTTTTTACAAAAGTTTTGATTATTTGAGAAGAGGAAATTGGTCCAAGTAATTGAGATAAGTCATTTGAGCTAACTTTGTTGAATTATTTCTTACTTCCTTTATACTTATAGATATACGAATATAAATTGTTATACACAATTTTATATATCTATATTTTATCTATTTATCAAATAAAAAGATACTTGGACGCCGCAAGGCTACGGAGAGGAATTCGAACCATACGATTCATTATAGTATTAAGTAACTTTTTATTGATATTATTTATATAAATATCGTAAAATAGATACGACACTTGATAGTTCAAAACGTCACTGAGATATTTCTCCAAAAAGAGTGAATTATCCTAACCGAATTTGAAAATCGTAGTGATCTATTGAAAATATTTATATAAATATCAATTGTGAGAATATAAATTTTGTCATACTTAGACGCTGCAAGGCTACGGAGATATTCCTCTTAAGTGGGGGAATCAAACCGTACGATTCCTTATAGTACTAAGTGCCTTTATTTATAAAATCACATAATAGATATAATATTGTTATATATTATCTGAGTTAAACAAGCATATTTGTTATATCAGTTTGTGCTTAACTGATTTAATTATTATACTTGATAAATATTATTTAAATTGATTTATTCTTTTTATATACAAGTATTGAAACATAAAATCATTCATTTAATACTTGTTAAAGAGTATCTGAAAAATAAATCTTTTTAAATCCATAGAAAAATACTCTTTATTATAAAGAATATATAATTCTTTATAAATTGCATTAAAATTACTTATCTGCTTATACAGAAGTATCTTTGAGCATAAGTTGAAACTTATTTATTTGCTTATTCAAGAAACATTTCTCACTCAAAACATGAAAGTTATTTAAACTTTTATAACTGTGCATAAATTACATATTTGCTTACTCAGAAGCATTATTTGATCAAAACATAAATTACTATCTGCTTACAAAGAAACATATTTTCTCAAGTATAAAAGTCTTTGAACTTTTATAAATACATTTGCTCTTTAATTAATATCTGCTTATTTAAGAAGCATCCATCTATACCAAATTCTTATCTGCTTATTTGAAAGCACATTGTTGTAAAATCCTTTGTAAAAAGAGAAAAGGTCAGAGTTATTTTATTTTATGTACTTGTGAGAAAGACAAGTAATTCTTCGACCAAGACCAGAGTCTTAGAGAGGTCAGCTGGAAGTTGGGTCTCTAGTGTACTTGTGAGGTAAGGAAGAGACTGTTGTTTCAAGACCATATCATAAAATAGAACTGAACTCAAAAGAAGGTACAACTAAACTTGAGGAGAGAGCGTAGAGCTTGTTGTCCAAGATAGATTAGTTAGGAACAGTTGAAAGTTTGTCTATAAAACTTTGTAAAGGCTTCTCCGCCTGTTAAAGGAGTTTTTATTACTGATAGTAATAGGATCTCAAGTTCCATGTAGGAACTTGAGACTGGACATAGCAACATACCAGGGGTATATGTTGTGAACCAGATAAATCTCTATGCATTGTGTGATTGAATTTTTTACTGTCTTGCATGTTAATTTCTAAAACTGCAAATTAATTATTAAAAAAAATTCAAAAAGGCCTAATATATATAATTTTTAACTTGTAATAATCTATTCAACTCCCCTTCTAGATTATTATTAGACTTTCAATTGGTATCAGAGCAGTGCTCTTTTACTTATTTGTTGAGTATATATAGGCATATCTAAGAGTAGTTCCATGGCCTACAATGCTACTGGTTGCGGAGAAGGACTATTAATGTCCAGACCTCCACTATTTGATGTTACCAACTTTGCCATATGGAAAAACAGGTTCAAAATCTATGCTAAATTTCAAGGAATCAAAATTTGGTGTGCCATCAAACGAGGTGTAAATATTCCAACAAAAATTCAAAGAGAAAAGACTGTAGAGAAAGATATCTATGAATTCACCACTGAAGAAGAAGAGACTATAAATATAGCATCTTGAGCTGAACAAGTATTAACAAGTGCCTTGATTGAAAAAGAGTACAAAAGAGTTAGTAACTGCAAAAATGTAAAAGAAATTTGTGAAAAATTGATTGTAACATATGAAGGTACCAATCATATCAAAGAAACCAGAAAAGATGCACTAATCTAAGAATATGAAAGCTTCAAGCTTGAAGACGGAGAAAAGATCATTGATATGGAAACACGTTTTTCCAGAATTATTGATGAGCTAGAGCAATTGGAAAAGGCATTCCCTACAAATGAGAAAAACAGAAGAATTCTTAAAGCCCTTCCATCCATCTGGAAAATGAAGGTTATGCAAGATCTATGTAGCCACTCGAAATTTTCTGCACACCTGTCACTAATATTGCAGGAGGACAAATTCGTCTTTCAAGAGGGAACCCTGGAAGACAGTTCATATCCATTCTGGATACTACCGGAAGTTCAGTCTCAACCCCGGAACACACACAGGGAGTAACAATTCCAACCTCAGATATAACCCCGAGGCATGCAGATCTAATACCGGAACACACACCGGAGAAGACCACTTAATCTCGGAGATAACCCCGAGGTATCCAGTCTCAGTTCTAACCATGGGAATAGCTACCAACCTTGGTGATAACCCCAAGGAATGCAGTTCCGGCGATAACCCCGAAAATGTTTGTTTTAAATGTAACCAGCTTCAATCTCGGCGCTCACAACGAGACACTCAGTTTGAACCCAGAGATAATACCAGGAGGATAGGCACACCTCAGAGATGACACTGAGGACCTTCAACACTTGCAGTAGTCCAATCTTAGCGATAACCCTAAGCAACGTCTGCTTTATAAGCCCAAACCGGCGATAACCCCGGTGAGGGGCAAAGTCATCATCTTGCCACCTTGACGCCACATCACGTCGTCTCATTATCTCATATATACACAATGATGTCCCACAAGAATACAGGAAAACCAATCCCAAGTGACTATTATGCAGGGTAACGGATGGAATTTGAAGCTTGAAGACCGAAGGGCATCGTTCCATCTTCATGACTTCGTACAACTTCTAATCCCATACCATTGTATAACTCTCGACAATGGCGGTCCAAAATAGGTCCTACATACCTCAGTCGGATGCCCGGATTGCAATTCTAAAAGTTCGAGCGGACAATGCAGTGCCCGCGTGCACGTACTACGAGACGACGCGACCCAAGAAACCTGGGGCAACCCGGGCAGCCTCAGGTACACCTGCGGCTATCCCCTCTATAAACAGAGGGCTTGGGGTGGCCATTTTAAGAAGAGAAAGAGCGAGAAAGCCCTGTCAAATTTGCTCCGTACTTGCAATATACTGAGTGCTTTCCCATTTTAAACACTTGTGAGCTCACATATAACTACTTTTGTACCGGCGGGAGCTGAGTTTCATCCACTTTAAAGATATAGAAGTCTTATTTGGCAGCCTACTGTAAGCTTTCTCACACCCTTTAGAGTCTTTCTCTGCATCTTTGCACACACCCTTCTTCACTTTGGTCCGTGATTTTATTTCAGTTTGTATATACATATATATTTATATATATATATATATATATATATATATATATATATATGGACTAACATTATCGAGTTATGCCTCGATTGAGCCTAGACTTCGGTCTGGAGTATTTATTCGCTTATATATATATATATATATATATATATATATATGAACTGTGTGTCGAACTTTGTTCGATGAGCCTAGATTTTGGTTTGGAGCATTTACTGCTTAAATATATATATACTTATATATATTAACTGTTGTCGGACTCTGTTCGATGAGCCTGAATTTTACATCCGGAGCGTTTACTTGCTTATATATATATATACACTTATATATATGAACTGTTGTCGAACTCTGTTCGATGAGCCTGGATTTTATATCCGGTGCGTTTACCGGTTATATATATATATACGGTCTGGATCTTAAGTTCACCCTTTGTTCAACTCACCCGAGCTCACCCCTCCTTTAGCGACGGATCCGGCGACGGTTCGGTCATACAACCGTCGTCTATACTTTTTGCGACGCTATATGTTATCCGTCACTAAAAGTATAGACAACGGTTGTATGACCGAACCGTCGCCGGTCCGTCGCTAAATGGGGGGTGAGCTCGGGTGAGTTGGATAAGGGGTGAGCTTAAGATTCGGACTCTCTCTCTCTATATATATATCGTCCCACCTGGAGTTTACTTCATGGTGGTTGATCGCTTTACAACTTTCTTTACGTTTCGTTTCGTCTCGCCTGGAGTTTTCTCCGTGGTGGTTGATCGCTTTTACAGCTTTCTTTACATTTCGTCCCGCCTGGAGTTTCTTCCGTGACAGTTGATAGCTTTTATAACTTTATTTACATTTTTGATCCCCCATGGAGGTGCTTCGTGGTTGGTGATCATGTCTGTATATATATATTTACAACTTTTATATATATATACATGCTTACGGCTTTATATCAAATTACGACATCATGTGAGCCTAGGAATCATGTGATCACAGATTCAATCCATTGGATCTAGATTCGGTTCCTGTGATGGACCTTTTCAGCTGTAAGCAGCTTGTAAATTTATCTGCGGTGTCTGAATTTCCCTAGATGGTTTTCATACCCACGAGAAAGTCGACATTATTGTATATATTATCTTTCTGACAGATGCTTCGCATCTCGATAATAAAATCAATCAAGCCGAATACGGAATAAAAGAGAAGTATCAAAGGCCTCAATTACTATTGAGCACAAGGGTTTGAAAAACCTCTTTTATCAAACATCACTGCTATATCTTGTTTAAAACTGAATTTTTACATAAATTCAAACCCTTTGTATATAGGTGCAAACGAGGCATAGCACTACTTCCAAATAACAGCACATTGACCCCCCCCCACACATTTAGATAACCGTTTCTTAAAAAGTGGTGGTCACCATGGTAACACGGATGTCAGGGGGTGCCTAACACCTTTCCTCCGCATAATCAAGTCCCCGGACCCTAATGAATCTCAGTTTCACCGACCCGTTTAGCAATGTTACATCACTGGGTCAATGTGCAAACCTTTTCTCGATTGTGTTGGTACAACCATTTAAAAAACCAACTGGCGACTCTTAACAGTCCATCGTCGACATTATACATGTCGGACCTTTTTCACTTATTTTTTCAAACAAATCTCACTTAACATGAGAACACCAAAGAACAAGTCACGAAAAGGGACAACTAAAAATCCCGACGTCGACAGGTGACGACTTTGCTGGGGACTCCAGTAAGAGGACTTAAGCCGCTACTACAAACTTTTTAAAACTGTTATCTGCTTGTGTGTGGATGTTGCATTTACATTTATGATGAATGTGTACGAATGCATTTTCTTATTGCACTCAGTGCTTCACACCATATCTGCTTGTGATATTAGTGCTTCGCACATGTCATCATTTTTATACGGTGAGACGCGATGTATGTGAATGTATGTTGTGTGGTCCCTCCACCAGGAGGCTATTCTGTCGGTGTTTGATTACTGGACTCGTAGGAAGACTAATTCTCGCGAGGCTCAGGAAATGCACCACCTAAATTCGCTCTAGTTGAATGATCGGATTAATTTCCCGTTGAGTAAATTGCGATGATTTGGGAACCTTCATGCCAAAAAGCTGCGAAAGTAACCTAAGATAGGTCAGTCTTTGATAAACCCAACACGGAGGAAAGTCTCTTCATACTCTCTCATTTTAAAATTACTTGTAAAGTCAATTGCTTGTAATTTCATTCCATATTCATCTCCATGTAATGAGAGATATGAGGAAATGTGCTTACATACATATTAACATGCTATCCTGTATTACAAACAGCTAACGTCCATTTTTTGCTGGATAAAATTCCTAAAGTGGATACATTACATAGCATGTTAATATTTACACATTCCCTAAAGACTAAACTATGCAAGTCTTTCGCAAGAAAACAATCGGACCTACTACCTGGTCAAAATCCAAAAAGGCCGCAGGCCTGCAGTCAATTATGTCGTCATTCGACCAGACTGACCTTAATCCAGTTTCTCGCATAGAATTCGACGGATTAAGCAAATAAATTACAGATTTGGCTGATCTACTTAAAGAATTACACCAGCCTACTCAGGGTCCAAAAATACCCGTACATGCTGAATCCTCTACACAAGGGGGAGCTCAGGTCATTACAATACCTGAACTGCAGTTGGATACGACCAACAAAACTCATGATGCCACCCATCCCACTGGAGATCCAGACACCGGTGACATCTGAAAGAAAGTCCTTCAAATGGAAGAGACCCTCCGTGCTATCAAAGGAATTGGAGCACACGGGAGTGTTTCATATACTGACCTTTGTATATTCCCTGGTGTTCATTATCCAGAGAAATTCAAAACTCCAGATTTTAAAAAGTATGACGGATTAGGAGATCCTTACACACATTTGAAGGTGTTCATTGGAAAACTCGGTTCTTATGCAGAGGACGAGAAGCTCAGAATGCAGCTGTTCCAGAAGAGTCTGACTAGAGAAGCCAGGTCGTGGTATACCAGATTGGACAACTCCAAATTCCATAGCTGGGAAGAGCTGGCATACGCCTTCCTCACACAATACAGCTTCTAGTCTCAGATGGCTCCTGATCGGTACCAGATTACCAAAGTTAAGAAGCAGTCCAATGAGTCTTTTCGAGAATATGCTCAGAGGTGGAGGCATCTTTGTGAGAACCCAGAATTTCACATAATTCAAATTTTTTGAATAATTTTTTTTTGAAAAAGAATGAAAAGAAAGTACTTGAATCATATAAATGTATATGATAATGAAGCTAGATAGTTAATTTATTAACTAAGAAGTATACTTAATCATTTTCAAGGAAGAGTAATGAAAGTTATGTAAGAAATTGGTATGACTTGAATGTTAGCCATGATTATTAAATTAAAAGGATTTACAATTCTTAAGTAATTGTATTGATGATTATGTGAGTGTTTATAACTTATTGAATCGATTAGGGCTATCAAGTTAATACACTAGAGGGATATGTTATGACATATGTGAGTTATGTACATGATTGAGTAAATATGTATTATATAATGTGTATACATTTATTTTGTAAAGAGATGACGAATAAAGTTATGTAACCTAATATATTTATTAGGTATGATAATTAAATAACCTAATGTGTTATAATTTAAGAGAATGGTAGTATTTAAAAACATATACTAATCCTAAGAGATTTAGTTGATACATCTCAATTAATTAATCTTATAACCTAAAGAATAGCAAGTCTAATTAGGTTATGAAATTAAAAATATATGAGTAAGAAATTAACTTGCTAATGGGTGTAATGGAACCCTAATTAAATATTGGGGAATGAATAAAAATTACTAAGTATAGAACTATGTTGATTTACAAGTCCATAGAATAAAAATTTCTAGCCCAAAGAATTAAAGAAGTGGCCCAACCTTTAGCCCAAGTGGGAGGGGACATATTGGAAATTAAGTAAGTTAATTAAAGCATAAAATGAAAATAACTTTGGGCAATAGAAAGGCCACTTGGCCGAAATTTAGAGAGGAGAGAAAGGGGGGAAGAATGTAATGATGACTTACTTTAGTAAGTGGACAACTTATAACAAGTGTCCAAGTTCCATTCAACCAACACATTAAGCATTAAGTGTAAGAAACATCTAGGAGATGACTAAGAGAGAGAAGGGGAGAAGTATTGAGCAAATAATATACTTACATATCTTATATCTATACTTACTTTTCCAACAAATCAAAATCTAAGTCTTATCTTTTTCTTTTCATCTTATTATCTAGCAAAAGCTAAGAAAGAAAGAGAGAGACTAGAGAAGAGAGAGAGAAAGTCTAGGAGTTTGGCTATAGAGAGAGAGAGGGAGAGAGGTAGAGTTTTTTTTACAAGCCATCTTGCTCCATAATCAAAGTTTAGAAAGAAGGAAAAAGAAAATCAAGCAAAGGTATAACCAAATTTCTACTTATATAGTATAATTTCTTTTTAGTTTGATTTGATTTTTTTTTTAATTTGAAGTTTTGATCTTGAGGTTTAAAACCTTAGATCTAGGTGTATATAAGTGTTTCATATTTAGATCTAACTTTTTTGAGGATCAAAAGTTAAATCTAAAGTATGAGATAGAAACTAGATTTTTCAAAATGTAGAGAACCTAATTTTTTTTATTAGCCTTTATGGTGTTTAACTTTGTGTTTGATGCTTGATTGATGAAATAGATCATGTATTATGGTAGATTCATGGGTATATGAAGTATGAGTAGGTAGTATGATGAGGTATGTTGGTTATTATGAGAGAACATAGAAGTTTTCTTAGAAACCACAAAGGATGGAAAGTCAGATTTTTGTAAAAACGAAACATGAAATTCAAATGACCATATCTCCTATTATATTTCGAATTTTTGAGTGTGGTTAAGTCCTAGAGTTAGATCTATAAGTTTTCTAACATCTCCAAGTGGAATCACTGAAAAAGGAGTTGTAGATTTCCGTATGTACTAGTTTTAGCAAAGGACTCCAAAACTGCAAAACTCCAAAACACTTCTGCCCAAATTTTGAAAAGGGCAATTTCGGCCACTTAATTTGCCAGAAAAATTCCGGCCTTTTGGGACATGAAAATATATGGTATTAAGTACCTCCTGTCCAAAAATGAGCTCATTCCGACTTAAAATGACCAAGTTATGACCATTTCAATTTTTGTGATTTTCCGACGAAAATCGCTATAACCGGAGTTCTATAACTTCGATGGCCACGAAATTTAAACTGGAGGCTCACGTTAACACGTATAAGATTATGTCAAGAGATGGGAATTTCTGGAGTTAAGCACGAGGTAGCTAATTTCTTAAGGAATTAACTAAAAATATTTTTTGAAAAATACTAAAGGAAGTTGGAAAATTATGGAAAAATACTTTTTGTGTATGAAATATATGTATATGTGTTTGGACAAAGGATAGAAAAATAATAAGTTGATTTGGTATTTTCGTGAAAAGGATATGGAATCCAGCTTGCTGGATTGAAAAATCTGATGAATCCAGCTTGCTGGATTGAAAACAAGTTTACTGAATTGAAAATATATTGAATCCAGCTCGCTGGATTGTAATCTAGTTGATGAATTTGGAATTCAGGTTGCTGGATTTGGAATCCAGTCTGCTGAATTGGTAATTTGATTGTTAGATTTAGCATCCAGGTTGCTGGATTAGTATGTGACTTATTAGATGTTAAAGAATAACTTATGAAATGAAAAAGTAAGTGTTAAATCATAATGTATATGATATATAGATTAAAGAATTAGCAAAGGATAATAATAATACTAATATTGTAAGGAGATATTTAATATTTAATTATGTGATTAAGTGTTAGATAATTGATTGATAAAGTAATTGTATTATGATTCAAAGTATGATATGCTGATTAAAAGATCAATCTTATTAATGATAGGTATTACAAAAGAAGTTAACTTAAATTGCATAGCAGTAGTCAACGAATCAGGCAAGTTTCCTAACTCAACTTGAGTTACTATTTTTCAAGCATGGTAGTGAATAATTATTGATAGTTATTCACATCTATAACGATTATTGTAATTCGCACGTAGTACAATTGATTCTTGTTCTATTATTTGAACTAATTTATAAATCATGTCTCAGCTAATTGTTTTAGCAAGACTAATATTTGTTAAAGCTTGAAATGTTCTATTTATTATGAACTGAATTGTTATTGGAAGATCTATGCCATTGGTTTCGGCTAGATTAGTATTGTTATTAATTATTAAAATCATAGTATTTCTTTGAAAGTAATCCAAACCATATTGTTGTGGTACGGACTCGTAATGTAAGACTGAGATGAACAAATTTTAATGTCGTAAATCGACCTATGCGCTATTATTGAGTATTATGCATAATATAGGGTACAAAGGAGTTGGCCGCTCCAGGTACTTGCAGAAGAGTATAGTTTAGTTTTTATAACTAATTTATATTCTTGTGGTAGTTTAGTTTTAATAACTAAATGATTCCTCTAGTAGTTCATGGTCCTTTTGTGATCACTCAGCATCAAAATTTGGGTATATCCCACTTTATTGAGTAATGTTGCAGTATTGTTAATTCTTATTATTCAATTGAATATTATTGAATCTTTGAAAGAATTTTACTCTTTCATCTCTGATATGTTATTCAGTATGAAATGGGAGAAAGTTTTATTATTGAGATTGAATTATTATTCAGCTACTTCGAAATCTTTTGATTATTGTTGAAGTTCTAAAGAAGCTAGAACCTTCTATTCATGATATATATATATATATATATATATATATATATATATATATATATATATCATCTATTGTATATTTTAACTTGCTGGGCAAACTCGTTGCTCACCCTTGCTTAAATAAAATATTTCAGCTAATACCGAAGTAGCAGAAGATTCTAACAGGGACAAAGGCAAAGGCAAGGTTCAGGAGTAGTTAGTGTCAACTTTTAATGGTTATGTTTTATTATGTAATTATTTATGTAAACCTTTTGGTTATATAAGGGTATGTAAATTATGTCAAGGTTAGTTAACCTGGGATGTTGCTATAAGTTGTATTAAGGAATATTATGAATGATGTTTTCATTAATGAATGAGTAGTTAGATGTGATATATTTGATGGATCGTGAGCACCAAACTTGTGGTTAGGGAACCCGGATTTGGGGGCGTCACAAGTTGGTATCAGAGCTGTAGGTTATAAACCTTAGGAGGGGGGGAAAAGCCTTAGGAATATAACCATAAACAGGATAGAGAAAGCTCGTTTAGAGTTCTAGGTGATGGATTAGGAAAATTCATCAATAGTAAAATATGGGGACACTCAGTGTTTATGGATTATGTTTGATAGTGATGTACTAATGAAGTTATTTAAAACTGGTAACAGGATGTCAGGAGATGATAAGATGACTACGGAAATGTTAGCAACTGCACCAATGCCATTAGCCGAGGTGCCAGCTCAGAGTGAGTCAGTTGAGAAAGTTTTAAGAGACGAACCTGAGGTAAATCTAGCAAGCGATCATGATGAGTACCCCGAGATGGAGCTGGATGAAAAGTATATTTCAAAGAAACTAGGGTGGAGCCAGAAATAAAGGTCAAAGATGGGGAAGAAGGCAAAGTAGCAATCAAAGAAGGTCAACCATCTGCGGAAGTTCAAGATTTAAGGACTAAAGTACTTCTCCTGGAAGAATTATGGAAGACAAAAAGATCATTACGTGAGATAACAGAAGAACGAAATAATCTAAAGGCACAAGTCGATAGAATGAGAGTTAAGCGTAATGTATCATCTAAAGATGTAAGTGAGAAAAAGAAGGGTAATAAAAGGAAAAAGAACAACGACTATGACAACAACTCAGAGAATTCGCATTCAAAGAAGAAACAAGCATGTGGCAGGTGTGGAAAGAACCATTCGGGGGAATGTATGTGGGGTAAGAATGTGTGTTACAATTGTGGTCAAGAAGGACATTTATCACCAAATTGTCTTAAACCAAAGAAAGGAGGATGTTTTGCATGTGGTGGAATGGGTCATAGGATTAAGAATTGTCCTAAAAAGAAGACAGGTGAAGGAAGTGGATGTAAGAAAGATTAAGTGTGAGGAGTATAATATTTTTGGAGTATAGTATTCTCTTTGGTATGAATATTAAAATAACTTTTGTATGTCTCAACTTTTTGTGTAAAGTTGTAGTAATGAATCCCGACTTTTGTCGCACGGGAATAGTAATCGTTTGTAGCAGTTTGTGCTATGTACTGAAAAGTACTATATACTATTTGCATGAATATAAATGCAATGATATGATTATATGTTTGAATGAGTAATTAAATTCTGAGAATTAAATTATTAAGAGGATTATCTGAAGAATTTGATAATTCAGTAAGCTGGATTAAATAATCCAAGAAGTTGAAATTGGTTTAAGTTTAAAATTTTTTACTACTAATAAGATGTTGCATAAAGACAAAGTATTAATGTAAGTCTTTATTTCATCAGATAATGTTGCCAAGACGACAAAATCGTAACCAAAGGGAGGAGCGATCTGTGAATAATGAAGTAAATCAAGCTGATCCAATGCAGAACTTCGCAGACATGATAGCTCAAGCTATGCAAACTAGAGCCCCCGCAGCAAGAAATCGACCAGCTAATCCATTGGCTAACTTTAAAGACTTTAAGGCCGTAGGACCGCCGGAATTCAAGGGAACCACTGACCCTATAGAAGCCCAGACATGGGTAAATGAGATGGAGAAAGCTTTTGTTATTGCTAGAGTAGCGGAGGAGCAAAAGACAGATTTTGCTACTTATTTGATGAAGGGTGAGGCGAATTACTGGTGGGAGACAAACAAAGCTAGAGCTGGTACAGAAGTAGTAACCTGGACAAGGTTTAAGGAATTATTTTTCGAAAATTATTTCTCAGAAAGTATGCAAGCAAGAATGGAAGTAAACTTTTTGGAGTTGAAGTAGGAGAATTTATCGATTGCAGAATATGCCGCCAAATTTAACGAACTAGCGAGATTTGCTCCGCATCAGGTGGACACTGAGGCACGAAAAGCGCGAAGGTTTGAGAATGGACTGAAACCAGGGATATATAGCAAGGTAGCTGTGTTGCAGATCAAGACATTTTCGGCTCTGTTGGAAAAAGCAATCATCGCCGAAGGAGGAAGTGAAGCTGTGTCGAGATATCATCAAGAGAAGAAGAAAAAGACGAATGAAGGAGGTAGCAGTGGAGGAAGCAACTCTAATAAGCGTAAGTGGAAGGACAATACTGAATCTGGAGACAAGTCAGGAGATAATAGGAAGAAAGGTGAGGCATGTGTAAATTGCGGTAAAAAGCATTCAGGAGTTTGTTTGAAGGGAAAAGGAGTGTGTTTTAACTGTGGACAAGAGGGACACATCTCTCCAAATTGTCCAAGTCCAAAGAAGATACCAGGTTGTTTTTCATGTGGATCGCTAGAACATCAAATTCGTAACTGTCTAAAGAAGAATGCAGAAAGAGGAAGCAACAATAGAGGAAACAACAGTGGAACACTGACGATCAAAGGACCTGCTCAGCCGGGAAGATCGACAGCGCACACATTCAACATGACGTTGCAAGATAAAGTAGCTGCCCAGGAGGTGGTGACAGGTAATGATTTAGTTAAGTAAATGAGTTACGCGAAAAATATTAGATAGATATAGCTGTGAATGGTTTTCTTTTATAGATCTCAAGTCACAAATTAGTATATGAAACACAAATTAATATTGTGTTGATATAAATGAATTGATGATACAACTTTAAAAGATATTAGAGAGTAAGAAAGCGGTGATTCCGAGGACGTAATCCTTATAAGGAGGGGAGAACGTGAGAACCCAGAATTTCACATAATTCAAATTTTTTGAATAAATTTTTTTTTTGAAAAAGAATGAAAAGAAAGTACTTGAATCATATAAATGTATATGATAATGAAGCTAGATAGTTAATTTATTAACTAAGAAGTATACTTAATCATTTTCAAGGAAGAGTAATGAAAGTTATGTAAGAAATTGGTATGACTTGAATGTTAGCCATGATTATTAAATTAAAAGGATTTACAATCCTTAAGTAATTGTATTGATGATTATGTGAGTGTTTATAACTTATTAAATCGATTAGGGCTATCAAGTTAATACACTAGAGGGATATGTTATGACATATGTGAGTTATGTACGTGATTGAGTAAATATGTATTATATAATGTGTATACATTTATTTTGTAAAGAGATGACGAATAAAGTTATGTAACCTAATACATTTATTAGGTATGATAATTAAATAACCTAATTTGTTATAATTTAAGAGAATGGTAGTATTTAAAAACATATACTAATCCTAAGAGATTTAGTTGATACATCTCAATTAATTAATCTTATAACCTAAAGAATAGCAAGTCTAATTGGGTTATAAAATTAAAAATATATGAGTAAGAAATTAACTTGCTAATGGGTGTAATGGAATCCTAATTAAATATTGGGGAATGAATAAAAATTACTAAGTATAGAACTATGTTGATTTACAAGTCCATAGAACTAAAATTTCTAGCCCAAAGAATTAAAGAAGTGGCCCAACCTTTAGCCCAAGTGGGAGGGGACATATTGGACATTAAGTAAGTTAATTAAAGCATAAAATGAAAATAACTTTGGGCAATAGAAAGGCCACTTGGCCGAAATTTAGAGAGGAGAGAAAGGGGGGAAGAATGTAATGATGACTTACTTTAGTAAGTGGACAACTTATAACAAGTGTCCAAGTTCCATTCAACCAACACATTAAGCATTAAGTGTAAGAAACATCTAGGAGATGACTAAGAGAGAGAAGGGGAGAAGTATTGGGTAAATAATATACTTACATATCTTATATCTATACTTACTTTTCCAACAAATCAAAATCTAAGTCTTATCTTTTTCTTTTCATCTTATTATCTAGCAAAAGCTAAGAAAGAAAGAGAGAGACTAGAGAAGAGAGAGAGAAAGTCTAGGAGTTTGGCTATAGAGAGAGAGAGGGAGAGAGGTAGAGTTTTTTTTACAAGCCATCATGCTCCATAATCAAAGTTTAGAAAGAAGGAAAAAGAAAATCAAGCAAAGGTATAACCAAATTTCTACTTATATAGTATAATTTCTTTTTAGTTTGATTTGATTTTTTTTTAATTTGAAGTTTTGATCTTGAGGTTTAAAACCTTAGATCTAGGTGTATATAAGTGTTTCATATTTAGATCTAACTTTTTTGAGGATCAAAAGTTAAATCTAAAGTATGAGATAGAAACTAGATTTTTCAAAATGTAGAGAACCTAATTTTTTTTATTAGCCTTTATGGTGTTTAACTTTGTGTTTGATGCTTGATTGATGAAATAGATCATGTATTATGGTAGATTCATGGGTATATGAAGTATGAGTAGGTAGTATGATGAGGTATGTTGGTTATTATGTGAGAACATAGAAGTTTTCTTAGAAACCACAAAGGATGGAAAGTCAGATTTTTGTAAAAACGAAACATAAAATTCAAATGACCATATCTCCTATTATATTTCGAATTTTTGAGTGTGGTTAAGTCCTAGAGTTAGATCTATAAGTTTTCTAATATCTCCAAGTGGAATCACTGAAAAAGGAGTTGTAGATTTCCGTATGTACTAGTTTTAGCAAAGGACTCCAAAACTGCAAAACGCCAAAACACTTCTGCCCAAAATTTGAAAAGGGCAATTTCGGCCACTTAATTTGCCAGAAAAATTCCGGCCTTTTGGGACATGAAAATATATGGTATTAAGTACCTCCTGTCCAAAAATGAGCTCATTCCGACTTAAAATGACCAAGTTATGACCATTTCAATTTTTGTGATTTTCCGACGAAAATCGCTATAACCGGAGTTCTATAACTTCGATGGCCACGAAATTTAAACTGGAGGCTCACGTTAACACGTATAAGATTATGTCAAGAGATGGGAATTTCTGGAGTTAAGCACGAGGTAGCTAATTTCTTAAGGAATTAACTAAAAATATTTTTTGAAAAATACTAAAGGAAGTTGGAAAATTATGGAAAAATACTTTTTGTGTATGAAATATATGTATATGTGTTTGGACAAAGGATAGAAAAATAATAAGTTGATTTGGTATTTTCGTGAAAAGGATATGGAATCCAGCTTGCTGGATTGAAAAATCTGATGAATCCAGCTTGCTGGATTGAAAACAAGTTTACTGAATTGAAAATATATTGAATCCAGCTCGCTGGATTGTAATCTAGTTGATGAATTTGGAATTCAGGTTGCTGGATTTGGAATCCAGTCTGCTGAATTGGTAATTTGATTGTTAGATTTAGCATCCAGGTTGCTGGATTAGTATGTGACTTATTAGATGTTAAAGAATAAATTATGAAATGAAAAAGTAAGTGTTAAATCATAATGTATATGATATATAGATTAAAGAATTAGCAAAGGATAATAATAATACTAATATTGTAAGGAGTTATTTAATATTTAATTATGTGATTAAGTGTTAGATAATTGATTGATAAAGTAATTGTATTATGATTCAAAGTATGATATGCTGATTAAAAGATCAATCTTATTAATGATAGGTATTACAAAAGAAGTTAACTTAAATTGCATAGCAGTAGTCAACGAATCAAGCAAGTTTCCTAACTCAACTTGAGTTACTATTTTTCAAGCATGGTAGTGAATAATTATTGATAGTTATTCACATCTATAACGATTATTGTAATTCGCACGTAGTGCAATTGATTCTTGTTCTATTATTTGAACTTATTTATAAATCATGTCTCAGCTAATTGTTTTAGCAAGACTAATATTTGTTAAAGCTTGAAATGTTCTATTTATTATGAACTGAATTGTTATTGGAAGATCTATGCCATTGGTTTCGGCTAGATTAGTATTGTTATTAATTATTAAAATCATAGTATTTCTTTGAAAGTAATCCAAACCATATTGTTGTGGTACGGACTCGTAATGTAAGACTGAGATGAACAAATTTTAATGTCGTAAATCGACCTATGCGCTATTATTGAGTATTATGCATAATATAGGGTACAAAGGAGTTGGCCGCTCCAGGTACTTGCAGAAGAGTATAGTTTAGTTTTTATAACTAATTTATATTCTTGTGGTAGTTTAGTTTTAATAACTAAATGATTCCTCTAGTAGTTCATGGTCCTTTTGTGATCACTCAGCATCAAAATTTGGGTATATCCCACTTTATTGAGTAATGTTGCAGTATTGTTAATTCTTATTATTCAATTGAATATTATTGAATCTTTGAAAGAATTTTACTCTTTCATCTCTGATATGTTATTCAGTATGAAATGGGAGAAAGTTTTATTATTGAGATTGAATTATTATTCAGCTACTTCGAAATCTTTTGATTATTGTTGAAGTTCTAAAGAAGCTAGAACCTTCTATTCATGATATATATATATATATATATATATATATATATATATATATATATATATCATCTATTGTATATTTTAACTTGCTGGGCAAACTCGTTGCTCACCCTTGCTTAAATAAAATATTTCAGCTAATACCGAAGTAGCAGAAGGTTCTAACAGGGACAAAGGCAAAGGCAAGGTTCAGGAGTAGTTAGTGTCAACTTTTAATGGTTATGTTTTATTATGTAATTATTTATGTAAACCTTTTGGTTATATAAGGGTATGTAAATTATGTCAAGGTTAGTTAACTTGGGATGTTGCTATAAGTTGTATTAAGGAATATTATGAATGATGTTTTCATTAATGAATGAGTAGTTAGATGTGATATATTTGATGGATCGTGAGCACCAAACTTGTGGTTAGGGAACCCAGATTTGGGGGCGTCACAAGTTGGTATCAGAGCTGTAGGTTATAAACCTTAGGAGGGGGGGAAAAGCCTTAGGAATATAACCATAAACAGGATAGAGAAAGCTCGTTTAGAGTTCTAGGTGATGGATTAGGAAAATTCATCAATAGTAAAATATGGGGACACTCAGTGTTTATGGATTATGTTTGATAGTGATGTACTAATGAAGTTATTTAAAACTGGTAACAGGATGTCAGGAGATGATAAGATGACTACGGAAATGTTAGCAACTGCACCAATGCCATTAGCCGAGGTGCCAGCTCAGAGTGAGTCAGTTGAGAAAGTTTTAAGAGACGAACCTGAGGTAAATCTAGCAAGCGATCATGATGAGTACCCCGAGATGGAGCTGGATGAAAAGTATATTCCAAAGAAACTAGGGTGGAGCCAGAAATAAAGGTCAAAGATGGGGAAGAAGGCAAAGTAGCAATCAAAGAAGGTCAACCATCTGCGGAAGTTCAAGATTTAAGGACTAAAGTACTTCTCCTGGAAGAATTATGGAAGACAAAAAGATCATTACGTGAGATGACAGAAGAACGAAATAATCTAAAGGCACAAGTCGATAGAATGAGAGTTAAGCGTAATGTATCATCTAAAGATGTAAGTGAGAAAAAGAAGGGTAATAAAAGGAAAAAGAACAACGACAGTGACAACAACTCAGAGAATTCGCATTTAAAGAAGAAACAAGCATGTGGCAGGTGTGGAAAGAACCATTCGGGGGAATGTATGTGGGGTAAGAATGTGTGTTACAATTGTGGTCAAGAAGGACATTTATCACCAAATTGTCTTAAACCAAAGAAAGGAGGATGTTTTGCATGTGGTGGAATGGGTCATAGGATTAAGAATTGTCCTAAAAAGAAGACAGGTGAAGGAAGTGGATGTAAGAAAGATTAAGTGTGAGGAGTATAATATTTTTGGAGTATAGTATTCTCTTTGGTATGAATATTAAAATAACTTTTGTATGTCTCAACTTTTTGTGTAAAGTTGTAGTAATGAATCCCGACTTTTGTCGCACGGGAATAGTAATCGTTTGTAGCAGTTTGTGCTATGTACTGAAAAGTACTATATACTATTTGCATGAATATAAATGCAATGATATGATTATATGTTTGAATGAGTAATTAAATTCTGAGAATTAAATTATTAAGAGGATTATCTGAAGAATTTGATAATTCAGTAAGCTGGATTAAATAATCCAAGAAGCTGAAATTGGTTTAAGTTTAAAAATTTTTACTACTAATAAGATGTTGCATAAAGACAAAGTATTAATGTAAGTCTTTATTTCATCAGATAATGTCGCCAAGAAGACAAAATCGTAACCAAAGGGAGGAGCGATCTGTGAATAATGAAGTAAATCAAGCTGATCCAATGCAGAACTTCGCAGACATGATAGCTCAAGCTATGCAAACTAGAGCCCCCGCAGCAAGAAATCGACCAGCTAATCCATTGGCTAACTTTAAAGACTTTAAGGCCGTAGGACCGCCAGAATTCAAGGGAACCACTGACCCTATAGAAGCCCAGACATGGGTAAATGAGATGGAGAAAGCTTTTGTTATTGCTAGAGTAGCGGAGGAGCAAAAGACAGATTTTGCTACCTATTTGATGAAGGGTGAGGCGAATTACTGGTGGGAGACAAACAAAGCTAGAGCTGGTACAGAAGTAGTAACCTGGACAAGGTTTAAGGAATTATTTTTCGAAAATTATTTCTCAGAAAGTATGCAAGCAAGAATGGAAGTAAACTTTTTGGAGTTGAAGTAGGAGAATTTATCGATTGCAGAATATGCCGCCAAATTTAACGAACTAGCGAGATTTGCTCCGCATCAGGTGGACACTGAGGCACGAAAAGCGCGAAGGTTTGAGAATGGACTGAAACCAGGGATATATAGCAAGGTAGCTGTGTTGCAGATCAAGACATTTTCGGCTCTGTTGGAAAAAGCAATCATCGCCGAAGGAGGAAGTGAAGCTGTGTCGAGATATCATCAAGAGAAGAAGAAAAAGACGAATGAAGGAGGTAGCAGTGGAGGAAGCAACTCTAATAAGCGTAAGTGGAAGGACAATACTGAATCTGGAGACAAGTCAGGAGATAATAGGAAGAAAGGTGAGGCATGTGTAAATTGCGGTAAAAAGCATTCAGGAGTTTGTTTGAAGGGAAAAGGAGTGTATTTTAACTGTGGACAAGAGGGACACATCTCTCCAAATTGTCCAAGTCCAAAGAAGATACCAGGTTGTTTTTCATGTGGATCGCTAGAACATCAAATTCGTAACTGTCCAAAGAAGAATGCAGAAAGAGAAAGCAACAATAGAGGAAACAACAGTGGAACACTGACGATCAAAGGACCTGCTTAGCCGGGAAGATCGACAGCGCGCACATTCAACATGACGTTGCAAGATAAAGTAGCTGCCCAGGAGGTGGTGACAGGTAATGATTTAGTTAAGTAAATGAGTTACGCGAAAAATATTAGATAGATATAGCTGTGAATGATTTTCTTTTATAGATCTCAAGTCACAAATTAGTATATGAAACACAAATTAATATTGTGTTGATATAAATGAATTGATGATACAACTTTAAAAGATATTAGAGAGTAAGAAAGCGGTGATTCCGAGGACGTAATCCTTATAAGGAGGGGAGAACGTGAGAACCCAGAATTTCACATAATTCAAATTTTTTGAATAAATTTTTTTTTGAAAAAGAATGAAAAGAAAGTACTTGAATCATATAAATGTATATGATAATGAAGCTAGATAGTTAATTTATTAACTAAGAAGTATACTTAATCATTTTCAAGGAAGAGTAATGAAAGTTATGTAAGAAATTGGTATGACTTGAATGTTAGCCATGATTATTAAATTAAAAGGATTTACAATCCTTAAGTAATTGTATTGATGATTATGTGAGTGTTTATAACTTATTAAATCGATTAGGGCTATCAAGTTAATACACTAGAGGGATATGTTATGACATATGTGAGTTATGTACGTGATTGAGTAAATATGTATTATATAATGTGTATATATTTATTTTGTAAAGAGATGACGAATAAAGTTATGTAACCTAATACATTTATTAGGTATGATAATTAAATAACCTAATTTGTTATAATTTAAGAGAATGGTAGTATTTAAAAACATATACTAATCCTAAGAGATTTAGTTGATACATCTCAATTAATTAATCTTATAACCTAAAGAATAGCAAGTCTAATTGGGTTATAAAATTAAAAATATATGAGTAAGAAATTAACTTGCTAATGGGTGTAATGGAACCCTAATTAAATATTGGGGAATGAATAAAAATTACTAAGTATAGAACTATGTTGATTTACAAGTCCATAGAACTAAAATTTCTAGCCCAAAGAATTAAAGAAGTGGCCCAACCTTTAGCCCAAGTGGGAGGGGACATATTGGACATTAAGTAAGTTAATTAAAGCATAAAATGAAAATAACTTTGGGCAATAGAAAGGCCACTTGGCCAAAATTTAGAGAGGAGAGAAAGGGGGGAAGAATGTAATGATGACTTACTTTAGTAAGTGGACAACTTATAACAAGTGTCCAAGTTCCATTCAACCAACACATTAAGCATTAAGTGTAAGAAACATCTAGGAGATGACTAAGAGAGAGAAGGGGAGAAGTATTGGGTAAATAATATACTTACATATCTTATATCTATACTTACTTTTCCAACAAATCAAAATCTAAGTCTTATCTTTTTCTTTTCATCTTATTATCTAGCAAAAGCTAAGAAAGAAAGAGAGAGACTAGAGAAGAGAGAGAGAAAGTCTAGGAGTTTGGCTATAGAGAGAGAGAGGGAGAGAGGTAGAGTTTTTTTTACAAGCCATCTTGCTCCATAATCAAAGTTTAGAAAGAAGGAAAAAGAAAATCAAGCAAAGGTATAACCAAATTTCTACTTATATAGTATAATTTCTTTTTAGTTTGATTTGATTTTTTTTAATTTGAAGTTTTGATCTTGAGGTTTAAAACCTTAGATCTAGGTGTATATAAGTGTTTCATATTTAGATCTAACTTTTTTGAGGATCAAAAGTTAAATCTAAAGTATGAGATAGAAACTAGATTTTTCAAAATGTAGAGAACCTAAATTTTTTTTATTAGCCTTTATGGTGTTTAACTTTGTGTTTGATGCTTGATTGATGAAATAGATCATGTATTATGGTAGATTCATGGGTATATAAAGTATGAGTAGGTAGTATGATGAGGTATGTTGGTTATTATGAGAGAACATAGAAGTTTTCTTAGAAACCACAAAGGATGGAAAGTCAGATTTTTGTAAAAACAAAACATGAAATTCAAATGACCATATCTCCTATTATATTTCGAATTTTTGAGTTTGGTCAAGTCCTAGAGTTAGATCTATAAGTTTGCTAACATCTCCAAGTGGAATTACTGAAAAAGGAGTTGTAGATTTCCGTATGGACTAGTTTTAGCAAAGGACTCCAAAACTGCAAAACGCCAAAACACTTCTGCCCAAAATTTTAAAAGGGAAATTTCGGCCACTTAATTTGCCAGAAAAATTCCGGCCTTTTGGGACATGAAAATATATGGTATTAAGTACCTCCTGTCCAAAAATGAGCTCATTCCGACTTAAAATGACCAAGTTATGACCATTTCAATTTTTGTGATTTTCCGACGAAAATCGCTATAACCGGAGTTCTATAACTTCGATGGCCACGAAATTTAAACTGGAGGCTCACGTTAACACGTATAAGATTATGTCAAGAGATGGGAATTTCTGGAGTTAAGCACGAGGTAGCTAATTTCTTAAGGAATTAACTAAAAATATTTTTTGAAAAATACTAAAGGAAGTTGGAAAATTATGGAAAAATACTTTTTGTGTATGAAATATATGTATATGTGTTTGGACAAAGGATAGAAAAATAATAAGTTGATTTGGTATTTTCGTGAAAAGGATATGGAATCCAGCTTGCTGGATTGAAAAATCTGATGAATCCAGCTTGCTGGATTGAAAACAAGTTTACTGAATTGAAAATATATTGAATCCAGCTCGCTGGATTGTAATCTAGTTGATGAATTTGGAATTCAGGTTGCTGGATTTGGAATCCAGTCTGCTGAATTGGTAATTTGATTGTTAGATTTAGCATCCAGGTTGCTGGATTAGTATGTGACTTATTAGATGTTAAAGAATAACTTATGAAATGAAAAAGTAAGTGTTAAATCATAATGTATATGATATATAGATTAAAGAATTAGCAAAGGATAATAATAATACTAATATTGTAAGGAGTTATTTAATATTTAATTATGTGATTAAGTGTTAGATAATTGATTGATAAAGTAATTGTATTATGATTCAAAGTATGATATGCTGATTAAAAGATCAATCTTATTAATGATAGGTATTACAAAAGAAGTTAACTTAAATTGCATAGCAGTAGTCAACGAATCAGGCAAGTTTCCTAACTCAACTTGAGTTACTATTTTTCAAGCATGGTAGTGAATAATTATTGATAGTTATTCACATCTATAACGATTATTGTAATTCGCACGTAGTGCAATTGATTCTTGTTCTATTATTTGAACTATTTATAAATCATGTCTCAACTAATTGTTTTAGCAAGACTAATATTTGTTAAAGCTTGAAATGTTCTATTTATTATGAACTGAATTGTTATTGGAAGATCTATGCCATTGGTTTCGGCTAGATTAGTATTGTTATTAATTATTAAAATCATAGTATTTCTTTGAAAGTAATCCAAACCATATTGTTGTGGTACGGACTCGTAATGTAAGACTGAGATGAACAAATTTTAATGTCGTAAATCGACCTATGCGCTATTATTGAGTATTATGCATAATATAGGGTACAAAGGAGTTGGCCGCTCCAGGTACTTGCAGAAGAGTATAGTTTAGTTTTTATAACTAATTTATATTCTTGTGGTAGTTTAGTTTTAATAACTAAATGATTCCTCTAGTAGTTCATGATCCTTTTGTGATCACTCAGCATGAAATCTGGGTATATCCCACTTTATTGAGTAATGTTGCAGTATTGTTAATTCTTATTATTCAATTGAATATTATTGAATCTTTAAAAGAATTTTACTCTTTCATCTCTGATATGTTATTCAGTATGAAATGGGAGAAAGTTTTATTATTGAGATTGAATTATTATTCAGCTACTTCGAAATCTTTTGATTATTGTTGAAGTTCTAAAGAAGCTAGACCCTTCTATTCATGATATATATATATATATATATATATATATATATATATATATATATCATCTATTGTATATTTTAACTTGCTGGGCAAACTCGTTGCTCACCCTTGCTTAAATAAAATATTTCAGTTAATACCGAAGTAGCAGAAGGTTCTAACAGGGACAAAGGCAAAGGCAAGGTTCAGGAGTTGTTAGTGTCAACTTTTAATGGTTATGTTTTATTATGTAATTATTTATGTAAACCTTTTGGTTATATAAGGGTATGTAAATTATGTCAAGGTTAGTTAACTTGGGATGTTGCTATAAGTTGTATTAAGGAATATTATGAATGATGTTTTCATTAATGAATGAGTAGTTAGATGTGATATATTTGATGGATCGTGAGCACCAAACCTGTGGTTAGGGAACCCGGATTTGGGGGCATCACAATCTTGCTGTTCAAGTCATTCCTTCCATGACAGAATCATAAATGGTCATGACTTTCATAGACATACAAGAAGCTCCTTTCTATGAAAGAGTGTTAGCCGGCATCGGTAAACCATTTTCTAAAATGATTAAACACGGGGAGATGGCTGAGATGGGATTGAAGTCAGGAAAGATTCAAGACCTAGCTACCCTTAAAGATGTTGCTGAGCACATCCAGTCTGGAAATTATGGAAACAATCCCCAGAGGGTCCATAAAAAGAAAGAAGAGGATGTTTCCATGATACTGCAGGGTCAGAAAGGCAATCAGAACATGCCTATCCCGAGGAGAAATTATACTCCCTTTAAAGCTCAGTCTTCAAATCCTCCAGTGCCAAAAGGTGGATAAGTCAAATGCCCTCGAGTGTTCACACCCTTGGGGGACTCACTCGAGAAAATTCTCACTCTTCTGACAACACAGAAGATAATCACGCATCTTCTTCCACCAGCCAACCCTAATGGAAGGGGTTTCAATGCTGCCAGGAAATGTGCTTATCATACCGGGTCACCTGGACATTATACTCAATATTGCTGGGCCTTAAAACACAAAATCCAAGACCTAATAGACAACGGGGAAATCATGGTTACCAAACCAGATCAACCTCACGTGCAAGACAACTCTCTTCCTCAACACAAAGAGGAAGAGGTCAATATGATCAATTGGAGCAATGGACAGAGTGCCAATTTCAACAGCGAGTCATCTCAGACCACCAAAGACGGGGTTGACAAATGGGATTGTGCCAAGTTCCAGTTCACAATGGAACGTAAAATGAAAGCTCTATGCAAATAGATTAAACAATTGGCCGAACTGGTGACCTATCAGCATCAAGTTACACGATAGCTGATCAGCTAGGAACATGCCAGTCTCCTTCCTCTTGTCATGAATATTCACTCGTCACCTTCAGAAAATGAAACGATGGAGGACGAAGTGACAAAGAGAGCGAATGCCAAAGCCCGTCGGGATTTTGCCAACAGAAGGGAATTCACATATCTGGGCCAACCTATGGAGGAAATCCTTTAGATGCTAATCAATGAAGGCAGGATCACTTCCCTTCTCCCTCCAATCAATCCCCGTTCAAGATGGTACAATGCTGATGGAGTATGTCAATATCACTCCCATTCTCGCGATCACAACATAGAAGAATGCTGGGCACTCCGCCACCTTATCCAGAATCTCATTGACAGCGGTGTCATGTAACTAGCAGACGATGATACTGTGCTACGTGGGAGTGAGAATACCTGTCCTACTAAATGGAAGGGATTGGTAGCAGTTATAGCTACTGAGGCTGATGACATTGTCAAGCCACTCACTATACCAACAATTCAACTTAGAGAAAGCGACAATCCTTTGAAAGTGGCCACTCCCGAGCCAATCAACTTACCATGCAGAGCACAATATCCTATTGTTAGCTTGCACAAAGTTTTGTAGAATTATGGAGAAGGTGAAGGATCCACCTCCCATACAACTGCTATAGTGTCGAAGGAAAATCCACTGTATCTTCCCCAACGAGTGATGAAGTCTACCACCAAATCAAAGGGGAAAATACCCATAGAGAAGATTGAAAAATTCCTCCGCACTATGGATCATAACGAAGCCAAGGTGGTTTTAAGCTTAAGGGAATCTCCACACAAAATTTCAATTTTGGACTTGATCCTAACTTCTGAAGATCATCGAAAGATATTATTAAAGGTTTTGGAAGAAGCCTATCTACCAGAATCAGTGGATACGAAAAAGTTTCAACACTTGGTTGATCACATTTTCAACAACAATGTGATATCCTTCACTGATGACGATATACCTCCCGAAGGGACCGGTCATTATAAGCCGTTACACATTGCGGTCTTGTCCTCCAGGTATATGCTGGCTGGAGTCTTGATAGATGGAGGCTCATCTCTAAATATCTGTCCATACGCCACATTATTGAAGATGAATGTTAATCTCAACCGAATTCGGAGCAGCTATACGGTTATCAAAGCTTTTGACAGAGCCCGCCGGAATTTGGTCGGAGTAATTGAGTTGCCAATCGAAATTGGCCCCCACACATTTTGCGTATCTTTCCATGTGATCAAGATAGATTCAGGATACAACCTGCTCTTGGAAGACCGTGGATTCATATGGATGGGGCAGTCCCTCCACCCTTCATCTGCAACTAAAATACATTATCAACCATAGACTAGTCACAGTCAACGCTGAACCGGAGTGTCCTCAACACGGGGACATGCCATTCATTAATGCTAATGCAGATGTTGAGCCGGTCAGTTTTCATGCCTTAGAAGTGAGCAATGCCCAATACCATCCAATTGGAACGCCATTTCCCGAACCCAAAATTTCTGCCGAAGTAATGTCGGCTACTCAAGAAATGATGTCATTGGGTCATCAGCCAGGACAATGGATGGGTAAAGATCACCAGGGCATCAAGTACCCAATTCAAGTATCCAGGCAAACTAGAACAGCTGGACTAGGCTATTTTGCCAGTTCTAGTCATTGGAATCCTCATAAGCATCAGTAGATTCCTTCAGCTTCTGCCACGAGGCGATTATCTTCACCTTCAAACTCTGAGTCCGCACAACCTCCTGTAAAGGTGTCAGCCAATGTAATTGCTATGTTATTTCCCAAGCCAGTATCGGTAAAGGAGAAAGAAGTCTTTGTTCCAGATCCCAAAATAGAGGAAGAGAAACAAAGAATGAAACAAAACGTTGTCCGGATAATGTCGGGCATGCGCATCATCGTTCGAGATGAACATACAAACAGATACACCCCAGACGATGATTGCCCCGACGTAATGGCCATCATTCGGGAAGAGGAGGACGATGACAATGTAGCACCCCCAAATTCGGGTATCTTTTAACCCGACAGATGGTGCTATACTGTACAAACATTCATACATTCATTCAATTGAAAAGTCTTAAAGAACGAATATATCTTCTATATATTTAAAGTAATATTTACATTTTCCAGGTTCTATACCCATTAAAAAGGTTCTTTGTCATAATATCAGTTACATTACAACAATAGACCTATACTATTATAAGACAGCCTAACAATCTGCCTTACCTTTTCCTTTATCCTTTTTCGATCCTTCTGGACGTTCAGTCTTAGCTGCATTCATATGGTTCAAGCAAGAGTGAGCATAACTAGCTCAGCAAGTATAACAATTCAATAACAACATGCTTGACACATACGAATCGTATATCTTCAATAACTGAACAGTAGTTATGAAGTACTATTGATGATTCAAAATAGCACTTCATCTTTCTTTCAAAATGTTTTACAATAATAACAATATTTAGTAAAACATTTACTCCGGTCAAAGACCTCGAGTATTCATTCTTTCTTGGAAAAGGACAACCCGGAAGCAAGTCCGTAAGCCCGATATTACTTACGAGCACTTCTAGGTGTTCAGCCTATTGTACTCTATGTTGATCAACACTACATCCATTAAACGTATGTACGTTTAATCAGTTAGCAACCTCACGTGCCTGTCGTTTTACAGACAAAACATTTGTTTAATATTTCAGTCTTCTTTTGAAAACCATATCAAGTAGTTGACAAAAGATAACAACATTTGATAATAGATGAATAGATTATCAATAATCCACGCAATATATCAAGTCTAGCCAAAGGAATTGGCTTTAACTTCAACATACCCCAATTCATGCGTAAGGATACATGAATTTCAAAAACTTATTCAGATTGAACTGAGACAAGAGTTAGAATACTTGCCTTTAGCGTCTGCTACGGTATATTTACTTTATGTTCAAGTGTTTCAAGTCGCTACAATACATGATCACATAATGCCTTATATTAGGTCACATATAATCAAGTATGTATATGACTCTATCTTACCCTTCATCTTAATCTAATTGTGTATTAGATTCAGTTACTATCTGTTCTGGTTTATCATTATCCTTACATTTATATTCGACTAGGCTATCTCAACCTCTATACAACATCCTTAAGGTTTAACAAAGTTTAAACAATGTTACATTACATGCCTTAGGTTGTGTTTACTTTTAAATCAATTAACTTTCTTTTCTTTGTAATTAAAAACATTCATCACTATCCTTGTTCGCCGGCTTTATACTTACATCTCGCGTTACCGCGCGCGTTAATAGTGGCATTGTCCCGGACTTGGCGCTGCGACGCGAGTCCTTACTTGGTGGACCGCGTTGCGGCACGCTCTCGCAGTGTGCTCAAACACTGTTACACGCTGCGGCGTGACCAATTTCGCCTAGGGTTAGCGCCGCGGCGCCAACTCTGTGCACCAAAAAAATTCAGTCTTTGAATTTTTATAAACTTCCCGGACGCATAACTTCTTCGTTATAAGTTTGAATTGGCTCGTTCAAAAGCCTATGGTTCACAAATTATGTAATCTACGCGTTCATGAAAGAATTTTATCTATTTGACTTCGTTTGCTAAAAATTCACCTATTGGTTCATTTTTAACGAAAACGATTAACGTTCGTGAATGTTCAACGCTCGTTTCTTCGTTCTAAGTCGGAATCCGGTCATTTTTGAGTCCGTAACTCTGAAATGCCAAATATGACTTGTCCTATCAAAAATAATGGTCTCTATCAAAAAATAATTTTCTGACTTCTACAGAATTTTACGAATTCGACGAATTATCGAATTCGACGATTCGTCCAATCGTGCAATTTCCGGCAAATCTTCATTCTTATGATTTGTTCAACATTACAAATGAATTCCATTCATCATGTGAACATCTCAACATACTTATTACAACAACTTATATTCATTGTTGGATTTTAGATTTATTTCTTCATGAGCTTATAATTTTATTCCATTATAAACTACTTAAGATTTCATTGTTCATGACTTATGACAATTAAAGTTACTTAATCATCATACCTTATATGTTCTTAACATATAACTTTACTTATGTATACATGATACATATGATCATATAAGTTCTTTTACATCCATATCACTTCTCTTAATAAACTCATTACAAGTTCATAATACTTTCTCATACGTTTATAACTTATGCTAGCTTAAATGACTTATTACCAACTTATGTGGCTTAAGTTCATTACTTACACATTCTTCTTACTTCTTAACATTCATATTCCTTAATCCATCTTTTCTTATCAACCTATCATGAATAGAGATAGAAGATAATTTAGAGAAGAAGTCTTACTTTTGAACTCTTGGTAAGTAGCTTCTTCTTCTTCTTCTTACTTATGGAAGTAACTTATTTGTAACTTAATCTCTCTAACAATTAAGCACTTTGTAATGTTTGGATTATTTGAACAACTAACAAATTACTTGCAAGCTTCCTCTATTTATAGAATTTACAAGATTAGGGTAATTTAGTCATTAAATCTTCCCACCTCCTTTAAGCCACCTTTTTACTATTCATTACATGCTAATCACAACTCTTATCCTTTGCTTGGCCATTACTTCTATTACTTGGTCATTACTTCTAATACTTGATCATTACATTACTTGGTTACCATACTAACCATATTAATATGGTTTGCCCCATGGGTCATTACAACTCATGGGTTCTAGCTTGGGCTTGGATTAAATAATCATTGGGCTTTGCATTAATAACCACTAACTTGTTTATTAATTAATAATTGGGCCTTAACATTTTATTCACTTGGACTTGTACCAATTGTTAACCAATCTTCCAAGTCCATTAACATTACTTAATACATATACATATAGTTTATGTATCATTTTCGTATTCTAATTCATATAGAATTTATATACGATATTTCATCCTTCATACAAACTCGTATAATACTTCGTATTATACTCGTTTTCATTATTTTTGTATAATACCTAAGTATTATACCATTATTACTTATTCATTACTACTTTGCCCTTCTTAATGTTTATAAATTAAGTCCGCAAGCGAAATATTACATTTTCCATAACTAGATTTTTATTACATAATCCATCTTACCTTGTCATTCTATCATTCCGAATTTCTCAGAAATTTAAAAATAAATCCCGAGCAAAATACAAATGAATAGTGTTTTTCGGAAAATTTATCGAAAAACTTTTATTTTCATCTTGAAAATTCAAACACTTTAATTCATTCACGTAGCTTAAATACTACGACATTCTAACATCAATAGGTTATACAATGACAATCATCTTGATAACACATAGAATAGAATTTTATTATTATTTAATTTAATAAAATCATTTTACAATAAGATTCGAATTTCTTGGTCGTTACATTCTTCCCCCCTTATAAAGATTCTGTTCCCAGAATCTCGTCTTACTTTAATCAAATAGGTGGGGAAAATTTTTCTTCATCTTTTCTTCTTATTCCCACGTTGCTTCTTCAGCATCGTGGTTCTTCCATACTACCTTTACTGATGATATTACCTTGTTCCTCAGAACTTGTTCCTTTCTATCAATGATCTGCATCGGCGATTCTTCATATGTTAAGTCTTTCTCGATATGAATCGGCTCATACTCGATTACATGCTTATAGTACGGCTTATATAGACGTAATACAGATACGTAAAACACGTTATGTATTCGTTCTAGGTCTGGAGGCAATGCTATCACATAAGCTACCTATCCCACCCGTTTTAATACTTCAAAAGATCCTATAAACCTTGGAATTAACTTTCCTTTCTTTCCAAAGCGTATCTTTCCTTTCCAGGGAGATACCTTTAGAAACACATACGAGCCAACTTCAAACTCTCGACTTAGTCTATGCGAGTCCGCATACTTCTTCTGTCTGTCCTGAGCTGTGACGAGATGCATCCGAATTAACTTTACCACATCTGCTGTCTGCTGCACCAATTCTGGTCCTAGCATCCGGCGTTCTCCCAGCTCATCCTAACATAATGGTGCTCTGCACTTTCTTCCATACAGAGCTTCATAAAGCGGCATACCTATGCTTGCATGATAACTGTTGTTATACGCAAACTCTACTAGTGGTAGGTGATCATCCCAACTACCCTTGAAATCCATAACGCAAGACCTCAACATGTCTTCTAACGTCTGAATTATTCTCTCGCTTTGCCTATCGGTTTGTGGATGATAAGCCGTGCTTAACTTCAGCTGTGTTCCCAACTGTTCTTGCAAACCCCTCCAAAAGTTTGATGTGAATCGTGGATCACGATCTGACACAATCGATACTGGTACTCCATGTCTTGAAATGATTTCCTTAATATAAAGTTTAGCTAACTGGTCTAAGTTATACTTGATCCTAATTGAAAAAAGTGAGCCGACTTCGTCAACCGGTCCACTATTACCCAAATCGAATCGTACCCTTTTTTCGTAGTCGGAAGTCCCACCACGAAGTCCATAGTGATATGCTCCCACTTTCATTCTGGAATCTCCAATGACTGTAATAAGCCATTGGGTCGTTGATGTTCGGCCTTAACTTTTTGACAAGTTAAGCACCTACTCACACACTCTGCTATTTCTCTCTTCATGTTTGGCCACCAAAAACTCAGTCGAAGGTCTTGATACATCTTAGTGCTACCAGGATGTATCGAGTACCTCGAACTATGAGCTTCTTGCAACACTTGCTCCTTTAATTTCGTCTCATTCGGAACCCAAATTCTTCCTTCAAATCTTAATAATCCCTCATTATCAAGACTATACTTAGTATCTTCTTTCTCGGATAACCGCTTCTTCATTTGGTTACACTCGTTAGTCTTGAGTTGTACCTCCTTGACTCTCTCTACGATGGTAGATTGCATCTCCGTCGCAAAGAGTATTTGCCTCGAATCACTCGGCATCTTTACTTCTATTTCCATCCTAGCCATCTCTGTTATTAACTCATTTTGAGCCGTTAACAAAGACAACTTTTCCCGACCCTTCCTACTTAAGGCGTCGACAACTACATTGGCCTTTCCAGGGTGATACATGATTTCACAATCATAATCCTTTATCAACTCTAGCTATCTTCTCTATCTCATATTCAACTCCTTCTGAGTGAAGATATACTTTAGACTTTTATGGTCCGTATATATCTCACATTTTTTCCCATAAAGATAATGTCTCCATATCTTTAGGGCAAACACTACTGCGGCCAGTTCCAGATCATGAGTAGGATAAACTTTCTCATAATCCTTCAACTGCCATGATGTATACGCAATGACTTTGCCATGCTGCATAAGCACACAACCAAGTCCTCTATGCGAAGCATCACTATACACTACAAAATTTCTTGTGTCATCTGGCAATGATAAAACAGGCGCTTCACTTAATCTTTTCTTCAGTTCTTGAAAATTGCCTTCACATTTATCCGTCCATACATATTTCACCATCTTCCTTGTTAAATTAGTCAACGGGGTAGCTATCTTCAAAAAATCTTGGATAAATCTTCGATAGTACCCTGCTAACCCTAGGAAACTCCGCACCTCAGTCGGCATTTTCGGTTGTTCCCAATTCATTACTGCTTCTACCTTCGTTGGATCCACTGAAATCCCCTCTTGGTCAATGACATGACCTAAAAATTGCACCTTTCCCAGCCAAAATTCACATTTGGTGAATTTCGCATATAATTTCTCCTTCCTTAGTGTCTCTAACACTAATCTTAAGTGTTCAGCATGATCTTCTGACGTCTTAGAATAGACTAGAATATCATCGATAAACACAATGACGAACTTGTCCAAATATGGTTTGAACACTCTGTTCATCATATCCATAAATGCAGCCGGTGCATTCGTCAACCCAAATGACATCACCAGAAACTCGTAATGACCATAACGAGTCCTGAATTCCATCTTTGGTACATCTTCCTTCCTAAGCTTCAACTAGTGATACCCCGTCCCAAATCTATTTTAGAAAAATACTTTGCCCCTTTCAATTGATCAAAGAGATCATCGATCCTGGGCAATGGGTATTTATTCTTTATCGTTAACTTGTTCAACTCCCGATAGTCAATACAAAGCCTTAACGATCCGTCCTTCTTCTTGACAAATAACACCGGTGCCCCCCACGGAGAAATACTTGGTTGAATGTACTTTCTGTCCAATAGTTCCTGTAGCTGAACCATTAGTTCTTTCATTTCCACAGGCGCCATACGGTACGGTGCCCTTGAGACTGGTGCCGCTCCTGGCACAATGTCTATCACAAATTTGATCTCCCTATCCGGCGGTAAACCCAGTAACTCACTTGGAAATACATCCATGAATTCGTTTACTATAGATATTTGTTCCATGGATGCTCCCACTCTCTGGGTATCAACAACATGGCATAGATAACCTACACAACCCTTCCTTAAAAGTTTTCTAGTTTGTGTCATCGTAAGGCAACACGAACGTCCCGACGATTTATTACCGTAAAATACTACAGGAGGTTGCTTCAACGTCCTGATGCTCATGCATTTCTTTTGGCAATCTATAATTGCTCCATGGTTAATCAACCAATCCATTCCGAGAATTACGTCGAATTCTCCTAACTTTATCGGTATTAAATCTATCGATAACTTACAACCACGTACATCCACGCAACAACTCCTATGAATATCTTCAACAGGAATTATCTCTTCGTTTGCTACCTTAATGTTCAAAGGTATAGGCAATTTTTCGGGAAATAATTCTAGTCGTCTAGCAAAATCACATGCTATAAACGAACAAGTAGCACCCGAATCAAATAGCACGTATGCATTTATGTTATTGACCGGAATAATACCTGCAACTACATCCCCTGATGCCACCGCATCTTGGACCGTCATATTAAATGTGCGGGCCATTGATTTACCCGGCTGAGTTGGACCACTAATAGCTAACTTACCGCTATTAGTGCCCTTATTTCCTTCTGTCCCCTTCTTTGGGCAGTTCTTCGCTATGTGGTCAGTTGCTCCACATACAAAACATCCGTGATTTTTCTTCAGATTTGAACAGTTAGACGAAATGTGCCCTTCTTGTCCACAATTATAACATACTGCCTTTCCTTTGAGACAGACTCCTAAGTGAGTCTTCCCGCAGGTTTTACAGGCCTCCATCCTCCTCTTAGAATCCCCTTGTTTTACTCCGGTATTCTCAGAGTTAAAGCCCTTCCTCTTTTAACTGTTGCCACTTCCACTGGCTCCCTCGGTCTTGGTTCCTCCATCAACCTTGCCCTTGTTTTTCTTATCCTTATAGTACTGGCTGAGAGCCTCATTCCCACCTTTGGCAATTATTGCCTTTTCTAATATGGTTCCAAAGGAAGGACTTTGGAACACAGAGATTCGGCTATAGAGCCAGGGTTTCAAGCCCTGCTCGAATCTTCTAGCTTTTCTCACTTCAGTGTCCACTTGATGTGGAGCAAATTGTGCTAGTTCATTAAACTTGGCAGCATACTGGAGAACTGTCATATCCCCTTGTTTCAATTCAAGAAACCTCATTTCCATCCTCCCTTGCATACTCGCGGGAAAATAGTTCTCGAAGAAAATCTCCTTGAACCTCTTCCACGTTAGGTTTCCTATATCGGCCCTAGCCTGGTTTGCCTCCCACCAGAAGTTGGCCTCTCCTTTCATCAAATAAGTTGCAAAGGCAACCTTTTGACCCTCCTCAATATTTGCTATTATAAATGCTTTCTCGATTTCTTTTACCCAAGTCTGGGCTTCTATAGGGTCCATAGTTCCTTTGAACACTGGCGGACCTACACTTTTAAAATCTTTAAAAGTAGTAGCTCGTACTACTCCAAGAATTACGGGTACATTAGCCCCCGTTCTATTAAATGCAGCCGTTAAAAGATTAACGAACTCCTGCATTGGATTTACTGGACCACCCTCCGGTTGGTTAACATTAGTGCCTTGATTTCGTTGTCTCCTTCTTGGCGGCATTTTGCTGATAAGAAAACAACACATCATTATTACTTTATTCTTGTTGGTTTGTTATTATTTGTAATAAAACAATAACTCATACTCATTACTCAATATATTCCATAAAAAGACTTATATTGATTCATAACTTGTAGTATAACACTACATTGTTTACATTACTCAGCCTTAGCTGATTACATTACCATCCCGCAATTACTTTCCAAAAATTGGAATTTACAAAAGACTACCCTTTGTTATAGAAAAGAGGGTTTTACGTCACTACTAGATACATAATATTTGCATATCTAAGCTACTCTAGCTATTGCTAGATTACATCTGACGTAGGACATTCTCAAAATCTTTGTTGGCCAGGCCGGCAATAACATCTCTACTGATAGTGTGTCGGGTCTGTCCTGCTTCTACCAGATACCCAGCTACTTGCTGCTAGAAATCCACATGAGAACTCCTATGTATATAGGACATCCTCTCCAACTTCCGCTGTTTAGTCTTTAGCTCCTGCTTGAGCTCAAATACTTCACATTTCAGCTCTCGGACCTTGTCCTTAGCTAGAATTCCATCATTGTGCTCCTCTTCCCACATTCCCTCCATGCTAGTCTTGTCCTCACGGACAGCTTGGAGTTCCTCTTTCAACTCTTTAACCTCTTGGCAGTAATGGACATTCCTATCCAATACTGACATAAACAGTGCCTTCATCGATTCCCCCGTAGACAATTCCTCTGTAGGTGGAACCTGGTCAAAGGACATCACGTCCACATCCTCCTCTAGCATGCCATCAAATATAGACATGTAGTCTAAATCGTCCGAGTCTCCAAACTTGATTGTCGCCACCTCTGGTTCTACTGCTACAGGATTTGGTAGTATCTCTACCCGATTAACCGAATCCTCGCTCACTACATGTATATCTTTATACATATCATTTTCTCCTGATATCTACAATAAAACAATATAGTTTGATTAGTACACGTCAGTAAAATAATAGAAATACACAACATAATATAATGTCTTTTTATAAGGTTACTTTCCATCTTTTACTTCTTTATTATTTCTTAAGGTTATGACTTAAGGTTCTACTTTCCCCCTTAAGTTTTATAACCCAGGCTTTGATACCAACTTGTAGTGCCCCCAAATCCGGGTATCTTCCAACCCGACAGATGGTGCTAGACTATACAAACATTCATACATTCATTCAATTGAAAAGTCTCAAAGAACGAATATATCTTCTATATATTTAAAGTAATATTTACATTTCTCAGGTTCTATACCCATTACAAAGGTTCTTTGTCATAATATTAGTTACATTAAAACAATAGACCTATACTATTACAAGACAGCCTAACAATCTGCCTTAGCTTTTCCTTTATCCTTTTTCGATCCTTCGGGACGTTCAGTCTTAGCTGCATTCATATGGTTCAAGCAAGAGTGAGCATAACTAGCTCAGCAAGTATAATAATTCAATAACAACATGCTTGACACATACGAATCGTATATCTTCAATAATTGAACAATAGTTATGAAGTACTATTGATAATTCAAAATAGCACTTCACCTTTCTTTCAAAATGTTTTACAATAATAACAATATTTAGTAAAACATTTACACCGGTCAAAGACCTCGAGTATTCATTCTTTCTTGGAAAAGGACAACCCGAAAGCAAGTCCATAAGCCCGATATTACTTACGAGCACTTCTAGGTGATCAGCCTATTGTACTCTATGTTGATCAATACTACATCCATTAAACGTATGCACGTTTAATCATTTGGTGACCTCACGTGCATGTCGTTTTACCGACAAAACATTTGTTTAATATTTCAGTATTCTTTTGAAAACCATATCAAGTATTTGACAAAACATAACAACATTTGATAATAGATGAATAGATTATCAATAATCCACGCAATATATCAAGTCTAGCCAAAGGAATTGGCTTTAACTTCAACATACCCCAATTCATGCGTAAGGATACATGAATTTCAAAAACTTGTTCAAATTGAACTGAGACAAGAGTTAGAATACTTGCCTTTAGCGTCTGCTACGGTATATTTACTTTATGTTCAAGCCTTTCAAGTCACTACAATACATGATCACATAATGCCTTACATTAGGTCACATATAATCAAGTATGCAGATGACTCTATCTTACCCTTCATCTTAATCTAATTGTGTATTAGATTCAGTTACTATCTATTCCGGTTTATCATTATCCTTGCATTTATATTCGACTAGGTTATCTCAACCTTTATATAACATCCTTAAGGTTTAACAAAGTTTAAACAATGTTACATTACATGCCTTAGGGTGTGTTTACTTTTAAATCAATTAACTTTCTTTTCTTTGTAATTAAAAACATTCATCACTATCCTTGTTCTAAGGCTGGCGCTGCGGCGCCGACTTTATACTTACATCTCGCGCTGCGGCGCGCGTTAATAGTGGCATTGTCCCAGACTTGGCGCTGCGGCGCGAGTCCTTACTTAGTGGGCCGCACTGTGGTGCACTCTTGCAGTGTGCTCGGACACTGTTACGAGCTGCGGCGTGACCAATTTGTCCTAGGGTTGGCGCCGCAGCGCCAACTCTGTGCACCAGAAAAATTCAGTCTTTGAATTTTTGTGAACTTCCCGGACGCATAACTTCTTCGTTATAAGTCTGAATTGGCTCGTTCAAAAGCCTACGGTTCACAAATTACGTAATCTACGCGTTCATATAAGAATTTTATTTATTTGACTTCGTTTGCTAAAAATTCACCTATTGGTTCATTTTTAACGAAAACGATAAACGTTCGTGAACGTTCAACGCTCGTTTCTTCGTTCTAAGTCGGAATCCGGTCATTTTCGAGTCCGCAACTCTTAAATGCCAAATATGACTTGTCTCTATCAGAAAACAATGGTTCCAAGTTTAAACACAAAATTTTACTTCTATTCCAAGAATTTTACGAATTCGACGATTATCGTCCAATCGTGCAATATCTGGCAAATCTTCATTCTTATGATTTGTTCAACATTACAAATGAATTCCATTCATCATGTGAACATCTCAACATACTTATTACAACAACTTATATTCATTGTTGGATTTTAGATTTATTTCTTCATGAGCTTATAATTTTATTCCATTATAAACTACTTAAGATTTCATTGTTCATGACATATGACAATTAAAGTTGCTTAATCATCATACCTTATATGTTCTTAACATATAACTTTACTTATGTATACATGATACATATGATCATATAAGTTCTTTTACATCCATATCACTTCTCTTAATAAACTCATTACAAGTTCATAATACTTTCTCATACGTTTATAACTTATGCTAGCTTAAATGACTTATTACCAACTTATGTGGCTTAAGTTCATTACTTACACATTCTTCTTACTTCTTAACATTCATATTCCTTAATCCATCTTTTCTTATCAACCTATCATGAATAGAGATAGAAGATAATTTAGAGAAGAAGTCTTACTTTTGAACTCTTGGTAAGTAGCTTCTTCTTCTTCTTCTTACTTATGGAAGTAACTTATTTGTAACTTAATCTCTCTAACAATTAAGCACTTTGTAATGTTTGGATTATTTGAACAACTAACAAATTACTTGCAAGCTTCCTCTATTTATAGAATTTACAAGGTTAGGGTAATTTAGTCATTAAATCTTCCCACCTCCTTTAAGCCACCTCCTTACTATTCATTACTTGCTAATCACAACTCTTATCCTATGCTTGGCCATTACTTCTATTACTTGGTCATTACTTCTAATACTTGATCATTACATTACTTGGTTACCATACTAACCATATTAATATGGTTTGCCCCATGGGTCATTACAACTCATGGATTCTAGCTTGGGCTTGGATTAAATAATCATTGGGCTTTGCATTAATAACCACTAACTTGTTTATTAATTAATAATTGGGCCTTAACATTTTATTCACTTGGACTTGTACCAATTGTTAACCAATCTTCCAAGTCCATTAACATTACTTAATACATATACATATAGTTTATGTATCATTTTCGTATTCTAATTCATATAGAATTTATATATGATATTTCATCCTTCATACAAACTCGTATAATACTTCGTATTATACTCGTTTTCATTACTTTTGTATAATACCTAAGTATTATACCATTATTACTTATTCATTACTACTTTGCCCTTCTTAATGTTTATAAATTAAGTCCGCAAGCGAAATATTACATTTTTCATAACTAGATTTTTATTACATAATCCATCTTACCTTGTCATTCTATCATTACGTATTTCTCGGAAATTCAAAAATAAATCCCGAGCAAAATACCGATGAATAGTGTTTTTCATAAAATTTCTCGAAAAACTTTTATTTTCATCTTGGAAATTCAAACACTTTAATTCATTCACGTAGCTCAAATACTACGACATTCTAACATCAATAGGTTATACAATGACAACCATCTTGATAACACATAGAATAGAATTTTATTATTATTTAATTTAATAAAATCATTTTACAATAAGATCTGAATTTTTCGGTCGTTACATATAATCCCTCCATCATTGCAGTCCACCCGGACTTTGCCCTTGCCAATTGGAGCAGCACTCCTTGCATTGGTCGACAAGGGTAAAACGGGCAGAAACTCTTTCTACCCTGTAGATATCATAACTGCTTACTTTTCTGTACAGTATTAGTAGTTTATTTTGTCAGTACATGCTAACACTGCGTATGATCAAAACGTTTCATATATACTAAGTGAAAACATATTTTGTTTCAGGACCCTGAATTTAGATGTGCATGTACTTGTTGATACGGTGCTTCTTCTCCACAAGGATTGTACCTTTGATGTAGAGATGAATTCAGCCTTGATGGAAATACATGAGGACATTGAGGTGCCTCCAGAAATTCTAGAATGGGTCAAAGACAAACCTAAACCCAACCTTGATCAAACCACTTCCTTCAATCTCGGAACCTTAGAAAACCCTAAGTTAATCCAGATTGGTTCAGACCTTACCCCAAACCAAAGGAATGACATGGTTACGCTATTAACCCAATTCCAGGATGTGTTTGCATGGTCTCATCAAGACATGGTGGGTTTGTCCATTGACATTGTCCTTCATCACCTTCCCATTAAAGAGGGATTCAGGCCAGTCAAGCAAAAGCTCAGGCGATTGAAACCTGAGTGGAGTTTAAAGGTGAAAGAAGAAATTGTGAAACAATTTCAAGTGGGCATCATCATGGTGTTTACATATCCTGAGTGGATATCCAACATTGTTCCCGTGCCTAAACCTGGAGGAAAGGTGCGAGTTTGCGTGGATTACTGGGACTTGAACAAAGCTTGCTTAAAAGATAGCTTTTCCGTGCCATTTATCCACACTCTCATTGATAATACTGCTCAATACGACATGTACTCCTTTGCTGATTGCTTTGCGGGGTACCATCAGATCATGGTTGCTGAGGAAGATCATGAGAAAACTGCTTTCATCACACCTTGGGGAACCTTTTGCTATAGACGGTTGTCATTCGGCCTCATCAATGCCGGAGGTACTTATCAGCGAGCTATGATGGCTCTCTTCCATGACTTAATGCACAAAGAGATAGAGATCTACGTGGATGACATCATTGTCAAGTCTCGGAAGGAGGATGGCCACCTAGACCATCTCAGAAAGCTATTCAACAGGTTGCGTAAGTACAACTTGAAGTTGAATCCAGCCAAGTGCGCCTTTGGCGTTAAATCAGGCAAGTTACTAGGATTTCTAATCAGCCACAAAGGGATTGAGCTGGATCCTACCAAAATCCAGGCCATCACGGAAATGCCCATTCCTCAGACAAAGAAGGAAATATGGGGATTTTTGGGAAGAATCAACTTCATTAGCAGGATCATCTCTCAACTCACAGTAACCTGTGAGTCAATCTTCAAACTGTTAAGGAAGAACTCCTCCATGAAATGGAATGATGAGTGCCAGAAGGCCTTCCTTACTATCAAAAATCAGCTAGTCAAAGTTCCCATTTTGGTACCACCCAAGGATGATGTTCCCCTATTCATGTACCTATCAGTAAGTGACAATGCCATGGGCTGTATGCTGGGACAGTAGGACGATAGAGGCCAAGAACGAGCTATCTATTACCTCAGCAAAAGATTCAGCAGCAGTGAACACAAGTACACTCTGATTGAGAAGACTTGTTACGCTTTAGCATGGTCTTCCATAAGGATACAACATTACCTCCATGGTCACACAACCCATCTCTTATCCCGCATGGATCCTCTCAAGTATATGTTCAATAAACCCATGTTAAATTGCCGACTGTCCAGATGGCAGTTGATCCTACAACAATTTGACATCGTCTACGTGACTCAAAAGTCTGTCAAAGGTTAAGGAATTACGGATCCACTGGCCGCTTCACCTTTAGGGGATTTCAAACCCTTGGAAACTTACTTCCCCGATGAAGGGGCCATGACAGTTCAGCAACACCATCAGTACGATACACGTCAAACATGGAAGATGTATTTCGATGGAGCTGTTAATATGGAAGGTTCTGGAGCTGGAGCAGTTCTAGTATACGGTACGGGGGAGTAATATCCCATCGCCGTCAAATTACAGTTTGTCAGCACCAATAACACAGCTGAGTATGAAGGCTGTCTCATGAGGCTAAAACTTTCCCGTTCAATGGGCATCAGGCGATTAACTGTCTTTGGAGATTCGGAGTTAGTGGTCAGACAATCCACGGGAATTTATCAAACCAAAGAGCTGCATTTGCTGCCTTACCATCGGCAATTCTTACAGATGGTTTCGGAGTTCGAAAAAATCTCCTTTCTACACATTCCTCGTAATAGGAATGACTTTGCAGACACCTTAGCAACTTTGGCCTCCTTGATACACATACCTGACAAGGGACATTTGCCAAGCGTCACAATTACCCTACACAAGGCACCAGCCTATGGGAACTACGTTGGAGAAGTATCAGATGAGCTACCTCCCATCCAACATCCTTGGTATCGCCATATCAAGGAGTATCTACGAGATGGATCTACACCCGCTAATGCGATCCCGACTGAGAAAAGGTGGATCCATCGACTTGCTATGAAATTCTACCTGAGCGGAGATGCACTCTACAAAAGAGATACAGGACTTGGTCTTCTCAGATGTCTAGACAAAGGCCAAGCTCAGAGACTCATGGATGAGATCCATGGTGGAGTATGTGGCCCACACATGAGTGGCTCCTTCCTTGTTAAGAAGATCCTTAGGACAGGACATTACTGGCTATCACTCAAAGCTGACTGCCATGACAACGTCAGAAGATGTTATCAATGCCAAATTCATGTGAATGCTATCCATGCCTCCCCACGAGAACTCCATAATATGAGTTCGCCTTGGCCCTTCTCAATGTGGGGAATGGACGTAATCGGGCCCATCGAGCCTAAAGCCAGTAATGGACATCGATTTATCTTCACCGTGATCGACTACTTCACCAAGTGGGTAGAAGCAGCCTCCTTCCCCAGGGTTACCAAAGAATTCATCATTGCTTTCATCAGAAATAATGTCATTTGTCGATATGGGCAACCAGAGGTGATTGTATCAGACAATGCTAAGAACCTCAACAATAAAATGATGGAGGAGTTATGCAGTAAATTTCACATCAAACACCTTAACTCTGTCATCTACCGTCCAAAGATGAATGGTGCTGTTGAAGCGGCTAACAAAAATATTAAGAAGATTATGCAAAAGATGTCCACCAATCACAAAGGATGACCTGACCTATTACCTCTTACTCTATTAGCCTACAGAACCTCAATGCGCACTTCCACTGGGGAAACCCCCTACGCATTAACCTATGGGATGGAAACAGTGCTCCCCATAGAAGCTGAAATGGAATCCCTCAGGGTGTTGATAGACGCTCAACTGGAGGAGACCAATGGATACAATACATGTATCACCAATTGTCTCTAATAGACGAAAGGCGAACCGCGGCTATCTTCCATGGTCGTTTATACCAACAAAGGATCGCCAGATCCTATAACAGAAAAGTCCGGCTACGACAGTTTAAACAATACAACTTGGTTTTGAAGAAGATCATTGACAACCAAGATTAGTCTAAGGGAAAATTCGCTCCTAACTAGGAAGGACCGTTTATTGTCAAGGAAGTATTGACAGGAGGTGCTCTCAGATTGCAAGAAATGGACGGCTATAAATTTCCAAAACTCATCAACTCGGACGCCGTGAAACGGTACTATGTCTGAGGTTACCATCAAGTAAACATCCTGATGTTGGATCATCAGATCACCAGTCATTCCGGTTCTTTAACCCTTTATCACATACAACTCTTTTCCACACTTGGTCCCTCAGGGAAACATACTTTTTCAAGCTAGCAGCCTGGCTTTTCTACGCTCATACACCTTAGGTCATCCCATTGTGGATTGAACCTCTCGCGTTTGCATTTTGTCCCCTACACATGGGATCAACCTTTTCACACCTGCAGTTTATCCTCAACCTAGGATCAAACTTTCTCTTCCCCACAGTCTGACCTGCACATGAGATCACACTTTTCCACTCGCCCTGAGGGGCGAACTACGTCGACCTGATCTCCTCTTCAATAGGAGTACGTAGGTAACCATTTCATATGGCCCGGTCACAATAAAACAAAAATAACAAAAACATTTCTACGCCCTTCCCCTTATAAAAATAAAAATAACAAAAACATCCCTACACCTTTTCTGCCACATACAGCATTGAACCTCTTACACCAGGTTTAAACTACGCAGACCTGATCTCCTCTTCAATAGGAGTACGTAGGCAGCCATTTATGGTTCGGTCTCACCCCCTACCAAAACACAAACCCTTGTCAACTGGTACTGGGATCAAACTTCAATCCACCACATTTCATTGGCTTCAGACCAAAGGGATGGAATTACCTGAACTCCTCCCAAATAGGAGATTCGGTGACCATCTAAGCTGCGGTTGTACCTCGAAGAGCAACACCAATCTATAAGAGATGGAATTAACTAGGCTTCTCCCAAATAGAAGTACTGGCGACCATCTGTGGTGCGGTCAATCTCAAAGAGGAAAGCCACACTCCTCTCCACATTTCCACACAGAAACCAGTCCTAAGACACCAAAGATTGTAGGGATACACAAAGATCGATGATCCATTTTGAACTATCCAGAGATAACTCAATGTCCATCCATCTAGGAGGAATTCAGAATATGTCAAGATCACAAGCCCTGAATCAACAGGCAAAATAACAAGCAAGTAGCAAGGCATATCTAAAAGGGAAGTGATCAAAAATATATTTCCCTGCCATATATATAATGCTGTTTGATATACACAATGTAAACTGTACATGACAAAATGGCTATGCTAGTCTGTGCAGGAAAATACAAGCCCATCTACAAGTCGGCGTGTATGCGAGCTAACAAGCCCAACATGGCATCCCTCTCGGAAGAAGGAGGCAAAGTTGTGGTCTCCTGTACGAGAATATCCACACGATCCAACAGATCTGCAGCCATCTGCATGGTGACCATATGCTCATCAATGTAAGCACTCATCTCTACAATCATGCCAGTGGTAAGGGACCTCATTGCAGTACTATCTGTGACGGCTACATCCCGAGCAGATATGGCATTATCCCGCTCAACTATCACTGCATCTCTGGCTGATCTGGCCTCATCCCGCTCAACAACAGCTGCGTCTCTGCGAACTAATGCCTCGTCTCTCTCTAATAGAGCTGCGTCTCTCCCATCAAGGGCAGTCAACATCAAAGATCGAGCCTGATCTCTGTCGAAGGTCATCAGATGAAGACTCTGCTCAAAGTACTGTGCTGAATGCTAAATCACAACAGTACTAGTACTGGGAGAATCTAAAGGAGATGCTGGCAACCCGACAACTGGCTCCTCCTCGATGTATAAATCAATGTCCTCTATGGGCTCTACATCGTTTGAATCACTACTAGGCAATGTGGATACTACCGTAGCCGATGCAGTCTCCATCTCCATCCATGAAAAAATACTCTACAGAAGAACCTGGATGGCTAACAGAAGAGGCAGCTATCTCACGTTGATCCCAACAAGCATACACACGGGATCGGTCCTCTGCGAAAAGATAGCGAGAAGCTGAACGCTGACCTAGCGCCCCCTCAAAGGGATGAAAGTCCTGAAACTGGTCAAACTACGACATCACGGCCAGCGGATGGTAAATAGTCATGCTCCTCAAACCAGCCAGAGGGAGGTAATCCATGCCCGGAGCATGAGTAACAAAGCTGTAAGGTGAGCTAAGCCCCAAACATGGCAATATACTAAACGGATCACTGATATCCGCTAAGAATACAGACCAAGACGTAGCGTTTGTACACTCCGATGGCTGAAAGGAGTATGACATGGCTACATCGTGGGTGAAACAATACCCATGATGTCTAAAAGTGCCAATCGGTCTCAAGTGTGACATAAACCACATGTATAGCATGACCGAGCTGCCCGTGAATACGCCTGTCGGATAAGTGCAACAGTATGTAGCCGACCTCAGAGTCTCTGCTATAATCATCGGTATGATTGTACGACCCTCCCTGAGAGCTCCCACTGCCATGATGACTCCAATGTCTATCTCATCCATGTACCATGGCAAATAGGCATACGATAGTATGCACAATAGCTCTATAGTCAGGATAAAGAGCCTGATACATAGAGTGTATGCTGAGCCAGTTCCCTCGAGGCTGGGTAAAACCAGGAACCTGCATGAAATGCAGATCAACATCAAAACCCTTTATTCCTCATCAATAGGAAAGAAGGAAGATCAAGATCTAATGTCATACCTCGTTGGCATGCAAATACATCGAGGGATGTCGACTTAAGTCACCCAGAAGCTCTAGATTTGCCACCTGAATACTCGGGAGGTCCCTACGGGGAACATGCGCAGCAGGAGCGGGGTTCGCAACCGGAACATCCTCCTCCTCATCCTCAACATCCGGCACGTCAACCCGGACTGGACGTACCACAGCCTCCACCAACCGACGAGGCTGTTTAACAGAACGGGGTCGAGGAACTTCAGAAGCCCTCCTCTGTACACCAAAAGTGGTCCTGCAGGAACTACTCGGCTAATCTGGATCCATAATATCTGGACAATAAGTCTCCAAATCACCTCAAAAAGGGTATGGTATTTTCTAACTTGGACCTTTTCAAGATGCATTTTATGACTACATGCATGCATGCATTATTTTAACATACATCTATAGTAGAATTAAAAATGCATGACTAATCCAATGCCTACATTTTGGAAAATTTTGCCATAGTACCCTTTGTAAATAGGACTATCCACATACACATAGGCATGACCAGGTGGCCATTCAGTAGCACACCTGCCCGCAGTCATATACATACTATATGCATTGAAAATCAAAGTCATCAATCTATAAGGTTAACCTCAATACCAGGAGTACTTTGCCTTTTTACCTTTTGCTCATTTATCCTCAAATAGGATAAGAAATAGCAGAAAAAGGTGCCAGTTTGACTGTGTCAAAAGTCAAATTTTTTCACATCATTATGTTTAGCATGGTTTAATACTAACATTTACTATGTTGAATATTTTTTATCAAGTCATTTGTGCATATATAATCACTACTATGTGTTTAGATGCATTTCATGTGATAAGTTATTTTCCAACGAATAAAAATTGGAAAAAATACATGCATACATTACCAGGATAGTGTAGAACACTTGTACAGTGACAGAATTTGTAGAAAATCGCCCGAACTCAGCAGATCTGAAGAAGAGCTCTCGAATTTCCTTTGCGGCGCAACTTAAAAATGACTTACGAAAGCAACCTGCAGGATTATAACATCCACGGTTGCCCGCAGGTCCATCTGCGGCTGTAGCAGGTGTACCTGCGGCACCCCCATGTGGGTCCCACCCCTTCGGCTCGTTCCAGTTCGAGTTGCAAAGGAGTTTTCACAGACTGAAAAGGTCAAATTAGGAATAAAAATGCTACGCGATTGAGCAGAATGGCTTATAATCCTGGTCTTCTGAGATTGAACCTTGGGTCTGCACATCACGCATTGGTATTCGTTCGAACATAGGGTACACTATGCCGATGATCTCAAATGTTGTAAGTCACGCTCGGCAATACCCTACACAGGTCCAATGCCGCTCATTCAGGATCGTCATTCTCATTTACAACGTACACCCCAGCGGGGGTTACAACGCGCTTATACATGTCAAGGTACAATACCCCGGCGGGGGTTACAACGCACAGTCATCCGTTGACACACATATCAACGAAGGTCAAGCAGCCTTTACATCATGATAACCGTTGGAAGTAAATCCAACAGAGCATCGGAAGCCATCCAATGACCAGCCGCTGCTATACACATCAACGATGATCCCAACGTGAATCCCCGATGGGGGTTACAACGTGTTACCCCAGCGGGGGTCACAACGTGTTACCCCGACGGGGGTCACAACGCATTGTCATTCATTGATGTACGTATCAATGAAGGTCAAGCAGCCTTGACGTTATTTTAGCCGATGACAAGTAAACCCATCGAAGCATCAAGAACTATTCGAGGATTTCATACTTGGGTACTCATATTCCCCAGCGGATCCCCGGCGGGGGTTACAGCGCGTTCTGCCATTGATTCACACGTCAGTAAAGGTCAAGCAGTCTTGACAATCTTCCCCGCAGGGTTTTCATCCGTTGATTCACACGTCGGTGAAGTACACGTCAACGAAGGTCAGGCAACCCTAACAGCATATGCTGTTGGCAGTAAATCCAACAAAACATTGACATATCCTGACGATACAAACCAGGAAAGGTCAACATCATCGAGGAGGACTGATGATGGAATATGTTATACACATCCTCAAATAGACAAAGATTTATCCCCACAGATCTCTTACACGTAAGAGGCAGTTCTTCGGAATCAAGTCTGTATCAAGGATTAACGACTTTGGTGATAGCCCCAATGTCAACATCCTAAAGGATTTGGATCACACATCTAAATTTGGTCATCATTGTCAATCCCCAGTAGAAGCAACAGGGAATCGACAATCATCCCCAGCATGTTGGGAAACAACTCCGTACACATGCATCATACATTTGCATCATGTTGCTACACATAGTATCATGTTTGTCTTATTACATTTCAAGTGTCTAGGATTCTTTATCCTACCCATGCATTGTAGTGCATGAATATGATAAAGAGGGGCATCTGTAGACACTCGAAAATTTTTGCACACCTGTCACTAATATTGTAGGAGGACAGATTCATCTTTCAAGAGGGAACCCTGGAAGACAGTTCATATCCATTCCGGATACTACCGGAAGTTCAGCCTCAACCCCGGAACACACACCGGGAATAACAATTCTAACCTCAGGGATAACCCCGAGGCATGCAGATCCAATATCGGAACACACATCGGGGAAGTCCTATTAATCTCAGAGATAACTCCGAGGTATTCAGTCTCAGTCCCAACCATGGGAATAGCTATCAACCTTGGTGATAACCCCAAGGAATGCAGTTTTGGCGATAACCCCAAAAATGTTTGTTTCAAATATAACCAGCTTCAATCTCGGCGCTCACAACGAGACACTCAGTACCAACCCGAAGATAATATTGGGAGGACATGCACACCTCAGAGATGACACTGAGGACCTTTAACACTTGCAGCAGTCCAATCTCAGCGATAACCCTGAGCAACGTCTGCTTTATAAGCCCAAACCGGTGATAACCCCGGTGAGGGGCAAAGTCGTCATCTTGCCACCTTAACGCCACATTACGCGTCTCATTATCTCATACATACACAACAATGTCCCACAAGAATGCAGGAAAACAAATCCCAAGTGACTATTATGCAGGGTAACAGATGGAATTTGAAGCTTGAAGACCGAAGGGAACCGTCCCATCTTCATGACTTCGTACAACCTCTAATCCTATACTATTGTATAACTCTTGACAACGGCGGTCCAAAATAGGTCCTACATACCTCAGTTGGATGCCCGAATTGCAATTCTAAAAGTTCGAACGGATAATGCAGTGCCTGCGTGTACGTACTACGAGACGACATGACCCGAGAAACTCGGGGCAACCCGGGCAGTCTCAGGTACACCTGTGGCTGGATGTAGGTACACCTGCGGCTCCCTCCTCTATAAATAGAGGGCTTGGGGTGGCCATTTTAAGAAGAGAAAGAGTGAGAGCGAGGAAGCCCTGTCAAATTTGCTCCGTACTTGCAATATACTGAGTGTTTTCCCATTTTAAACACTTGTGAGCTCACATATAGCTACTTTTGTACCGGCGGGAGCCAAGTTTCATCCACTTTATAGATATAGAAGTCTTCTTTGGCAGCCCACTATAGGCCTTCTCACACCCTTTAGAGCCTTTCTCTGCATCTTTGCACACACCCTTCTTCACGTTGAGAGTCGTGTTGCGTGTGTTTTCCCGGACTTCGGTCCGTGGTTTTATTTTAGTTTGTATATACATATATATATATATATATATTTATATATATAGACTAACATTATCGAGTTATGCCTCGATTGAGCCTATACTTCGGTCTGGAGCGTTTATTCGCTTTATATATATATATATATATATATATATATATATATGAACTGTGTGTTGAACTTTGTTCGATGAGCCTAGATTTCGGTCTGGAGCGTTTACTGCTTTAATATATATATATATATACTTATATATATTAACTGTTATCGAACTCTGTTCGATGAGCCTGGATTTTACATCCGGAGCGTTTACATGCTTTTATATATATATATATATATATATATATATATATATATATATATATATATATATATATCGTCCCACCTGGAATTTACTTCGTGGTGGTTGATCGCTTTACAGCTTACTTTACGTTTCGTCCCGCCCGGAGTTTCCTCCGTGGTGGTTGATCGCTTTTATAGCTTTCTTTACATTTCGTCCCGCCTGGAGTTTCTTCCATGGCGGTTGATAGCTTTTACAACTTTATTTACATTTTTGATCCCTCATGGAGGTGCTTTGTGGTTGGTGATCATGTCTGTATATATATATATATATATATATATATATATATATATATATATATATATATATATATATTTACAGCTGTTATATATACTTGCTTACGGCTTTATATCAAATTGCGGCATCATGTGAGCCTAGGAATCATGTGATCACAGATTCAATCCATTGGATCTAGATTCGGTTCCTGTGATGGACCTTTTCAGCTGTAAGCAGCTTGTAAATTTATCTGCGGTGTCTGAATTTCCTCATATGGTTTTCATACCAACGAGGAAGTCGGCATTATTGTGTATATTATCTTTCTGACAGATGCTTCGCATCTCGATAATAAAATCAATCAAGCCGAATACGGAATAAATTGGAAGTATCAAAGGCCTCAATTACTATTGAGCACAACGGTTTGAAAACCCTCTTTTATCAAACATCACTGCTATATCTTGTTTAAAACTGAATTTTTACATAAATTTAAACCCTTTGTATATAGGTGCAAACGAGGAATAACACTACTTCTAAATAACAGCACATTGATCCACACACACACACACATTTAGATAACAGTTTATTAAAAAGTGGCGGTCACTGTGGTAACACGGATGTCAGGGGGTGCCTAACACATTCCCTCCGCATAATCAAGTTCCCGGACCTTAATGAATCTCGGTTTCACCGACCCGTTTAGCAGTGTCACATCACTGGGTCAATGTGCAAATCTTTTCTCGGTTGTGTTGGTACAACCATTTTAAAAACCAATTGGCGACTCTTAATAGTCCATCGCCGACATTATACATGTCTGACCTTTTTCACTTGTTTTTTCAAACAAATCTCACCTAACATGAGAACACCAAAGAACAAGTCACGAAAAGGGACAGCTAAAAATCCCGACGTCGACAATCTAACCACATATCCTATAGATAATCTCATTGGAAATCTGCGTACCTACGAAGTCGACATGCTAGTCGAAAAAGCCAGATCAGACACATATCTCAAAAAGAAAGGAATCGCTTTTAAAGCCCTTCTGGTAGACTAAGAAAGCGACGATGAAGAACTAAATGAAGAAATCCTAAGTCTAGATAACAATGAAGTTGCTCTACTGTCTAGACAACTCAGGAGAGTGATTCAAAGCAAGGTAAGAAAATATGGCGAAGACTTTATGAAGACAAACAACAACTTCAACAACTTCAAGAGCAAACAAATTTTCAAGCCTAAGACGCAAGGAGGAAATTTCAAAGCAAATAACAACAACTTCAGGAATACCAACTCAAATGAAAATTCAAACACGTGCTTTGAATGCAAGCATCCTGAACACTTCAAAAAGGATTGTCCAAAACTGGTCAACAACAAAGTTCTTGTAGCTAAGAATGATGGGATCTAAGTGACGAGGAAGAAACTGCTGAACAAACCGAAGAAGTTGTAAATCTCTATTTAATGGCAGACAATGACTCATCACCAAGATCTGAGATAAATTCTGAACATCAATTGCCTAGCACCTCATTTTCTGCATATACTTTAGAAAACATAAATGAAGATCATTATGAATTACAAGAGGCTTATACTCACTTATATGAAAATAGTGAATTAATAAAAGAAGAATTAGAAAGATCAAGAAAAATAAACAAAAGCCTTGAAATTGAAAATGCTAACTTAATTATTACCAATGAAAGTTTAAATGAAGTAAACTTAGAAAATGAATTGTTAAAAGAAGAATTAGAACAATTTAAGAGAATAAATAAAAATCTTGAAATAAAAAATTCATCACTTATTATCTCACTTGAAAATCTTGAAATTGAAAATTCAACACTTGTTGTAATCGATGAAGATACTCAAGTACAAGATCAAGCGGTAATTGAAGAAATTAGAAATGAGAATTCACTTTTAAAATTAGAAATAGAAAAACATAATTCCATAATTGAAAATTTAAATAAAGAACGTGAAGATTTGAATACTATAATTTATAAATTCACAAAAAGGAAAAGAAAATCTTGATGTCATGTTAAATCAACAAAAATGTAGTTTTAATAAAGAAGGTTTAGGATATACTGGAGAAACGAGTAAATCAAAAGATAATGGATTATATCATGTTGAAACCAAAGAAAAAGAAAGTCATATATCTCCCTTCACCAAATGCTCCAATTGTAATAGAAATGGTCATTCTTTTTTTATGTGCAATGCTAAAAATAGAAACTATAAAGGAAAAATGATTTGGGTTCCCAAAGGGACATATACTACATCAACTATCACAACAAAAAAAATTTCATAAATAGTATTATCATACTTCTCATAATCCAGTTACTTATAGAATGCTTATTTCTACTAAAAATGATTATCATATGCCAAGTTTTGTAAAGGAAACCTCAAATGTTCCTTATATATAATGGAAAACTAACCTAAAGGACCCTTCTTATTAAAGGGTACCAACTTGTAAAATTAGTACATACATTGTAGGTATGTCTTGCAGCTGATCTGAATAAAAGCAAATGGTATCTTGATAGTGGTTGCTCAAGACACATGACTGGCGACAAATTAAAATTAAAAAATCTGCAAGCTACAGACTTTGGTGAGGTAACTTTCTGAGATAACAATAAAGGTAAAATAATTGGAGTTGGAAGTGTTGGTAATAACCACATAACCATATCTAACGTTCAATTAGTCACTGGAGTCAGGTATAATCTTCTATCTATCAGTCAATTATGTGATAGTGGTTTTAAAATATCCTTTAGTACACATAATTGCTCTATCTTTGATCAAACTGGTAAATTAATTTTAGTTTGTCCTAGATATCAAAATGTGTATACTTGTGACTTAGATGCATATTCTCATTTAGATAACATTTGTCTTGTATCTGCAAATGAGGATCCTTAGCTATGGCATCGTAGACTAGGACACATCAACATGAAACTTATAAATAACATTTCTTCTAAAGAACATGTTCGTGGTCTCCCTAAATTCAAATTCTTAAAAGATCACATCTGTAAAGCTTGTGAACTGGAAAAACAAATTCATGCATCACATAAACCTAAACTTACCTTGTCAACTTCTAGACCCTTAGAACTATTACATATGGAACTTATTGGACCTATCCCTAAACATAACATGGGTGGTGTTATATACATTCTAGTTTTGGTTGATGATTATTCTTGATTTACATGGGTTGATTTTCTTAAATTTAAAAATGAGGCTATTAACTCCTTTTCTGCCTTGTGTAAAAAGATTCAAAATCAACAGGGAAGCTCTATTGTCTATATTTGATCTGATCAAGAAAAAAGAATTTGACAATTCTGATTTTATTATGTTTTGTGATGAGAACGGTATAAGTTGTAAAACCCCAACTTATTAATGAATAAAATCAAATTTTCTCTAAATATTATTGTGAATAATAAGGTGTTAATTTGATATAATACTTTGGTTATGGGTGAAATGTGCAAATTTTACAAAATAAATAAGTGGTTATAAAATATTCATTTTGTCGGGGAATATTCGTTTGGTCGTGGAATATTCTTTCTGTCGGGGAATATTCGTACGACGGCGCAGCTATTTGTGGGCCCCATAACGGAAAACGATTGGATGAAGATAACGACAAAAATTGAGTTTTTATAAATAACGGCGTAGTTATTACCGTTAACACTGTTGGAATACCCAGTGGTTAAAATATAGTAATACGCGTGGTTGCACAGTAGCACACGGATTGCACAGTATTTTTGAATTATTGATTCTTACGAAGGAAGACACTACTTAATAATTGTTACAGTAGTTACTGTTCAATATTTTATTTTATTGATTCAATAATTGCTGCATTGATATTTTATATTATTGTTGTTTCAATAATTGTCACTGCACAGTATTTTTCATTATCAGATCAATAATTCATATTATTTGAATAATATTATTAGATAACATTATTGGCAATGTCTAGAAAGTTCTATCTAAGGAGAGGTTTGGTCATCTAATTGCGCGCCAGTAAGGAGAAATCCTTATTGGAAAGCCCCCTCTTTCTTGGGAACGGCCTGGTTGTCATAAATGTGATTCTGTAATATTAATTGTGAATAATTAATTATTGATTCATATGATAAGGAAATATTTATTTTATGTGAATATAAATGTTGGATATATTTTGTGGTTAAAATGAAGGAGTTAATGTTGAGGTGTTTTATCAGTATTTTTGTCGGAATGGAGGTATTAAAGATCAATCAGGGTTTTTGAGATATATTGCGGGGGTTATAATTTTTAATCCGACCGTTGGATCGTTGTGATTTTTGGATATGTTATACATATATAAGTTGAGTATATGTCCACAAATTTTGAACCGTTAAAAATGAACGTATGATTTGTTATGAATTTTAAGAGATGACTGATTCAGAAATTGTTGAAGTTTTAGAATTTATCATTTTGGTGAAAAAATCTAGAATTAGTGGGCCCCACTTTTGGTTGGTGAGAAATGTGTTGAAATTTTTATTCAAATGTGGTGGGTGAGAATAGTAGCAAGTAAAGCCATCAGGTTGCAGGTCAAGTCTGTTTCGGCGTGCTAACATTTTTCTATAAATAGAGGGCTAAGTTAGAATTGAAAATCACACCAGAATTCATAAATTTTCTCTCTTTCTCTCTCTATATTATTGAGCGTATTTTGTGAGTATTTTGATACTTTGAGAGTTGCTATTCAGCACAAGTTTTATTTAGCCTCATATGTGATATTCTGATCAGAAGTACTGTTCGTTTGAGGTAAGGGATATTATTTTTTTCTTAAATGATATTATTTTCTTTAATATCATTATGCTGAAATATTGATATAAACTTTTTATCAAATTTGGAACTTTTTATGTCGGGGTTACTATTTACGTATACGACACTATTCACGTATACGACACTATTCACGAATACGGCACTATTCACCGAAAAATAAAAAAATTTCTTTTTGTCCAAGATGTCTATTATTGTTACTATCTTTGATTGTATCCATGTTTTGATCTTTATTTTTGAATTCTCCTTCACAATTGGTTATTATGGAGTATTATTGGACTTAGATAAACTATAATACGAATCCCTAATATTTGTCCTTCTGTCTCATTGGATTCGTTTTCTTTAAGATAATTTTTTATCATCCTAAGTCTTAAATGATGATATTACTGAATATCTTTGGCCTGTAGTGCAAAGATGAATGATTAACTGATGAATATCTTTGGCCCGTAGTGCAAAGAAGAACAGGTGTTGAGATGAACATGACCGACTGGTGTTACAAATGAATATCTTTGGCCTGTAGTGCAAAGACGAATATTTGATTAAAGATGGTTATTGATTGATGTTACAGGGATAAAATATCGTTGATGAACTTTTAAATCTTAGAAGATAGTAGAATTCATTCTCTACTTGACTCTTCTAATGGTTTGTTGTTTTCGCTGCAGTTGTTGATCTAAAACTTGTTGTCTATTATATTTTATCAGATTTTTCCCTGTTGAAGACTAACGATAATTTGTTGTATATTATCTTAATCATAATATTCTTTACTGGGCTAGTTGAGCTCACCCTTTTCCTTTTTGTTCCATTTTTCTCAGGAGGCAAGAATATAGCGGGAACTAGTCGGGGTATGGAGTGATGTTTCCAGTCAGTTGTATTAGCAGTCCTCACTATTTTATAAAATAGTGTTTCAATAATTGTAATGAGGACTTATTTGAGTGTGGATATTGTCTAGAAGACAATATTTATATTTAAACTCACAGTATTTGTATTGTCGTATTTTGCACGACAATTATTATAATGAAGTTGTATTTGTTTCTGTACCATGTATTTGGCGACTCAGAATGGGTGATGTATACCTATTTTGGGGGTGTCACAGTTGGTATCAGAGCTTAGAGATATGGTCTCTGGCAGAGATTGGGAAATAGAACTAGGAGGGGAGAGACTAGTAAATCCTTCGCTAGTGTGTCCTACCTAAGCTTAATTGTTGGTCGGTCATAATATAAGGATATTATGTGATATGTTAATTTGTTTAATTAACCTTTGTTTTTTGGCAGTATTTGAGAATGACAGTTGAGAACGTTAACAATGGAGTATATGATACTGTGGAACAACCTTTAGTCACAAACCAGGAGAACGTGCAACAGGAAGGCAATATTCCTCCTGTAAACAACATTACCGGGCAAACGATGAATGATTGAATGTTTAGAAGCTTCTTGCAGTTCATGCAAAATCAGACGAGAAAGACTCGTGTACAAAATACGAGTGGAAATGATGGCAACGCGCGGTTTGTCACAGCCAAGCAGTTCAAGGAGTTGGGACCACCAGAATTCTGGGGAAAGCCGGATCCGATTAAGGCGAAAACGTGGGTCAAACAAATTACCAAGATATTTGATGTCTTGGGATACACGGAGGAACAGAAGGTTCTATTCGCCATATTTATGTTCCGTGGTTAGGCAGATTACTGGTGGGAATCTGTAAAGCGTACCCAGACAGCCGCACTCAGTATGTCTTGGGAAACATTTCAGAAGCTGTTCAATGATAAGTACTTTCCTGAAAGTATTCGTCATAGAAGGAGGTAGAATTTATCAGACCAGAACAAAACAACATGACTGTGTCTCAGTACGAGGCGAAGTTCGCGGAGTTATCCAGGTTTGCACCTCATTTGGTGGAGAACGAGGAACGTATGACAAGGATATTTTTGAGAGGTCTAAAACCCGAGATTCGGCAATATCTTATCTCTCATAAATTTTCTTTATATTCAGATGTTGTAAACATGGCTCAATTATTAGAGCGAGACAATGAGTATGTTCAACCGAGGGACCATAACCAGGGACATACCGGTGGTGGCAGTCATCGGAGCAATAAAAACCAGCAGGGAGAAAAATATTCGGACAAAAGCTGTAACCACTCTAGTGGTAATCGTGGCTGTGATAATAGAAGGAGCGAGTCGGGAGGAGATTTCAAGAAGAGAAGGTACAACAATGATAACGTGAAGACGTCAGCACAAACATCAACTGTTTCTAGGGGAGAAGAACGACCACCGGTCGTATGTTACAAATGTGGGAAAGAGGGACATATCAGCCCAAACTGCCCACAACAATCTAAGGTATATTATAACTGTGGAAAGGAGGGTCATATAGCTCGAGAGTGTTCTGTAGCAAAACCAAGTTCAGCAGGGATGGTAACTCCAAAAGTTGTCCCGGATAAGTCGAAATCAGCGGTTCCTGGAAGGGCGTTTGTCGTGACTGGCCAAAACGCGAGAAACCCAAACGAAGTGATCACGGGTAAGCTAATCTTGAATTCTTGCGAAGTTTATACTTTACTAGATACCGGTTCTACCCATTCTTTTATCTCTCCTGCTTGTGCTCAACGTTTAAACTTGACTCCGGAGAAATTGACCTTTGACTTATCTGTTGAAACTCCGTTGGGTGAAACCTTTGTTACATCTACAGTTTATAAATCTTGCTTAATCCAAGTTGGCACCATCACATTACCTGTTGACCTTATTTCTTTAAAGATACTTGCATTTGATGTGATTTTAGGGATTGATTGGTTAACTACTCATCATGCCAAAATTGATTATTTTCGTAAGGTTGTTAGTTTTCATATTCCTAACCAACCTGTTATGAGAATTCAAGCAACCAAACCATTAAAATCAATCACTGTTATATCAAGCCATAAAGCCATTCGTTTATTAAAAAACGGATGTCAAGCTTTCTTAGCCCATGGTATGGACTTGAACAAAAACACAGATTTGAATAATATTTCTGTTGTTAGTGAATTTCCTGACATATTTCCTGAAGAAATTCCTGGTCTACCCCCAGAACATGAAGTTGAATTCTTTATTGACCTTGAACCCGGTACAAAGCCCATTTCTAAAATCCCATATCGAATGGCTCCTATTGAACTTCAGGAGTTAAAAGTCCAATTACAGGAGTTATTAGACATCGATTTTATTCGTCCTAGTACATCTCCTTGGGGTGCTCCTGTTTTATTCGTAAAGAAGAAAGACGGGAGTATGCGACTTTGTATCGACTATAGGGAATTGAACCATGTCACCATCAAGAATAGGTATCCGCTACATAGTATTGATGACCTATTCGACCAGTTACAAGGAGCACAATTCTTTTCAAAAATCGACCTTCGTTCTGGATATCATCAGCTAAAGATTAAAACTGAGGATATTCCAAAAACTGCCTTCAGAACTCAGTACGGGCATTATGAATTTTTAGTCATGTCTTTTGGATTGACTAATGCTCCTGCTGCTTTCATGGATATGATGAACCGCGTGTTCAAAGAATATTTGTATCAGTTCGTTGTTGTCTTTATTGATGACATCCTCATCTATTCCAAAGGTCGTGAAGATCATGAACGCCATTTGAAGCTGATATTGCAAAGGCTTCGTGAAAACAAGCTATATGACAAACTGAAGAAATGCGAGTTCTGGCTTGAGGAAGTAGCATTCCTTGGGCACGTGGTGTCAAAACATGGAGTATCTGTCGACCCGGCGAAGATTGAAGCCATACAAAGTTGGGAGCAACCAAAGTCGGTAACCGAAGTACGTAGCTTTTTGGGCTTAGCTGGTTATTATCGGAGATTTGTGGAAGGATTTTCTCGAATCGCTACTCCGTTAACTCAGCTGACTCGGAAAGATACAAAATTCGTATGGAGTGAGGAATGCGAGAAGAGTTTCCAAGAACTCAAGAGGAGATTCATTTCGGCACCTGTTCTGACAATACCATCTGGTTTGGATGGATTTGTTATCTACAGTGATGCTTCAAGCAAAGGGTTAAGATGTGTTCTCATGCAACATGGGAAAGTCATAGCCTATGCCTCGCGAAAACTCAAAGAATATGAGAGGAATTATCCTACTCATGATTTGAAGATGGCAGCAGTCGTTTTCGCGTTGAAGATCTGGAGACACTACTTGTATGGGGAGAAAGTGGAGATCTATACAGATCATAAAAGCCACAAATATTTCTTCACCCAAAAAGAACTCAACATGCGACAAAGACGTTGGCTCGAGCTGTTGAAAGATTACGATCATACCATCCAATATCATCCTGGAAAAGCAAACGTAGTAGCTGACGCATTGAGTAGAAGATCATATGCGGGTACGAGTGCAATATTATTAACACAAAGGCCCATTTTGTATGACTTGTAAAGGATGGAGATAGAGATGAAGGCTCCAAGTACCCACATAATGATATCAAATATACGAGTAGAACCAATTTTAATCGATAAAGTTAAAGCTGCTCAAGCTACGGACATGGAGCTGATGCGTATGAAGAAAAAAGTGCAAGAAGGTGCTATTCCAGAAGTAAGAATCGATGAAGAAGGAATACTTCGAGTCAACTCCAGACTTTATGTTCCTAACGATTTTGACTTGAAGCATAGAATAATGATGGAGGCACACAACACACCGTTTGTAATCCATCCTGGGAGTACCAAAATGTATCACGATCTTCGACATACATTTTGGTGGAGCAATATGAAAAGAGAAATCGCGGAGTTTATCTCGAGGTGTTTAACTTGTCAACGTGTAAAAGCGGAGCATCAAGTAACAAAGGGTCCATTGCAACCACTTGAGATTCTGAAATAGAAGTAAGAACACATTACTATGGATTTCGTTACGGGTCTTCCCAAGGTGTCTCAAGGTATAGATGCGATTTGGGTCATTGTTGATAGATTAACCAAGTCTGCCCATTTCTTGCCTATACGTGAGACTTATTCCCTTGAACGTCTTGCTAGTATGTACGTGAATGAGATTGTGAGATTGCATGGCATGCCAGTATCCATAGTTTCGAATCGTGACCCAAGATTCACTTCACGATTTTGGGTTAGCTTGCAGAAAGCTATGGGCACGGATTTACGATTCAGTTCAGCATACCATCCTCAAACGGACGGGCAATCAGAGAGGACTATTCAAACCCTTGAAGATCTATTAAGACTCTGTGTTCTAGATTTCAAAGGAAGTTGGGATAAGTACTTGCCACTGGTGGAATTCTCCTACAACAACAGTTATCAGGCAAGTATAGGTATGGCTCCATTTGAAGCCTTATATGGACGAAAGTGTTGTTCTCCAGTATGCTGGGACGAGGTGGGTGAAGCAATGTTGTTGGGACCAGAATTGGTATGCATAACTACAGAGAAGATCCAAATGATTCGACAACGTATACAAACGGCACAGGATCGACAAAAGAGTTATGCGGATCTTCATCGAAAGGATGTAGAATTTAGTATTGGGGATCATGTATTGTTACGTGTTGCACCATGGAAAGGAGTTACAAGATTTGGGAAGAGAGAAAAGCTCAATTCACGATTTATTGGTCCATTTGAAATTCTTGACCGAATAGAAAATGTGACATATCGACTCGCATTACCTCCAAGCATGTCTCGTGTTCATAATATTTTTTAAGTATCTGTGCTTCGTAAATATGTAAAAGACCCGAACCACATAATTGAGTTAGAACCAGACGAGATAGCCGAAGATTTAACGTACGAGGAGGTACCTGTTAAGATCTTGGATAGGAAAGAGCATGTTCTACGCACGAAAGTTATACCACAAGTTAAAGTTTTGGGAGAAACCATGCTATTGAAGAAATGACCTGGGAGTTGGAATAAGAAATGAAAGTGAGGTATCCTCACCTTTTCGAAACACCAGGTACGTACGTCAATTTCGAGGACGAAATTTCATAAGGAGGGGAGGTTGTAAGACCCCAACTTATTAATGAATAAAATCAAATTTTCTCTAAATATTATTGTGAATAATAAGGTGTTAATTTGATATAATACTTTGGTTATGGGTGAAATGTGCAAATTTTGCAAAATAAACAAGTGGTTATAAAATATTCATTTTGTCGGGGAATATTCGTTTGGTCGTGGAATATTCTTTCTGTCAGGGAATATTCGTACGACGACGCAGCTATTTGTGGGCCCCATAACGGAAAATGATTGGATGAAGATAACGACAAAAAATGAGTTTTTATAAATAACGGCGTAGTTGTTATCGTTAACACTGTTGGAATACCCGGTGGTTAAAATACAGTAATACGCGTGGTTGCACAGTAGCACACGAATTGCAAAGTATTTTTAAATTATTGATTCTTACGAATGAAGGCACTACTCAATAATTGTTACAGTAGTTACTGTTTAATATTTTATTTTATTGATTCAATAATTGCTGCATTGATATTTTATATTATTATTGTTTCAATAATTGTCACTGCACAATATTTCCCATTATCAGATCAATAATTCATATTATTTGAATAATATTATTAGATAACATTATTGGCAATGTCTAGAAAATTCTGTCTAAGGAGAGGTTTGGTCATCTAATTACGCGCCAGTAAGGAGAAATCCTTATTGGAAAGCCCCCTCTTTCCTGGGAACGGCCTGGTTGTCATAAATGTGATTTTATAATATTAATTGTGAATAATTAATTATTGATTCATATGATAAGGAAATATTTATTTTATGTGAATATAAATGTTGGATATATTTTGTGGTTAAAATGAAAGAGTTAATGTTGAGGTGTTTTATCAGTATTTTTGTGGGAATGGAGGTATTAAAAATCAATCAGGGTTTTTGAGATATATTGCGGGGGTTAAAATTTTTAATCTGACCGTTGGATCGTTGTAATTTTTGGATATGTTATACATATATAAGTTGAGTATATGTCCACAAATTTTGAACCGTTAAAATTGAACGTATGATTTGTTATGAATTTTAAGAGATGACTAGTTCAGAAATTGTTGAAGTTTCAGAATTTATCATTTTGGTGGAAAATTCTAGAATTGGTGGGCCCTACTTTTGGTTAGTGAGAAGTGTGCTAAAAATTTTATTCAAATGTGGTGGGTGGGAATAGTAGCAGGTAAAGCCATCAGGTTGCAGGTCAAGTCTGCTTCGGCGTGCTAACATTTTCCTATAAATAGAGGGCTAAGTTAGAATTGAAAATCACACCAGAATTCATAAATTTTCTCTCTTTCTCTCTCTATATTATTGAGCGTATTTTGTGATTATTTTGATACTTTGAGAGTTGCTATTCAGCACAAGTTTCATTCAGCCTCATATACGATATTCTGATCAGAAGTACTGTTCGTTTAAGGTAAGGGATACTATTTTCTTCTTAAATGATATTATTTTCTTCAATATCATTATGTTGAAATATTGATATAAACTTTTTATCAAATTTGGAACTTTTTGTGTGACGCCCCCAAAATTAGGTATACATCACCCATCTTGGGTCGTCAGATACGTAGTACAGAATACAAATACAACTTACTAATACAACTGTCGTGTACAATACGACAAAACATAAACTGTGAGTTTGAATACAAATATTATCTTCTAGAGAGTATTAATACTCAAAAGGAGTCCTCATTACATTTATTAACACACCATTACATAGAATAGTGAGGACTACTAACTAATACTATCATTCGGACCATCACTCCGTTCCCCGACTTGCCCCAGCTACGTTCTCATTTCCTGAAGAGAACAGTGAAAGAAAGGGTGAGCTCAACTAGCCCAGTAAGAAATATTATGACTAAGATAATGCAGAATAAATTATCATTAGCCTTCAACAATGTTAAACTGATAAAATATAATAGACATCAAGTTTAACTGCAGCGGAACAAGCAATCCATTAAAAGAGTCAAGTAAAAAATAAACTCTACTATCTTTTATGATTTAAAAGGTTTTTTAACACTGTGATCGCTGGGACTCATCTTAATAAAATAATCCACATCATCGAATCACCCCTGCACTACGGCCAAGGATATTCGTGTATTCATTAATGGTCATGATCATGCCAACAACTGTCCATCAACGCACTACGGGCCAATGAGGACTTTTACCACATCCTTTGTAATATTACGGTCATGATTATACCGAATAATTCCTGGTCATAATCATACCAAGTCCATCTATGCACTACAGGCCACAGATGACTTTTAACATTTTATAAACATGAGGATGATGACAATGATATAAGAATTCAATAAAACAAGTTCAAGAATTAATTTATCCAAGAATTAACAACGTCCAAATTGTAAACATGATACTGCTTTGTGGAGTAAAATTTAAGAATTCTTAGAAGAATATTTTCATGAAAAGATACTGGATGAACCGCAATTATCAAGGATATTCCACAAATTTCATGAAGTATAGAAGTCAAAACTTAACCAACTGAGTATAATAAAGAATGGAATAACAAAAGAAATCACCATGCATGCGATAGACCGCACAGACAGGTTATTCCCACAGAATAATAAATAATAGAACCAGGTCCGGCGTAAAACGCACAGACAGGATATTCCAACAGAATAATAATAAAGACGGAACCAGGTCTGGTGTAAAACACACAGACAGGATGTTCCAACAGAATAATAATAAAGACGGAACCAGGTCCGGTGTAAAACACACAGACAAGATGTTCCAACAGAATAATAACAAAGACGGAACCAGGTCCGGCGTAAAATGCACAGACAGGATGTTCCAACAGAATAATAAAAGAATGTCACCAAGTATATGGTAGACCGCGTATACAGTTTATTCCAACAGAATAATAAGAAATGGAATAACAAAAGTTCTCTTCATGAATAAGAAAGAATAACACCCCTTACCGTTTTAAAGAAGAGCTGAAATAAGGAAGTAGTTAAGTAGCAGAATACTCTTATTCTCTCTCTCTATAGTTTCTCTCTCTAGAGTTCAGTGAATTCGTAAGAAATAATGAAGAAATGAGCTGCTATTTATAGAAAAATAGAATGCATAGTAACTAATCCATGAACGGTCCAGATTGATTACTTAAATCTGACGGTCCATATTTAAAGAAAAATCTTTTAAATAAAATATAATATATTCTATTTATAGAATAACTTTAATAAAGTATTCTGTTTTATATAAAAAGATGTTTCTGTTTTATTACGTTAATAATACGAATAAAACAAAACGTCATTATCGTTAAATAATTCATATTATTAACTGACAATAATTGAATCAAACTGAGTGACTTCTCACATAAGCATTAATAATCAATACCGTGTGCTACTATGTAGCCACAAGTATTACTATACTTTTACTACCGAGTAGTTCAACAGTATCAATGGTAAAACTTCCGCCGTTATTTTTAATAAAATATTTTTGTCGTTTTCTCAATCCGACAATAATTCCGTTGTGGGGTCCACCAATGATTGTGCCGTTGTACGAATATTCCCTGTTAAAACGAATATTCCCCGACCAATCGAATATTATATAACAACTTGCGTACTTTACAAAATTTATACATATTACCCACAACTATAACATTATATCAAATTAACTCCATAATATTCGAAAATGATATTTATAGAAAATTCATCTTTATTTATAAAAGTTGGGGTCTTACATTTTGTGTTGGGGTTACTATTCACGTATACTGCACTAGTCACGTATACGACACTATTCACGAATACGACACCATTCACCAAAAAATAAAAAATTTCTTTTTGTCCAAGATGTCTATTATGGTTACTATCTTTGATTGTATCCATGTTTTGATCTTTATTTTTGAATTCTCCTTCACAATTGGTTATTATGGAGTATTATTGTACTTGGATAAACTATAATACGAATTCCTAATATTTGTCCTTCTGTCTCATTGGATTCATTTTCTTTAAGATAATTTTTCATCATCCTCAGTCCTAAATGATGATATTACTGAATATCTTTGGCCTGTAGTGCAATGATGAATGATTAACTGATGAATATCTTTGTCCTGTAGTGCAAAGATGAACAGGTGTTGAGATGAACATGATCGACTGGTGTTACAAATGAATATCTTTGGCCTGTAGTGCAAAGATGAATATTTGATTAAAGATGGTTATTGATTGATGTTACAGGGATAAAATATCGTTGATGGACTTTTAAATCTTAGAAGATAGTAGAATTCATTCTCTACTTGACTCTTCTAATGGTTTGTTGTTTTCGCTGCAGTTGTTGATCTAAAACTTGTTGTCTATTATATTTTATCAGATTTTTTCCTGTTGAAGACTAACGATAATTTGTTGTATATTATCTTAGTCATAATATTCTTTACTGGGCTAGTTGAGCTCACCCTTTTCCTTTTTGTTCCATTTTTCTCAAGAGGCGAGAATATAGCGGGAACTAGTCGGAGTGTGGAGTGATGTTTCCAGTCAGTTGTGTTAGCAGTCCTCACTATTTTGTAAAATAGTGTTTCAATAATTGTAATGAGGACTTATTTGAGTGTGGATATTGTCTAGAAGACAATATTTGTATTTAAACTCACAGTACTTGTGTTGTCGTATTTTGCACGATAATTATTATAATGAAGATGTTTTTGTTTCTGTATCATGTATTTGGCGACTCATAATGGGTGATGTATACCTATTTTGGGGGCGTCACATAAGTCATAACTTCTTTGCTCCTTACACACCACAGTCAAATGGTGTAGTTGAAAGGAAAAATCATTCTTTGCAAGAAATGGCTAATACCATGTTGAATGAATATCGTCTTCCAAAATATTTCTGGGATGAAGCTGTGGCAACATCATGTTACATTTTAAATAGAGTTTTATTAAGACTTATTTGGCTCAAAACTCCTTATAAGCTTTATTATAAAAGAACTCCAAAAATAAACTATTTTCGTGTTTTTGGGAGCAAATGTTTTATTCTAAATACCAAAGGACATTTATTGAAATTTGATTCCAAATCTGATGAGGGAATATTTCTTGGATACTCTCTTGATAGTAAAGCATACAGAGTTTTTAACAAAAGAAGTCTAGTTGTGGAAGAATCAATGAATGTGACTTTTGATGAAACTCGGCCTCCTCCAAAATATAAAGAGCTTGTTGACAGTGATGTTGTCATTGAAGATATTCTAAGAAATATGGAAGAACCAAAACTAGATAATGCATCTCCACCTATTGATGGGAATCCCCTTGAAAACCCAAACCCTTAGTTAAATGATTTGCCCAAGGAATCTCACATTATTAAAAATCACCCTATAGAAAATGTAATTAGTAATATTGATAAAGGGGTTATTAGTAGATCACAAGCACATAATCTAGCTGGTCACTTATCTTTCTTGTCTCAAATTGAACCTAAAAATATAAAAGATGATTTACTTGATGAAGGCTGGATAATGGCTATGCAAGAAGAACTTGAACAATTCATTAGAAACAAAGTATGGGAGTTAGTTCCACAACCCGAGGAAGTTTCAATTATTGGAACTCGGTGGGTGTTTCGTAATAAATTTAATGAAAGTGGAACTTTTGTACGTAATAAGGTAAGATTAGTTGCACAGGGATATAATCAATTGGAAGGTATTGACTATGATGAAACATATGCTCCTGTTGCTAGAATGGAATATATTCGTATGTTATTAGCATTTGCATGTCATAAAAATTTTAAGCTGTTTCAAATGGATGTCAAATCTGCTTTCTTGAATAGTGTCATAGAATAGGAAGTTTATGTTAAACAACCTCCTGGTTTTGAAGATTTTAGTCATCCTGAATATGTCTATAAATTACATAAAGCTTTATATGGTTTAAAACAGGCCCCCAGAGCATGGTATGATCGACTGAGTAAATTTTTGCTAAATAATGGTTTTAAACGGGGTACTGTTGATACTACATTATTTACTAAAAATAAGGATGATGATATTCTGATAATTCAAATATATGTCAATGATATTATTTTTGGTTCTACTGACATTACTATGTGCAATAATTTTTCTGAAAGTATGAGTAAAGAATTTGAAATTTGTATGATGGGAGAATTAAACTTCTTCCTCGGACTGCAGATCAAACAAGGAGAAAAAGGTATTCATATATCTCAATCTAAATACTGTAAAGAAATGATCAAGAAATTTGGCTTAGAATATGCAAAACCACGTAATACTACTATGTCAACTACTGATAAGTTAAATGCTGATGAAAATGAAAAATCTGTTGACTCAAAGAAATACAGAGGAATGATTGGAAGTTTACTATACATAACTTCTAGTAGACCTGACATTATGTTTAGTGTGTAAATGTGCCAGATTTCAAGCTAATCCTAAAGAATCTCACCTGGTCGTAGTGAAAAGGATTTTTCGGTATCTTAAAGGAACAGCTGAATTAGGCTTATGGTATCCTAAAGATCAACCTTTTAATCTTGTGTGTTTCTTAGATTCTGACTATGCAGGTTATCATGTTGATCGAAAAAGTACCAGTGGTACCTGTCAGTTTCTAGGAGTATGTTTAGTTTCTTGGTTCTCCAAGAAACAAAACTCAGTATCTAATTCAACCACTGAACCTGAATATATTGTTGTTGCACGTTGCTATGCACAAATACTGTGGATGAAACAAACCCTTGCTGACTATAACTCGAAATTTGGCAGTGTGTCAATTCTATGTGATAATATACAAGCACTATCAATTTCAGTAAAAATACAGTTCTGCATGCTAGATCGAAGCATATAGATATTAGGCATGAATTTTTACGTGATCATGTTAATAACGGAATTATTAAACTAGAACACATTGACACTGAATTAAATATAGCAGATATATTCACTAAACCAATGAGTTCGGACAGATTTTGCAAATTACGAATTGAATTAAGTAATTAAGTATGTTGGATATTTCATCTTAATTTTTTTTAACTCATTTTATATATTTATTATCTCTTATATATATATATATATATATATATATATATATATATATATATATATATATATATATTATTTCTATATATTTATATGATAATATTATATTTATAAAGTAAAACATTAGTATATTTTTTAACATTTATTTTACTAATTTTTTAATTATTAGTAAATAATGTTTAACATTTTGTCCTTTTTAGTTTATATATATATATATATATATATATATATATATATATATATATATATCAAGAGCTGATCTGGACCATTCATTTAAGTACAAATCCAATGGTTATCTACTTCAATCTGCGCCTTCCCAAATGGACCAATCAGATTTAACCATCAAGGGATACATGGATCACCATCTTGCACCATTCGATCAAAACTCAGTCTTCATCTCAGTCATTAGATCAAAGTCAGCAAAGAAACACAACTGTTTCAATCTGAGATGGCATCCCAACCGTTCATCTCAATCGAGATCTAACCTCCACCGTTGGATCAACAAGTTCACGCCTCTGGTTCTCTATCTTCTCTCTCACCTATGATTCTCTTTATCTTTCAGTTCTCTCTGATTCTATTTCTTCTATGCTTTATCAAAACATGATGAAAGTCACTTCTCTCGCTCTCAATATCTCAGATTCTTCCAAATCGAAAGATTGTCAGATCTACGATTTGTATGATTTTCGTTATATTCGTTTAACTTTTAGGGTTTTGACTGAAAAACAATGGAAATCATTTCTCTTGACAATTATTCTCTCGAATCCACTATTTTTTGTTTTGGTCTTCGAAAATCATTTGGTCTGTAGATCTATTTTTTTAAAAATACTCTAATTTTTTTAACATCCACAATTTCCTTTCTATACTTTCATCTTCTGTGATTCAAAATCACCAAGTTTTGTTTAAACATCCACTGATTCATCATTTTTTATTTTTTAAAAACCCTAATTTCGTAACAGTTTAGTTTTTAAAATCTTTCTTTGAATTTTTTTTTTTGAAAAACCTTCATTTTATCTACTGGTTCATTTTTAAATCAATTGTTCTTTCCAAAGTTGGTTAACCCGTTTAAATGATTGGTTTAAATCTCAACCCTTTTATATTCAGATCTGTGAAATTTATGTTTTAGTGTTTAGAGTTTTTGATAAAAAGATGATTTTTACTAAAAGCCCAATTTTTTTTGTCTATGCTTTTCCTGTTTTTTTTTAAAATACCCTAGAATCTTAACAGTTTTTTTTTGTATTTTTATCAATTCTCTCTGATAAACCAGTTTTGTTTCTCAAAAACCCTAAATCTATTTTTTCACAATTCATTTCATCTTGTTCAAAATCTTTACATTTTTTAATTCGTCAAAACTTATTTTTTTTTTGTATATTTCTTTTATCGAAAATCTTTAGATCTAATTCTTATTTCACAATGTTATATATATATATATATATATATATATATATATATATATATATATATATATATATATATACCTATTTGTATGTGTATTTATATACTTCTGCTTGAACGAATGTGGTTCTCTCTGAGAAAATGTCTAAGGCTGTGCATGTCACCCAATTATGGTTGAACAACTTGAGATACTGCATCTTCGATCCACTTCGCTGATATAATTTCTGCTTAAACATGCTCACTCAGGTAAACTCGTTTATATTTTTGTTGTCTGTTTCTCTCATAATTAATATATATACTGTGTGGATACTGATGTCCACTGGCTTTATAGTTTTTGCATTCATAATATATATATTGCGTGGATACTAATGTCCACTGGCTTTAATTTTTTGAACTACTGATGTTTGTTAGGTCCTAATGCGATCTGCTATAAATGCTAGATTTTACATAATATCAGCCTCTCTGAAATTTATTTTAACATGTCAGTTTTCATATTCTGATACAATTCGGCTCTATCTTCATCTGTGAAATAGTTCTTTGTCGTGTTATACTAAAGAATGTTATAAATGTTAAATACTGCTACATTCTTCTGTAATCATTTTTGAAACTAACTAAACCTAATTGTTCTATGTGTTAGATATATGACATATGGCTCACTCTTGTGTTACTGTTTTCTTACCCTCTTAAATATAAGATTTAAAAATATCCACTTCACTGTTTAACTTAAATATTTTCTATTCTTCACTACAGTTCCCAGTATGGTCACATTACTTGTAACTCCATAAGTATATTTACTGCTAATCTTGACTACATATACTTCGTGCATTTAATCTAAGAACCATCTTGCCTGCAGCATATCATTACATTATTTTCTCTATATCTATATATAAGTTCATTCTCAGTATGGTGCATTCTCATGTTCAGTCCTTACTTAGCTTCATTCTTTCACATCTCTTACCTACTTCTCTGCTCATCATGACTAATGTTTTCTCATCTAAACGAAAGAAACTTTCTTTGCATTCTAAATTGCATTTTTCTCATAGTGTTCCTCATCTCACTACTGCATCTGCTCAGGCTAAATACAAAATTATGAGACATAATCTGTGTCCAGGGAATGTAATTACCTTTAACAGTTTTTCAGACCTATTTGAAAAGATCAAAAATGTTGGGTGGGATTGTTTGGTCACTTTCTATGATAAATCTATCTATCTTGGTCTCATATATGAATTTTACACTCACATGGAATTCTCTAAGGATTCTTCTGGTTTGTTAAAAAGCATCATTACTTATATACAAGGTCACACATATATCATTGATGAACTTTTTCTTGCAAATGCACTCCAACTGCACCCCTCTACATTAGAGTTACCTAGGGTCAACTCTTATCTTCATCCCTCTGGTATTTTGGTTGAAGAATGCATACTATTTAAACACAATTTATCTATTGTGACTGATCAAATGGTACCTGCTTTACTATTTGACTTTCCTTGCAAAGTTGGTTTAGAGTTTCTTACTGCTGAGAGTCAATTCCTAGGTAAAATTCTTAGAAATAACTTCATGTCTGTTAGACATTATAGGAAATTACTGCCTTTTGACTTGGAAATTATCAGAAGTATCTTGAATGAATGCATGCCTTACAACTTGGCTTACTTTCTATTATCATCTTTTGAGTTCTACTTCCACAACAAATATCTAGGTTTTGGTTTGTTGCTTACTCACATCTTTAATTATCTGGATATCAATGTGTCACAACATCAGTCTCAACTAGTTCCAACAAGCAATATTGTCTCCCATCTTAACCTTCCACCTCAGTCCTTAATTGTTTTCAAACCTTTTGATGATGAGGTCATAGAGTCTAACATCAACATGGACACCATAATCGACTATCTTAATAGCATGAATCAACTTCTTCTACAAAACCAAACTCTTATGTTAGAAAAGCTCGAAGATGTGCAATTATCTTTGCATGTTGTTAAGTCCATGATCTATTTTCTGATGGAGAACAATAGATTGCTTAGGGGTCCCTATTAGTTTCATGCTAATGCCAATGATGACCCAGCTGATCTTGTACTACAACCATTCCCTGAAGATCGGGATGTCCACATTCCAGAAATGTCTCAGCACTTCTCTCCTCTTAATCTTAAGGATATCTAACTATTTGAAATGCTTGTAATATTACTAACTATTTGGGATAACTATAACCTAACTCTCCTAACCACTCTCTACCACTACCACCACCACCACCACCACCACTACTACTACTACTACTACTACTATGTTTAAATGTTATGTTTGTTACTAACTGTTTGTGCAAGATCATTTGACTAATATTTTCTGCAGGATTAGTTCTCTTTCCCCATCATTTTTTATGATGACATAAGGGGAGAAGAAAAATATTACAAACTGTTATAACTGCTATGGGATGTTATAAATTACTATAAACTGCTATAACTGCCTTACCTGTTATAAATTGCTATGAGATGTGGACTTAAAGTATTCATAGTTTGAGGGGGAGCTTCTTATTAGTAAGGTAAGTTCTTTAAAAATATTTTTATAATTGTCATCATCAAAAAGGGGGGAGATTGATAAGTCTTAATTTCTTTTATATATTTTGATGATAACAATTATGAAGTAATAAGTTTGTAATTTATTTTTATCTTTTTATCTAAAACTATTTTCTGTTTTTATTTGAATTAATTGTTATTGACCTTGATAATTTATATATCAAGTGTTAAATAAATTGATTCATATAAATATCCAAAGCAAGGAGATCCATTTTTTCTTTCAAAACTCTCAAAAATGAAATCGGGGCAAAAATTATTTTATGTGTATATATATAAATCGTGAGTATATATATATATGTAACGTGCATATATAACATATAACAGTGTGTGTTTAATATGCTGGTGACTCTCTTTTTGGGACTTAGAAACTGTGTGCTTGCTGGAAAGTTTTTAACATGTGGTCAAAAGCATTAAATTGCTAAGTAATTAAAAAAAGGACCAGATGAAGTTTTGAATTCTTTCTATTTTGGCAATCCGAGTGATATTCTTTCATCCAAACCATTGATTTCAAAAAAAGCAATCCTAACCATTCATTTCAAAATAAATTTCAAAATTCTCATTTTGCCCCCGACTTCAAAATTCTATAAATAGGGAGTCTTTTATTCATTTGGTTTTTGTCAATTCACTTGAAAAGAAAAACTTACTCTCCTTGCCTATATACTTTCTCTAAAGCTTTCTATCTCTTCTTACAAAAGTTCTAATTATTTGAGAAGAGGAAATTGGTCCAAGTAATTGAGATAAGTCATTTGAGCTAATTTTGTTGAATTATTTCTTACTTGCTTTATACTTATAGATATACGAATATAAATTGTTATACACAATTTTATATATCTATATTTCATTTATTTATCAAATAAAAAGATACTTGGACGCCGCAAGGCTACGGAGATACACCTCTACGGAGAGGAATTCGAACCGTACGATTCCTTATAGTCTTAAGTAACTTTTTATTGATATTATTTATATTAATATCATAAAATAGATACGATACTTGATAGTTCAAAACGACATAGAGATATTGCTCCAAAAAGAGTGAATTATCCGAATCGGATTTAAAAATCGTAGTGATCTATTGAAAATATTTATATAAATATCCATTGTGAGAATATATATTTTATCATACTTAGACGCCGCAAGGCTACGGAGATATTCATCTTAAGTGAGGGAATCGAACCATACGATTCCATATAATAGATAAAATATTGTTATATATTATCTGAGTTAAACAAGCAAATTTGTTATATCAATTTGTGCTTAACTGATTTAATTATTATACTTGATAAATATTGTTTAAATTGATTTATTCTTTTTATATACAAGTATTGAAACATAAAATCATTCATATAATACTTGTTAAAGAATATCTGAAAAACAAATCTTTTTAAATCCATAGAAAAACACTCTTTATTATAAAGAATAAATAATTCTTTATAAATTGTATTAAAATTACTTATCTGCTTATACAAAAGTATCTTTGAGCATAAGCTGAAACTTACTTATTTGCTTATTCAAGAAGCATTTCTCACTCAAAACATGAAAGTTATTTAAACTTTTATAACTGTGCATAAATTACATATTTACTTACTTAGAAGCATTATTTAATCAAAACATAAATTATTATTTGCTTACAAAGAAACATATTTTCTCAAGTATAAAAGTCTTTGAACTTTTATAAATATATTTGCTTTTTAATTGATATCTGCTTATTTAAGAAGCATCCGTCTGTATCAAATTCTTATCTGCTTATTTGAGAAGAACATTGTTGTAAAATCCTTCGTAAAAAGAGAAAAGGTTAGAGTTAGTTTATTTTATATACCTGTGAGAAAGACGAGTAATTCTTCGACCAAGACCAGAGTCTTAGAGAGGTCAGCTAGAAGTTGTGTCTCTAGTGTACTTGTGAGGTGGGGAAGAGATTGTTGTTTCAAGACCAGATTATAGAATAGAACTGAACTTAAAAGAAGGTACAACTAAACTTGAGGAGGGAGCGGGGAGCTTGCTGTCCATGATTGATTAGTTGGGAACATTTGGAAGTTTGTCTATAAAACTTTGTAAAGGCTTCTCCGCCTGTTAAAGGAGTTTTTAATACTGATAGTAATAGGATCTCAAGTTCCTAGTAGGAACTTGAGACTGGACGTAGTAACATACCAGGGGTGTATGTTGTGAACTAGATAAATCTTTGTGCATTGTGTGATTGAATTTTTTACTGTCTTGCATGTTAATTTTTAAAACTGTAAATTAATTATTAAAAAATTCAAAAAGGCCTAATATAATTTTTAACCTGTAATAATCTATTCAACCCCTCTTCTAGATTATTATTGGACTTTCAAGCTTTATTAAGTCAATCATTCATGTATTGAAATTTGATTCATGCTCTTTTTCGCAATCATTATTTTGTTGAAAATTCAAAAGCTTATTCTTTCTTTCAATCATGATATATCTTTATTGTATTTAAACTTGCTGAGTAAAGTAGTTGTTCACTCTTGCTATATCATGATAACAAATTTTAGATTAAGACGAATGTTCAAGGAAAGACAGAGACACAAGCAAAGATTAGAGTGTTATGCATGTTAACTATTTAGTTATCTGATGTAAGTTATTTATGTAATCCTTTTGTGAATCTAAAGGTATGTATGTGAGTTAAGGTTAGAAACCTTGGAAAATGATGTAGCATTATTTGAAAATGAACAATGTATACATGAATATTCCACAATAGTTATAGAACATGTATGAAGTGAATGTATCGTGACGCACCAAGTTCGAGGTTCGAAAGACCCGGATTTGGGGGCACTACATGTTGGTATCAAAGATGTAGGTTATAAACCTTAGGTAGGAATATCTTAGGCTATAACCTTAGAGATGAGGATAAGGATGATAAAAAGTAAACTCGGATAGAGTTTAAGTGCTAAGAGATGAATTAGAAAATTCATTATTAAGTAAAGAAGAAGATAAAGAAGACTCTTAAAGAGCTATAGAAGATAAGAACTCAGAGTTACCTGACTCCGATAATGTAGATAGAAAGTGATAATAAATAGACAAGGTCTATAGGATGAAAAGTGATATGATATGATAAGATCACAACGTGATCAAATGAAATTATTGAATAACATATGAAATGTTAAACGATTGGAATGATATAGTCTGACGCTATAAAGAGAATGTACTATGAAATGGTACAATGTAAACTCATGAAAGAGTGGTAAATGCTAAGATATGGATTAAATAAAATTTTTATTGAGAAAAGAGAAAGCTAGGATTATGTGAGATTTCAATTGAGGACTCATGTGATTGTTGAGTTGTACAAAATTTTGTATGGCATGGGTTTTGTGCTTGGTCTAACAACTACTCAGCTTATTACATTGATAATCACTACTACAAAACAGTAAATAGACAACGCAGAAAAAACGTTGTGGTTTCAGTCAGAAAAACGTCGTGGTTAAGGGTGTCATCTATTTGACACCCTTACACAACGTTTTTAAAACGTTGTAGTTAAGCACAATACACAACGTTTTTTTTATTTTTCAAAAATTATCAAATTCTTAAAAATATTGTAGAAGGTATGATTCCACAACGTTTTTTGGATAAAAATGTTGTTATTTAATATATCAGACAACGTTTAGTTACATTTACACAACGCTTTTAAAATGTTGTAGATTAAAAAAAAAATTTGTGTTTCACCTACAAAAAAGTTAACTAGCATGCAAAGGCGAAGATAAGATGACCTTGCCAAAATCAACTAATTTCAAAATAAGGCCAAATGCCGCGGAAATAACAGCCACCGCGTGTACATTCCAAGGAAAGTAAAATAGGTTGCAATCTACAGTGTACATATAACAATCAAATTTGTTTCTGAACAAGAATTTGTACATATAACAAGCAAATGTGATGTACCACCAGTTTAGTGCCCAACTTTTAATAAGTTGCTTATGTAATGGTAGCAACAGAAACGCTCGCACCAACTGAACAATGAACCATCGGGCTGTCTACTTCCTCAAATACTTTGTTGTACTTCTGAAAAGCAGATTGAGTCATCTTCGGCTATTGTAAATGGGGTTGGACAGAATCAAAATTTCCAGCTCCACTAGGAAATGCATTTGAACTTTGCACAGGAACTTGTTAGTTTTGATTCACTGGTGACTGAACTTGCTGATTTTGACTGCCAATAGATTGCTGAGCAAGTGCACGTTGCAAAGGCCCAAGCGGACTTGGCATGACTGTAGTTTGAGGTCCAGCAGAGGCAATAACAATGGCTGATGAGATAGGTACACCACTAGCAGAAGAAGTAGGAATCAGGGAATTTTGTTTTCCTTAAATAGAGGTTGCAGAAAAGACATCCCCAAAAATTGGGTCCGGTGCAAAGTCATTTTCTGAAATTGTCGGTGCTTTAGAATCTTTAGCAAACCACTTGTCCCTCTTCCAAGCCAATCAGTGGAGAAACTTGCAGCCATAGTACCTCCCTCAGGCATTCCTTGACTTGCAACACCCTGTTGTGAATGGAACGCATTGCTAGGAGGTGGGGGCTGTCTAATAATGTTGTGGTCTTATTATGCCGTGGGCTTCAACTTCCTCCCACTCAAATTGTATATCCACTCCTGAAATCAAAATCAAATACCAAGGAAATTGCAAATGACCAACAGTTATATAGTGTAATAAAAGTTATTATCCAAAGAGCAGAATATTCAGAAAGAGAGAGAGAGAGAGAAGGGAATATTTCAAACAACCAAACCAAGTTACCTAGTCTAATTGAATACACACCATTCAACAATGCAGCAATAGTAGTACAACATAAACTTGGAACACCAGCAATAGATAAGGGAAGCAAAAAATAATTCAAAGGTAAGTAACTATTCTTAATTATAAAGCTGCACCAAACAGCAATGCGTCAATAAGTAAACATAAGTTAAAAACCTCAGCAAATAGATCAGACATATTTATAAAACATGAATAGAAAGGAATCATCAGATCAGTAATATCCATGAGAGCCGAAAGGGTAAAGATTGGACCTTGATAAATTCATATATTTGTCGGCGATATAATTTGTTGCAGGAGCTAGAGGAGGCATATTAGTCGGTGATATTATTTGTGCTTCAACTGGGTTGTCAGGTAAATCTGCATAGGCGATGCATAAGACATAACATGTAACAAGAAACAGTTTCAGCAATAACCATTGGACCTTTTTCAGTGCCCCTGCAATTCATATTGGAGAGGAAAGTTAAAAAGCAAATATAACAAAGAAGTGTTCTACTAATAGTGAAAGTACAAGCGCATGAACCTAACGATAATGAGATTGCTTGCTTGACAAATAGAGTTTCCTCCATCAATCACTAGATTCTTAGCATGTCCTTTATAAGAATCCATAACTAGTACCAGAACATCAAAGAAAAAATTCCCCAAATAACTAGACATTCTATTGAGCAAGAAGGAAGATACAAGTAATAGAGAAAATGAAACAATTAACAAATACTCAAACAAAAGGCCCCCAATAGACAAGAAGCGTATGTTTGTTGAAGTCGCAAACATAAATTATACAATACTTATACACTTAAAATGTAAGGTCAAGTATCGTAGTAGAATGAAGGCTACACACCGACGCTCTCTTTTCTATTAGCCTAAGCGTCTTCGCGACATTCCTATAGCTCACGCCTCGTTGCATGAGGTAGGATTGCTCTAAAGCCTGATTCTCACCTACTTAAATGAGATTGAAAACTAACATTCCGCAGAATCAAAAATTTGAAGAGAGTCTTCTACTACCAAGTTTACTCTGTCAAAAAATTCTATTCCAAGACAATTGCTGCTCTAAAGTATATATTCGAAACATTGTTCCCTACTTCCCTTGTATCATTATTAATGACTTAATGTTGAGAAACATATACAACTAAACACCCCAATAATGTTATTCAATTATCAAAACATTTCACAATACCAGTCTTCATCATTTTGAACCTGGCCATGCTGAATACCCTATGACTCGCCTATTTCCCAATCATATGAAAACCAACAGTAGTCCATACCAGATAAGACTCTCTCTTTCAAGCGCCTACTAACATCGACAACAAACCTGTAAAGAACAACTAAAAACAATTAGATGTCAATGATGACTTCTATCTCTTCAAAAGAAAAAACAAAGGAGTGGTAGAAATTGGGTATAACATAGCTTATCCATATGTAGAATTAGATTGAAATAAAGTGGTTACTGGAAACATATTATGTGCAAAATTATGGCGTCGAATACCAAAATCCCCTCAGGACATGCCAAAAAGACATTTTAAGCCATCCCCTCTAAGGTAAATTGCACTGAAATGACAGGTATTAGAGAAATAAAATGCAAATAAAGCACAGTGATTCTACATTTCTTTCATATGCTACAGGTCTCTAACAGGATTCATGGCAGTGAAAAGCAAAAAATGAACTCATCAGCTAAAGCAAGTAAGATGTTTTGTAATGATGGGAACCTGTTAACGTCTATGATATTAGACCCTGAATTTCCTTTCTTTCTCTTATTCTTCTTCTTGTTCCTCATCCTTCGACTCTTATCTTTAGATTCTTGAGTTGTTAAATTTACATCCACACCACTATTTTATCTCACTTCAGTCTTCAAACTCTACTCAACCAACTCCCCTTCTTCTGCATCAAGCATCTCAACATCTTCGACACCCTCTAAGTCTCCTCATCAAAAATGGAATCAAATATGCTATCACCTCCCTCCATTAAATCAGCACAGCTGCAAAGTCACAAATGCATCAACCATCCTCAACATTACAACTTTGCAAAAAACAAATAAATGTACAGATTAAAGACAAAATAACATAAATACTGTCGATCTGCCTTCAATTGTGAACTAGGGTTGTTCATGAAATCGCAGCAGCTGCTTTGAGAAAATAGATTACCTAGTACTTTTTGCCCCAATTCGATTTCACAGCTTCAATTGCAAACAATTGCGAACAACCCCAATTCGATTTCACAATGAAATCGCAAGAGGATTTTTTGCCCCAATCAGATTATCATCATAGGTCAGGATTATCAATAGCTAAATATCAAAAATTGATTAACACCCAGCTTCAATATATATAAAAGTGCAAGCCTATTAAGTTTTTCAAGGAAAAAATAATGAGTAATTCATCATTAATATGAACTGGACATCAAATAGTACTCAAATTACCTCAGTTATGACTAATTACCTTTAAGAGACTCCAAATAGGTCCAGAGTAGAGATGACTGATACCCCAGACACCAAACTTGTAGTTGATTATTTCCATCAGCCTTAACACCGCCGCAGTGATATTCGGCTGCGAAGCCTTTTGATCGAAATGGGTGAATCGATTATGACGACGCTAGGGTTTTGGGAGGAGAACTCATTCAACTGAAAGAGGTCGGTACCTTGATTTTGGGTATGACTTACAAGAGATTGAGTTATGAAGCTATGGACTTTCTTCGGCTCGAGAGCATAACCTATACGCAACCTTCTTTCTTTCGACATTGTTTCAGCTCTGCACATAACAGGTTTTGGCTACCTGGGGAGCCACTATCAACGCTTCTTCCCTTTGAACTGGTTGACGACCGACCCTCTGGTTTTGGCCATTTAAACAAGAGAGAGAAAGTTAATCGGGTTAATAAACCCTAGTTTTCGTGTAGCATGTTCAGGAGTAGAGACACAAAGAAGTATATGCTTCTCTCTAACTGTTTAGGCTTTTTAATTTAAGTTTTCATTACGCGAGATTTTTTTTGACCTCCGTATTTTTTACCTACACAACGTCGTTTTTTTAAAAAAACGTTGTCTATTTAAAACTAAAAAAATATCCTTTTAAATAGAAAATATTTTTTCATATATATCTACAACGTTTTATTAAAAAATGTTGTAAAAAAAAATACCACAACGTTTTTTATAAAAACGTTATAGTTTAAGTATTGTCTATTTACTACTTTGTACTGGTGAATCATTGAAATGTTGGTATCGCGCTATCGATATACATATGACGAGAATGTGATTCTTTTCTCATATATATCTTTGATAGTTAGAGAATATAAGATTAGGTGCGAGTTCTTAAAACTCATACTTATGGTAAGTTTGTGACTCATAATCGTATGGTATGTTTTTGAACCCCTAAGCGTATGGACAGTCCTTGATTTATTCTTGGACTACATAGTAATAGGACAAGTTCCTAAACTCATATTATTATGGTAATTTCTTGAACTCATAACGTATGATAAGTTTGATGAACTGTACTGCGATCTGCTCTACAAATGTCTCTCTACTATGAGCACTCTACGATGCTTGAACATACTCTGTCAACTTCTCTTCACTTTACGATCACAACTTTTACTATACGATCAAGGAGACACCTCTACGATCTGTTTGAAGACTTTGCGATCTCTTTGTAGCTCTACGATCATCCAACTAATGTTCTACGAATAAATAAATTACTCTGCGCACTTTATTTAGTATACTATGAACATGCAGAGTAACTCTACGATCGTTAAACAAAGATATACGATCGATTCGATCCTATCAACTATACATTAAATCAACTTAAAGGATCAACCTAACAAGTTTAATCGTTCTGTTCTAAGTTCTTGTATAATATTTTCTCATTTAAGGACTTTACAAAAAAACTACTTAACAATTATACATTAATGTAAACACATCATCAAATTTAAACATGCACATCCTAACACAAATTAACAAAACAAAAAGAATGTCGGTGGAGATGAAAGAGAATATTTGGTAACGTACGAAAGCGCCGTAACAACCAATCATTTGTGGACCCCACATTATAATAATTTTCTGATACAAGAAATGACCAAATACAATAACCTTTAATAAAAGTTGTTAATTGAACTGTTATAGTTAACTGTTAAAATATCGATAATAGAGGAACAGTAACGCACATTGTCACTACAGTATTCCACAGTATTAAACCAATAATTGTCACAGTAACAAGGGTAATAATGAAAAGTTACGTATTTAAAAGTAATTGGTACTGAAAAGTTAGATTAACATTGTATACATAAATATCAGTGATACTAATACATTAAGTAAATAATACATATATAAGATGAAAAAATATAATAATAATTATGAATAGTAAAGAATAGGTAATCTTGAAATCTGAAAATTATGCCAAAATTTATGTCTGATAGATTAAAGATAATTTTAAAATGTGAAAATAAAAATAAAAATATTATATACTAATTAATCAACCATATGGTTCAATTATTATAATTGTTATACATATACTATATGTAGAACATATAGTATTAATTCTCCTACTTTAAGTCAAATTTTACTTCTCCTACACACATACACAAGAATATATATATATATATATATATATATATATATATATATATATATATATATATATATATATATATATACGCACACACATACATATAGGAAGAGTATCTCAAACGGTTGGCTTTTTAAATTAAATAAATGGACCCATTTAAGATATTCACTAAAAAACAAATGTTAAGTATGCAAACAAAACTTATCAGTCATTCCAAGCATTCTCTTCCCTCTTCCCTCTCCATACCACATATTCTCTTCTCCCTCTGCATACCAGCTAAAAACAATCCAGCAATTAAAGAGTCATTCCGCCCATCCCTCTCAAGCTCGACGTCCTCCCAAATTCGTGGATCTCGATTTCAAGTAATACTTTTTCTCTCTTTTCATATTTGGGTTTAAACGAAAAAAAGAAAAAGAGAAATCTAGGTTTAAACCTAGATCTAAATAACTAAATCAGTGTATAAATTTTGCCAATGTATATATAGAACTTAATTTCTCTAAAAGTTACAAAGAAAAAAGTCCTACTTTTGGATTAATTGTTATATTTTTTTCTTCTTTACAAAACAGAACAATTAATATTAGGGCATTAGGTGCCATTAATGTGACGGCATTAAGTCCATAAATATTTGTTGAGTATAAAATTTTTATTTGCATCAGAAGAGCCTTCTTCTTCTGAAAAAATAAATAAATAAAGAAGAAGGCTCTGCTCTGAGATGTAAAAATATTAAAATACTTTTTCTATATATACGTTCATATCTGTAATTGGTTTGGTTATAGGTAAACATGATTAGATTATCAATTGCAGCACTGCAATTGTCAGAGTTATTTTTGAGTTCTTTGGTGCATATGTTATATGGGTTTTACATATTCAACACGACTATGGCTGGTGATCTCTCACAGACCTTAAATGAATGGTTTTACATTTCTAATTTGGATATTAAATTTAAAAAGATGAGTACACATATGTACATATTTTTTTAAATGAGGACTTGATTATCTTTTTCCTGTGTGAATAATTTTTTTCATAATTTTGTATATTTACAGATTGTTGAAATCAACATTGAGAACTTAGAGTTTGAGAGTTCTGACAATGCTGATTTGAATGTAGGAGAGAGTGGTGATGATATAGAGTTTCAAGTAGAGAATGAGTTAGAAGAGTCAAATTCCATTTATAATCCTCAAGTAAGACTTGAGCTAAAGCCCAAAATAGGATAGCAATTTGAAACATTAGAGGATGCCAAAAATTTTTACAATGCATATGCAAAAGAGGCCAGATTTAGTATTCGAAGTTGGACCCAAAGGAATAAAGGGGGAGGGAGTGAAGAAATCATAAGGAAGGAATATGTTTGTTTTAAGGAAGGACGGGGTTCAATAGTAGCAGATACTGATACACAAAGGCGTCGGGGGAATGTGAAAGAGAATTGCAAAGCTAAAATTGCTTTTTTGAAATCAAAATCTGAATTTTTTGTTGTGAGTGTATTTATTGAAGGGCATAGTCACGCATTGTCCGCCCCAAAAAAAGTCTATCTTTTAAGATCTCACCGCAATGTTTCTAATGCCCAAAAATGCTTAACACAACAACTTGGAATGGTAAATATACCACTACATCAACAATATAATTTTTTTGGAGTTCAAGTAGGGGGGTTAGAAAACATAGGATGTACGCAAAAAGATTTATATAATTATGAGAGAGATAAACGTAATGAGATGAAGGGGCATGATGGTGGTATGTTGGTTGAATATTTTAAATTAGAACAGATCAAGAATTCTTCTTTCATCTTTCAAATTGAGTCAGATGATGAAAATCGTATTACTTGTTGTTTTTGGGCCGATGGAAATTCTAGATGGGCTTATAACTTTTATGGTGATGTGGTGATATTCGATACTACATACAATACCAACCGGTATGGAATGATTTTTGCACCATTGTTGGGGGTTAATAATCATGGGCAGACCATTGTCTTTGCTTGTGCTTTCTTATCTGATGAGACTGTAGATTCTTTTGTTTGACTTTTCAATCCATTCCTATAATCTATGCCAGGTGATGCTCCAAAGAAGATTATCACTGATCAAGATCCAGCGATGGCGAAAGCTATTTCTGAAACTCTTCCAAGTACTTATCATAGGTATTGTAGTTGGCACATTTTGACAAAATTTTCTGAGAAGTTAGATTCGGTAAAATATGCTCAATACTATAAGGAATTTTTAGATTGTATATGGAAATCAGAAAGTACAAAAGAGTTTGACTCTAGGTGGTTGGGTCTTGTTCTCATAAGTGGGTTGAATGAGAATAAAAGGCTAAAGTCATTGTTTGAAATTCGTTCAAGATGGGTGCCTGCATATGTTAATCATGTTTTCTCGGTCGGTATGTCAAGTAGCCAACGAGCTGAGGGCACTCATGCATTCTTCAAGAGATATGTTAACAAAAGAAATTCATTGGTGGATTTTATGATACAGTTTGGTAGGGGTCTTGCACACCAATGTCATGAAGAATTGAAGGCCGACAATAAAGACATGAATGAAAAGCCTAAGGTGAAAATGCTCCACTCTTTTTTGTTACAAATGGTTGATATTTACACATGTGAATTATTTTATAATTTTCAAGATGAGTTGTGAGGGAGCTTCTTGAATTATAGATTCCAGCTTATTGGAGATTATGATAATCATTGTGTGTATAATATTAAAAAAAATGATGATAAGTATAAAATGAGGGAGATTGTTTATGAAAAAGACTTTGATTATGCTTCATGTAGTTGTAAAAAATTTGAGAGCGTTGGAATTCCTTGTAGGCATCTTTTAGCTTATTTGAACAAGTTTCATGATCTAGAGAAACTTCCAAATAAGTACATATTAAAGAGATGGACTCAATCTGCAAAATGTGGGAATATTAGAGATGGTGCAGGAATGGAGATAAATGATGGCAAATTATATCTCACGTTGCGGAGTCAATTGGTTCAAGAATCTTTTGAAGTTGTTGATAAGGCACTTGCAACTGTGGAAGGAACTAAGATATATAGGGATGCTTTGAGTAATGCACTTGAGAAAATGAATATATTGAATAATGGTGATAAAAGTGTAGGAGTTTCTAGTGAAAAAATTGGTCTTGATATACTTAGTTCAATAAAATTGAGTTCAACATATGAACATATGCTTCAAGAACCGAGTCAAGTGCGGGCAAAGGGGTGCGGAAAAAGGCTCAAAAGGAGGAAAATAAAGAGCATTAGGGAGGCCAAAAAAATAGAAACCGAGAATGTGTCGTGGATGTGGAAAAATTGGACAAGCACGTGATAAAAGAAATTGTCCAATGCTTCAACTCAGGTAATAAATCTTTTTATTTCTGTTTTATCATTTTAATTTGATTTTGGCAAAATTATGAATATATTTTTTATTTAATGTGATTTTATTGAATTTTTTGTAGGTCGTCCGTATGCTCTGAAGATTCCAATTCAAATGCAAGTGAAGACGATGGCGAAAATTATTCATCTACTTGATTGACTACTATTTTTATTTTTTTGACTATGTAATGACTATTGAAGTTGTGTGTAGTTAACCAAGATTGTTAATTCACTATAATTATGTTTTATTGGCCAAATGTAATGGCTATTGATGTTATAAAACACTGTTGTGAGAAGATTGGAAGACATAATTTCATATGCTTGGGTGGCAGCAGTTTTAGGGCATTTGTATAGGGGTTTGCATGAGGCTACTCGAAAAATAGCAAAAAAATTTGCAGGATGTGCAACCTTGCTTATGATGTGGGCTCACGAAAGGTTCAACATTGGTCGTCCTACCCGTAGGCCTAAGTCCTAGAAATTGATACCTAGGGCATTATCCTGAGCATACTCTTCTTTTGATCCAAATTCAAAACAATATTAGCGCCGCAAAAATCCACATCACCATCTTGTGTTTTACTGAGGAGAGTTTGATGATATATTGAAAACAGATTGGGTGTGGCATCCATATCAGGTATTTGACACACGTTTGGGTTGGGACTTTTTTGAGGTAAGGTTAGGTGGAGCCGCTCGTATACCTTTGATACATTACGACATTGTTGAGTTTCAAATGTCTGATAGATTTTGGAGGATTTGGATATTTGCATTCATATCCATCTAATGCTAAAAACATGGTGGCGTTGAGGAGGGAACACAAATTGTTTGAGAGAATAAATTATGAAAATCATAGGGCCAGTTATATTCGTTTGTGGGAGGCCTACATGAATAGTTTAGAAGGGCAAGTGTTGGAGGGTTTGCAGCAGATATCTACCGAGGATTATATGACATGGTACAAAGAAATTACTCGGAGACTGATACACCATCCTCGACCCTTTAGGCGTTAAGGGGAAGATTATGAACCACAGGTATTCATTGACCAATATGTGGCTATAAACACTGTAAGGTTTTAAATTTATAATTTTTATACATGTTTTTGTGTTATGAGTTGATGACCTTATTTTACTAATATAATTTTTGTTATTGTTTTAATTCTAGATTCAGACTACAAAAGCTATATTTGTAAAGTTTATGTCAATTGATCTGTCAGCTGAGTTAAGAACCATGTATGAGTCATGGTTCAATACACTGTACCAGCCGTTCATGAATGATTACAAAGGGGTTCCAGCCGAACAAAATCCAACGCAACCTCAAGTTGGACAATTAGATATTGACATGACGGGACCCCAACCTACGGTTCAAGAAACCCAAGGTAGCGTTGCTCCTTCTACTCAACACAGTAGGAAATTTTTGGTTAGAAGGAGAGAGGGAACAAAGCACACTCACCTTGTTAATTATTTAAAGATTGAGAAGATCACTTAGTTAAATCACTATTGGTTTAGTCCAACTCACGACCCACCATACTTTCCTCATATCCATCCAGGTGGTTTATACAACTTAGAGTTTAAGGATGTGAATTGTCTGAGACCCAATTATTGGTTATGGGCGCATGTATTGGATGTATATATGTTGTTGTTGAGAGACAGAGAAGCTAAGATGAGGAGTGAAGGTATCCAACGATGGGTTCTATTTTATTTCATGCCAACATACTTTGCGGTTTTAGGCACCCAATACTTACCAAATGTCGGAGTAAGCAATGCAACAACACTCAAATTTTTAACAAGTTACATCAATCCTCCAGTTGGTGCCCCAGTTCATGAGTCTAATTACATATTCGTTCCATTCATTAATGAAAGCAACAATCATTTCTGCCTATTTATTTGGAGTGTCAACAAGTGGAAAATAATTCTATTTAATCCACTTAATGATGACAAACCCTTAATGTCATTGTCACAATTATATCAAAACTACTTTGCGGTTGTGGTGAGTTTATTAATATATTACTTATTTTTCATGTCATCACACAAACATATGAGGTTTTGGTAATTAAATGTTTGTTTTGTGGTTTATAGGTAGAGTTAATTCCTTTGTTGCTTCGTCTGACAAATCCTAAAGCAAAATGGCCAAGATCGAAGCCGAAAGTTGAAGTCTGTGTGAATAGGCCGAGACAATGGAATTCAGACGATTATGGCGTTTATGTTGCAAAGTACGTACATTTCTTTTTGCACCAGATAAACATCATGAAGGAACCGAGGTGGACTCCAAACGAGGCTTACAACTTTAGATTTAGAATAACACATAAGCTTAGGATGTGCAAAGTAAGGGACATTCCTAAAAAATATCTTTGTATCGACCAAACTTTAGATTCGGATTCAAATGAAGAGTAATGAATGTATATTTGACCAACTTTTGTAATACGTTATTTTTTAAACTCGGGTGAATAGTTTTAAAATGATTCCATTATTATTTTTGTCTGGGGATTGATTTTAAGTTTTGCTGATTTGAGTTACTGCTATCTTGTGTATTTTCTATTTTTGATTTTGGTATTTCTATATTAATTAATGGATGGCATTTGTCTTATTCTTGAGCTTGTGTTAGATGATACTGTTGGATAAAATCTAATTACGTGCAACACGTAAGTATACGTGGTCAACAAGTAATAAAGTGAAAGTAGAGTATCGTTCCCATGAGAAATTGTTTAATAAAAAATCACCAAGTACTAACCCGTAACCAACTCAATCTTATTTAAACGAATGAATTTTAATTTATAATTAAACTACTATTAAATTCCACTAGTTAAATTAAGATTACGGAGATTTAAGATCACAACTTCACTTATTGCTTCATTTAAGTTAACACATTCCTCATCAATTATTTTCTATCCTGAATTGTTAATCAAGAACACTAAAGCAGATAAAATCACCTCTCGATGTATAATACTCATACTCGCTTAAATCCACAGATGATAGAATTAAGCAAGACACCCTAATTAACTAATCCACTATATCTCTATGTGAATTACAATTAAAAAGGATTTAAAGCACAAGTTCTCTATAAGATTACATATGGCGTAAAGGCATATCTCTATCCTAAACACGAATCATGAATTCTATCTATGCAGAAATCACAAACACATGCTATCATGATCAAATCTAAATCTATACTTTATCTCTCGAGTTCATATAAATTATCACAGTAATTGATAGATAATCAATTAAGCAATTAAGTCCAAATCACAATAGACAATCCTTACAATAGAACATAATAATTGATAGCGAAGCATATTAAAATAAACTACACAATAAGATCCATTGTAATCTCAAACAAAGAATTAGTTCATTGAATTAAAACTAAGAATCCACAATTGAATCAACAATAAAAGACAAAGATAGAAGATGAGAAGATAGAATATATTGTCTGTAGATTTGATGCTCTCTCCTTGCTCCTACTTTGAATCTTCAATGGTCTCCAAGTTGCTTCAATCTCCAAATCTCATAAGAACTAGTGTTTTCCTATTCTACTCTAATCTAATCTAATGGAATCCTCTCTCTACTCTAATCTCCCCTCTAATCCTTCTGATTCTCCTCCTTTTATAAGTCTCTTTATATGTCTTTAAGTCCTCTTAGAAGTCCTTGAGTTAATCGGATTGAAACAATCCTTCCCGGACTCAAATTTGACCAAAATTCGTCTTTTCTAGGCATACCCCCGCCCCGACAGGGGTTTATACTTATAAAGGGCCCACCCCGGCGGGCTAGGGGCCTGTTTTGCAACTGGTATGCCCGCCCCGGCGGGGGTTTTGTGAAGGAAAAGCCCGCCCCGGCTGGGGAACCTTTTCTGCTTTGATGTCCTTTGGGAAAACGACTATAACGTTTGATCCAGGAAGACTTACGAGGCTTGCCATCTATCAAATTGAAGATATTGACGAGATCTACAACTTTCATTCTTTGAGAATTGATAGATTCGGATTGGATCAAGGTGGAAATCGGGCTTGAAGTAGATGCCATGTAAATGGCCACCCAAAACAGTGATGTTCGACGTCCTTTGGTACAAAGATCATAACTCTTGCATCCGAACTCCGATTAGAATGCTTCAAGATGTTCCAGAAAGCTAAGATGAAGCTCTACAATGTAATCCAAGTTCCAAGCCAAGAACATGAGATGAACATGAAAGCCCAAACGATGTCCGGATTGCTTTTCTTTGCGATTTCATACCAAATTCTTTGCGATTTCAGCTCCCAAGCATATAATATAAAAAACGAACACAAAATGCATGAAAAGTAACTAAGAAACACGAGATTAAGCAACTAATTCAAGTAACAGATACTAGATAAGTAAGTATAAAACCTACTTATCAAATACCCTCAAACTTAAACCTTTGCTTGTCCTCAAGCAAAAACACAAAACAACAATGCTATGCAATACAACTAATCTACATGCCTATGAATCCATCAGTAATGACAGAAACAAGTCTATTCAACCGACCTTAGAGAAATCAAGTAAACATGATAATACATCATATCAGAACAAATTATTAACTTCCCAATCAATCATCAAATCTTAGACTGTTATCACTAATATAGTGCGTGTGTGCTCCACAACAATGTTAACTGATATACAATCAAATTTAACACATAACAAGTCTCTTTGAAGGCATCATACAGTGTAAACTCAAGAAATCCAAAAACAAGATAGATCTAACTAAAATTAAATAATTACCAATATCGAGGGTCAACATGGGATATTTATGCTTTATTTTTCATCTACGGGTGCTTTTTGCTCTTATTTCCCGTTTTATTCATTTTTTTGTTTATATACACATAGCTATGCAATGTCTTATTCCCTTAGGCTTTTCAATGCTACCTTAATGAGCTTTCGACCAACGACTCCCAGACCATTAAGACCTTAGGGCGCTAGGTGTAAAGACAATCCCCTCGGGCTTACTTACTCAAGTAACAAAGGCCACAAAACTAGACAAGCACGCCACGGTGTTTATTCATACTTTTTTTTATAGCTTATATACCCCAAATATTCCCCCAAACTTAAGTTCTTGTCTAACTTTAGCCATCACTACTTATTCTTGTCATTCTTTCATTTAAACTAGCATTATCCTTTAGAATCCCATTATGTATCAATTTAAACTCAATCAACCAACAAGTTATTTTTACTGTGCTATCCTTATTATACCAGTTTTAAACAAAAAAAGACTCAATTCATAACAAGAAATCACATCAAAGCTCTGATAGTCAGTACTATACTTGTCTACCCAATTTCAATCTCATTATTGGTCAAAACAAACTGTAAATATCAAACAGCTGGACTCATGCAAGATGTATTAAATGCTTACTATTATTTTTGAATTTTTGAATTTTTTTTCTTTCAAGAAACTGAATATAATGCTATTCAAACTATACTACTATGCAACTACTTATGCAGTTGTACTACATGAATGCAAACCTAATGAACCTAAACTAAACAAACATGACAACTTATGCAAAACTAAAACAACTACATTAAACATACAAAACTAAACTAATTAACTCCCCCAAACTTAACAATTACAATGTCCTCATTGTAAAATAAAGCATGAAGTGGACGAGAACTTCCCTGTAATCATTTAAGCTTATGGTGATGGTGGCGTGGCACAAAGACTGAAAACTCATCCACATTGGAATTTGAAGAAGGATACTGTGTCATGGGCTCAGGCTGGTGGCTTCCCTTTCTATAATCTTTTGCCTATCCAATGAACCTCCAAAACCTGCAATGAAGAGAGACAACATGGATTAGAATAACACTTCAGATTTATAAGAGAACTTAATAAGCAAATTAATTCCTATCTACTAAATAAACTAGTAAAGCAAATAAATATAAAAATTCCTGGGTTGCCTTCCAGTTAGCGCTTGAATTATAGTCTTTCAGCCTGACTTTGTCTGGTCAATGCTATCCAATTTCTCTTCGGTAATTGAGGAACCCTCCATCCATCGGAAATAATATAGCTTTTGGTAGGTTCCCATTTGTGATGGCCAATGCATCAAAGTCACCTAGCATGCTCTGATTTGGTATGATCTCAATCAAGAACGTCCCACAGCTAGGTGTTTTCTCCATTGTGTATGTGATCACTTTGGGGCATGGAAGCACAATGGGCTCTTCGTCTATCGTTTCTTTCTCGTCCCACCATGGATTCAAAATTGTACTCGCTCTTATATCATCAAGAGCTTCGCCGACGACATGACTACTAAGTGGGCATGATTTTGCAAATCTGATTGACTCTTTGATCTTTGGTGGAGACCCATTTAGATCTTCGTCGACCTCTATGTCATTATCTCCAATTGTCTCCACACTTTCGATAGCTTGTGGTTCATCCAGTCGCAGATTTGGTTCGGGATCTTCGTCAATTTTGCCATCCATGTCATAAAGCCAAGTGTTTGAAGGAAGGTTGCTTACGACTTTGGTCATTTGATCTATCTTATTCTGAAGATTTTGAATTGATCGCTCTTGATTAATCCTCCTCTCATCATTTGTTGCTATGAACTTGGACAATAATTCCCCCAGCCTTGAATTTTCTGTTTCAGTCTCGGAAGCCATGTATTAAGGACCATTGGTTGAGGTAGTGACGAGTTGTTCCATTCAATTATTGAAATTTTGGATTGACAGCTCTTGGCTAATTCTCATCTCCTCTAGGTTTGCTATGCCCTTCAATATTATATCCCTCGGATTTGGCTTTTCTTCTTGTGGCAATGGAGGTGGACATGAAAATTCTGGTGTGTATGATGGATTTGGAGCGTAATATTGGTCATCATAAATGTAGCTCCCTGACGAATCCGGGTGATACCCCCAAACTTGATTATAATTAGGATATGTATAATCGTTGAGGTATTCACCACCGTGTTGTCCCGGCCCAAAACTAACGGTGCATTGATGACTCGGATGATTACCAGCACAATAATTGCAATTAACTGCTATCCTTCGATTATGTTGGGCTGAAACAGCGTCTAACCTCCTCGAAAGTGTCTCAAGCTGAGCTGATAATGCATAAAATGCATTGAGACCATCAATCCCCACTCCCCTTGGCTGAGTCGTTCTCGTATATGGCCATTAATACGCAAAGTCATCCATGGTACCTGAAAAGAGAGAAATATAGGAAGAGAATTAAAAATAAAAATATTTAAATTAAGACTAATTTGGTTGAAATTAATATTGGTAAATAATTATTAAATTAATTCTCCCGCAACGGCGCCAAAAACTTGTTGGATAAAATCTAATTACGTGCAACACGCAAGTATACATGGTCAACAAGTAATAAAGTGAAAGTAGAGTATCGTTCCCACGAGGAATTGTTTAATAAAAAATCACCAAGTACTAACCCGTAACCAACTCAATCTTATTTAAACGAATAAATTTCAATTTATAATTAAACTACTATTAAATTCCACTAGTTAAATTAAGATTACGGGAATTTAAGATCATAACTTCACTTATTGCTTCATTTAAGTTAACACACTCCTCATCAATTATTTTCTATGCTGAATTGTTAATCAAGAACACTAAAGCAGATAAAACCACCTCTCGATGCATAATACCCATACTCACTTAAATCCACAGATGATAGAATTAAACAAGACACCCTAATTAACTAATCCACTATATCTCTATGTGAATTACAATTAAAAAAGATTTAAAGCACAAGTTCTCTATAAGATTACATATGGCGTAAAGGCATATCTTTATCTTAAACATGAATCATGAATTCCATCTATACAGAAATCACAAACACATGCTATCATGATCAAATCTAAATCTATACTTCATCTCTCGAGTTCATATAAATCATCACAGTAATTGATAGCTAGTCAATTAAGCAATTAAGTCCAAATCACAATAGACAATCCTCACAATAGAACATAATAATTGATAGCGAAGCATATTAAAATAGACTACACAATAAGATTCATTGTAATCTCAAACAAAGAATTAGTTCATTGAATTAAAACTAAGAATCCACAATTGAATCAATAATAAAAGACAAAGATAGAAGAAGATGAGAAGATAGAATCGATTGTCTGTAGATTTGATGCTCTCACCTTGCTCCTACTTTGAATCTTCAATAGTCTCCAAGTTGCTTCAATCTCCAAATCTCATAAGAACTAGTGTTTTCCTACTCTACTCTAATCTAATATAATGGAATCCTCTCTCTACTCTAATCTCCCCTCTAATCCTTCTAATTCTCCTCATTTTATAAGTCTCTTTATATGTCTTTAAGTCCTCTTAGAAGTCCTTGAGTTAATCGGATCGAAACAATCATTCACGGACTCAAATTTGACCAAAATTTATCTTTTCTGCGTATACCCCCGCCCCGGCGGGGGTTTATACTTGTAAAGGGCCCGCTCCGACGGGCTAGGGGCCTATTTTGCAACTGGTATGCCCACCCCGGTGGGGGGTTTTGTGAAGGAAAAGCCCGCCCCGCGGGGGTACCTTTTCTGCTCTGATGTCATTTGGAAAAATGGCCATAACTTTTGATCTGGGAAGAGTTACGAGGCCTGTCACCTATCAAATCGAAGATATCAACGAGATATACAAATTTCATTCTTTGAGAATTGACAGATTAGGATTGGATCAAGGTGGAAATCGGGCTTGAAGTAGATGCTATGTAAATGGCCACCCAAAACAGTGACGTTCGACGTCCGTTGGTACAAAGATCATAACTCTTGCATCCGAACTCCGATTAGAATGCTTCAAGATGTTCCGAAAAGCTAAGAATAAGCTCTACAATGTAATCTAAGTTCCAAGCCAAGAACATGAGATGAACATGAAAGCCTAAACAATGTCCGGGTTGCTTTTATTTGCGATTTCATACCAATTCTTTGCGATTTCAGCTCCCAAGCATATAATATAAAAAATGAACACAAAATGCATGAAAAGTAACTAAGAAACATAAGATTAAGTAACTAATTCAAGTAACAGATACCGGATAAGTAAGTATAAAACCTACTTATTAGATACCTTGAGGATGAATTTTAGACATTACCCAATTAATAAATACCAGATCTCCTGTAGTTTTGTTCATGTTCATATGTACAAAAAAACTCCTTTCCCAACTAAATACAACTGGTTGGTGGTGTTTATTAAGTTTTGAAAGTGAAAGTTATTAAGTATTCCATGAAAGTTAACTGAATTTGTTCAAAACCAATTGTATGACTGGTTTCACACTAGAGAACAAAATGCATAAAAGGAGTCAGAGAACGCTGTTGGAACTAGTTTTTTTGTGGTTTATATTTCTTCAATGTTTCTAATTTAGTGTTATTGTTTTGAAGCATGATTTATTAAACACGATTTATTGATAATGATTACGGCTTCATAAGTGTGCCATTAATTGCTCATATAACTTGTTGTTCTTATTTTTAACTTTTACTTCAGAGTGTGGTGAACCATGAACTGATTGTGAATGCCCATGATGAAGAGGAGTTAAAGCTCGAGGAATAAGCTTCTCAAGTTGCACAGAGAGCAGCTGAAGCATTACTCCAGTCCCGAATGCTTAGAAGTCGAGAAAGTATAGTTGTCCCAACTTGGATAGGGAGATCAGGAGCTGCTGGTGTGCCAACTTTTGTTCGTAAAAAATTTGATTCAACTGTGAATACTCAATTGACAGGCAGTTCTAGACCTCCTGAACAATTGCCTAACAATGTAGAGAGCGGGTCAAGTGGCTTTGCTGTTGGGGCAACAACTGGTAAAGCATTATCATCATCTGAGTTATTGGCTAGGATTAGAGGAAACCAAGAAAGAGCAGTGGGAGATGAACTTTACAGTAAGTTACCTTTACATTGCATAAGCCTTGCGATATTTGATCTGAGTTACTAGCTAGGATTAGAGGAAACCAACTGTTATTAGTCGAGCTCTAGCTAGGTGATGACTTACTGTTGGGTGTAATATTGGATAAACTACAACATACTTTTCTACATGTTTAGTTAATGTGAGATTATTTATTTTCTTATAATTCCTTTGATAGGAACTGTATTTTGACCCTGATATTGGTGGAGAACCAATGAATTTTTATGATGTTTTCCTTCACAGTCAAGCTCTTGAAGGCGTGACATTATCCATGGTAAGTTGATTTTTTTTAGTTTTCTTTACACTAATTTTTTCTGTAGCTTGACCTAGTAACTGACTGCAAGATGTAAAAGATGGAAAATGAGAGTAATATAAAAATTGTATGTATGGTGTAGAACCATCCCTTAATTTAGTCTGAAATCTATCTATTCTCTTATTGGTTTAGTAACTTTAAAATAAGTAGACTACCAAAAATTCGTGATAAGTTTACTTAATTAATAGGGATTTATTTAATTAAGAGATAAATTGGCTAATAAATAGGAAACAACGTAGTATTACCTGAATCTTTTATGTATGTAGTATAAGCTGCTGTAACTTGTCATGTTTGGTTCAGAATATCTCTACCCAGGACACAGGCAGTGGAAAACTTTCATTAGTTGTAGTCAACATCATCTTCATCAACATGATATGTATACAACTCAATCAAAGGTTTATAACCAACAGAAAAAATGTAAAATATCTTTAAAATATATTTATAATAGCACACATACTTATAGATCTCATAAATACTTCACATTTACCCAATAAATCTGTCTTTCAAATAGTCAGTTAAATAATTAAGAAAACCAAAATTTTATAGTCATACAACCTCATATAAAGATAACTTCAAACACCCGGCTTGTCTTGGCCCAACACTTTGTAGTGGTTTCGCTTATCATGATTGGTCATCATATTACATATTGCACACTTTCTCAATTGTTTACGACTTCCAGCCTCTTCGATCCCACTCTTTATTCTTGTAGCTTTTTGCGCCCATTTGTTTGGGAACAAATAGGATCCAATAACGGCTCATCTTGAATGGACTCATCATCATCTACTCGAATTTCTGGCACGCCATTTACATTAATTTCATTAGGGTCAAACTTCTCAACAATTGGTTGATTGTCAATGCACAACTGTACCACATGCTTAAAACCATTAATTGAGCATGATCCTGTAGAAGCTAATCGTAGGTGCAGTGTCACCAAATAATTATACCGCATTGTCTGAGATTCCTCAAAGTTGGACATTTTAGTCAAAATCTTTGGTAGTTCAGCATTCACTTTGTTACCATCTCTACACCAGTGACTTAAAATGTATTTATTCGGTATCTATGTAGTACTTTTTGAAATCATATGCCTTATAATGTGTCTACAAAGCATACCAGAATGTTTAAATTTTTGGCAATTACATTTTATATCTCTAGTTTGAACATTACTGACAACAGTAAAGTACCTATAGGATTCTTCGATGGCGTTTGTCTTGTACACTGCGTACGACTTCGTATCCGATGTTGTTAGATGTTGAAGTTTCTTTATTATATACTTGTGAGACTTTACAATCTCAATCTGAAAGCGTCTAAACATCTCCTTTGTATAAACAACCGCTCCATGCATTTCCAACGGTGATTCAAGAGTCATAGTTCTAGTTCGATGACAGGCTGCATAGTCAGCTTGTCTCTCTCTCATTACTTGCTTCTCAATGGCTTTTTCTGAGTTTACGATAAATTCCTTTATACTCGTTGTCACGTTGACATACTCATTAAATAAACTATTCATTCCCTCACTCCAGGATGTAGTCGTCATTCCCGCTGTAAAAAAAATATTTATGTACGCCATGATCCATTTGTGCTTAACCTCATAGAGTGATTGTAGCCAATCATGGTCATGCAGTTCGTAATCTATAATCAGCTTTTCCCATCGCTCCTCAAATTTTGCAGCAATCAATGATTTATACACACACCAGTTAAAATCATGTTTAAATGTTGAGTACTTGTCATACAATGTATCCAATTTCTCTGGAAATTTGTTACTAATATGCCATATGCAAAGTGCATGGTGTGTTTCAAGAAGAACCCTAGCAATCGCATTGGTCATAGCTTTGTCCTGATCAGTTATAATGGTAACCGGTGCCTTATTGTTCATTGCATAAAGTCAAGTCTAAAAGACCCATACAAAAGTATCTTTTGTTTCATCCTGTATCAGTACAAAACCAAACAAGACAGAATGGTAATGGTGATTTACCCTCGTGAACGGAACAAATGGCATGGAATACTTATTCGTCCGATAAGTTGTATCAAATGTAAATACATCCCCAAAATTTTTGTAAGCTATCATTAATCGGTAATCTATCCACAAAATGCATGCGATACTATGATCTTCATCTCGTTTGATATCGTAAAAAATAGAGAATTTTCTGCTGAAAGTTTTTTGAGATACTGAAGTGCTGCTTGGGCATTGTTTGAATCTATCGTGTCACGTCTTAAATCTCGCACAACATTCCGAATATCCTTATCATTGAAACCAACATTTTCCCTCCCTCCTCCTATTTCACTAAATGCATTTCTTTATTTTACTTGTACCAACTTCAGAGTTGTTTAAAGTTTAGATTAAAGTTTGAGCAACAAGAGTTATATTTTTTTGTGTGTCAATGAAAATTTTCTTGCTCGGAGTAACCAAATCGTGATTGTGAGTCAACTCAATTTTTGAAACTTTCCATGTATCTTCTTTTGTAGATGAACAACAGACATTCTAGCTTTGCACATCGTGCGACCTATTGAATCCCTTTTTCTTTTTACCTTACTACCCTCAGCTTCATCAACGTCCTATTTCTTTCTTTCAATCGGTTTTCTTGCTTTGATACACGTAAAAAGTCAGTTGGACAAATTGTTAGAGCGAGCATGTTTATGACTTGCCCTAAATTTTATTTCAAATCCACTACTTCGTGCATAGTTTCTATAAAATTCTTCCGCCTCTTGGACCCTCGTATGGACTTTTTGAATCGTTAATATGCGATTGGTTCATGTTACGAGCACCAATATTATCCATGTCAATATTATAACGAGAAGAATTTGAAGAACTAGAATTAAATATATCTTCTGCCATAATTATAAACTTACCACGATGATTTGAGGTGCGAAGACTTGCTTGATTAATTGTGTGGTTTTCTTCCTTGATGTCAATTGAAGGCGGCTATAATATTTTGGTTACCTTGGTAGGGCAAAAAAATTATTAACTATGATACCCTATCTATCTCCTAATATAGTAGGTTTGTATAATATAATTTTGTTATGTACTTGAATTGATTTTATTATGTTTATTTGGAATAGCAATAATTTGAATTAGAATAGGAACTATAATTATGTAGAGGAGTGAATTTGATTTGAAATTTTAGATTTGGTGTTAAGATGTATTTGATATGGAATTATGTGTAGTATATATTTTTGTTGTTGATTTAGAATATAATGTGTTGTATTTGTTTTGGAATTGGATTAATTTGATTTGGAATAATTTGGAATTTTATGTATTTGATTTGGAAGAATTTAGAATTTGCAAAACATTGATTTGATCTCTTTTTAAAGTACTTGACATATTTGATTTCATAGAATTTGGAATTTTATATATTTGATTTGCTAGAATTTGTAATTTGATATTTTTGATTTGCTAAAATTTGGAATTTGATATATCTTGTGGCTTTGTAATAGCTGTACAATGTTTGGCACATGGGGGCAAAATTGGCTAAACTTTTCACATACTACATCCACTAGTAAGTCTAGCGGACAGCGTGTTCCAAATCAAATCTCAGTCATTCATTAAACAAACGGATGGTTAAGATGTTATATGCCACTTTTTCATCCATAGCAAATAGATGCTATGGATCATTCCCCTATATATATATATATATATATCGTAAATAGATGACGAAAGTTGACGTAGGTCAATCAATTCAATTTGAAAATTTGTTCATTCCAATTTTAAAAATCGGTAGTTAACTCGGTTCCCTCTAAACAAATTTGGTTCTGTAATTGATGTTTCCTCTTCGGTTAGTCAATTAATTCATCCTTAATTGATACAAATTCCTAATTGACGGTGGGGTTTTCACCTTCTCTTCCTCTACCTCTTCCTTATTGGGAAAAAATCACCTCCCAAATACTATTGTCTTTGATAAATTAGAGATATAAAATATTAGTATATGCCAAAAAGATTAAATTTGCAGTTCCACCAAAATAATAACCATGCAGGAAATAATGAGTAGAAAATATCCAACCACGAGACACCAAGATTTTACGTGAAAAATCCTCTAAAACTAAGAGGTAAAAATCACGTGACAAACTCTGAAGAATTCACTAGAATAATATGAGAGAATAGAAAGATATCTTAATTTAAGTATAAACCCAATTACTTCACCACAATAACTATGTGATGGAACCCAAATAAAACACCATTTTATTTAAACTATCCTTCTCTCTATATTTTTCTAAAGCTTCACAAAAGCTTCTTTCTCTCCCTTTTTCTTTTCCTCTCTTTCGGATGGGAGTATATGATTGATGTTGGTGTGTATTTCCTTTCTCATTTGCTGGCCTTTTACAGCCAAAAACGGAAGGGAGGGAGCATGAAAAAGGGCAGGCTAAATTCAAAGGGCGGGGAGCATGAAAAATTCAATGGGCGAGGACTGTTGACCAACAATCTCCCCCTCCTAACCCATTAGAGGAGGTAATCTCTGTGACCCCGTCACTTGGAGTCCATCCTGGCCAATTCCTTGTAAAATTCTAGCTTATCGCGAGTGACAACTTTTGTTAACATGTCTGAGGGGTTCTCGTCGGTATGAACTTTCTTCACTTTCATTAATTCCTTTTCCATCACTTCTCGTAACCAGTGATAACGAACATCAATGTGCTTGGTTCGATTATGATACACGACATTTTTGGTCAAGTCAATTGCACTCTGACTATCACAATAAACCGTGTAATCATCTTGTTTCAAACCCAACTCTTGGAGAAACCGTTTTAACCACAACATCTCCTTGCCTGCTTCAATAGCAGCGATGTATTCTGACTTAGTTGTAGACAAAGCAACACACTTTACAACTTGGACTGCCATGATACTGCTCCCCTTGCAAAAGTAAACAAATACCCCGAAGTAGACTCCTTCTTTTCAGAACCTGTCATGTCTGTATCTGTAAAACCCTCCAAGACTGGACTCGTACTACCAAAATCCAAACACAAATTGGATGTAGCTTTCAAGTATCTGAGAATCTACTTAACTGCTTCCCAATGTTCTCTACCAGGATTTGACAAATACCTGCTCACAACACCAACTGCATGAGCAATATCTGGCCACGTACAAACTATTGCATACATAAGACTCCCTACAACAGAGGAGTATGGAACTGCTGCCATATCATCTCTCCCTTCCTTTGGTAGAAGGACACATGCACTTTGTCAACTTAATATGACTAGCCAGTGGTGTGCTAACTGGTTTAGCATCACTCATGTTGGCTTTCCTGTGCCTTGCAAGCACCAGTTCAACATACTTCTCTTGTGGTAACCACAATCTCTTGGCTTTCCTGTCATGAACAATCTTCATACCCAAAATCTGTTTAGTTGGACCTAAGTCCTTCATATCAAAGGACTTAAACAACTCGCCCTTGAGCCTGTGAATCATATCGGCATCCTGCCCAACTATCAATATATCATCTACATATAGCAACAAAATTATGAAGTTACCATCTGGGAACTTCTTGACATACATACAGTGATCTGCAACTGTTCTACTATAACCTTGATCCTCCATAAATGAATTAAATTTCATGTACCATTGCCTTGGGGCTTGTTTCAGGCAGTACAAACTTTTCTTTAGTTTGCAAACCAAGTGTTCTTTCCCTTTAACTTCAAATCCCTCTAGCTGCTCCATGTAGATTTCTTCCTTCAAATCATCATGAAGAAAAGTAGTCTTCACATCCAACTGCTCAAGCTCAAGATCTATACTAGAAATTAATCACAGCACTACTCGAACAGAAGTCATCTTCACAATTGGAGGAAAAATCTCATCGAAGTCAATACCTTACTTTTGAGCAAAACCTTTGACGACTAATCGAGCCTTGTACTTCACTAGTTTTTCACCATCCTTCTTAAGCTTAAACACCCATTTGTTCTTCAATGCTTTCCTGCCCTTCGAAAGTATAGTCAACTCATAGGTGTGATTCTTGTGCAAAGAATCCATCTCATCCTGCATAGCTCTCAGTCAATTGCCCTTCTCTTTATGAGTCTTGACTTCTTGAAAATCCTCTGGCTCCCCCTCCTCAGCAACTAAAAGATATTCAGATGAAAGATATTTGACTGATGGCACACATTCTCTAATGGATCTTCTTAGCTGATCAACAATCTCTGCATCTGACCCATCACCATCGTGCAAATTTGTATCAGTCATATCTTCATGCTGACCTCCTTCTCCAACTGTGGCATTCTGTACTAGAGATGGAACTTCGCTGAGGTCTGGAACTCTATTATCTCTGGGCTGTGTAGCATTATCAAAATGCTCATAATTTTGGTGCTCATGAAACACCACATCTCTGCTCCTGAATAATTTTCTCTACATTGGATCCCATAATCGGTATCCAAACTCTGAATCTCCATAGCCAACAAATACACATGGAGTAGACTTATCATCAAGTTTCAATTTTTGTTCCTTAGAGATATGTGCAAAAGCCTTGCACCTAAATACCCTCAAATAAGAATAAGACAAATCCTTACCACTCCAAATCTTTCCTGGAATCTGAAAATTCAACGGTGCTGATGCAGATCTATTAATCAGGTAACAAGCAATACGAATAGCTTCTCCCCAGAATGACTTATGCAGTTTAGCCATTCTCAACATGCATCGCACTCTCTCAATAATAGTGCAGTTCATTCTCTCAGCCACGCTATTATGCTGTGGGGTACCAGGAACAGTCTGCTCATGCCGAATGCCATGTTTACTACAATATTCAACAAACTCCTTTGAAGTTTATTCCCCTCCGTTGTCACTACAAAGACACTTCAACGATTTTCCAGTCTCTCTTTCAACCATAACATGAAAACTCTAAAATGCTGAAATATCTGGTCTTTTGTTCTTAACAAAAATACCCACACCTTCCGCGAAGCATCATCAATAAAGGTAACAAAGTACCTATTTCCATTGACCCATAATTTTAAACAATTCAATTTTTTTATGAATAATTTTTATTATTATTTAATATCGATATTGATTATCAATATTATATTGAGTTCTGAGATATGAGCTTAGTAGGATGGTCAAATTATTTATTTACTGAGTAATATGAGTAAAGTTTTATTACGCAGCTGAGGAAAACCCTAACCCTAATTACGGATAGGGATTCGATAGTTAATACAATTATTATAATTGTATCAGTGAGTATGCGTTTGTACAGTATAGACTTAAGGATCAAAGGTTGATCAAATAAGGTATAACCATAGTAAACCCTAATGGTGGATTAGAAACCGTAACGATCGATTAAGAACACTAATTGTATTTCCGGGAACCTTAATTTCTGATTCAGGAACCCTAAACCCTAATTAGTAAACCTTAATTGTGATTATCAAACCCTAAGGGTTAAGATTAAAGGGAAGAATGTCAATTGACTAATATACCCTTAAAATCACGTGGAAATTACCAAAATACCCTTTTGGAGGAGAAATGACTAAAATACCCTTAACTTATCTTTTAAGTTAAGAGATATCGCCAAATCTTGTGACTCATCACATTAGATAACACCATGTGCTTAAAAATCTCAGCCAAATCTAATCTAAAGTGACACCTTGCAAGTATTGGATACATTGAACCAAACTTAAGTGATTAAAGAGAGAGAAAATCAAAATAAAAGCCACATTTGTACTCAAACACTTAGCCAACTTCTTTTCTCTCCAAAGCCACGAATTTATAGAGTAAATTAGTCCTTAGATAGGTCCCTAACACCCCAAGATAAGTTGAGGAAAGCCTAGATCAAAGCTTGTTCAAGAAAGGTATAAACCCTAACTTGAGTTTAATCTTGTATGCTTACATAAAAGTTTTGTTTATGTGTTTAAATATATGTTATAAGATGTTATTTAGTGATCCATGATGTTATATCATAGATCCATAACATCAAAATGCTCAAAAATCAAGTTTTCAAAACTGCCAAGAACCCTAGTTTTATGGCCTAACAACCGAATGTCAGAGGGCATAGATCTGTTTATGATTTGTCTTATTTGATGTATTAAACTTGTAGTATGTTATGAGGGGAGTAATATGGAATTGGAATCATGCTCCTAGCATGTAAAGATTCCAAGATATTAATGGTCAAAGTGGGTTGACCAACCATGACTTTGTGTTTCTGGGTAACCTAGAAAATACCCAGGAAGGTCTGACAAGATTTTCCTGAGCTTGAATCTTTCAGATGTTATGTGATTTGATTATGTTAGTGTATCAAAGTTATACTTTGTTCTATGGACTATAGATTCATGGCCTTAGATCACATAAATAACCAACAGATTTAAAGTAGTGGGCAGTCAAACTAGGTTGACCGAGCATGATTTTGAGTTTTCTGGGGATTCCAAAAAAATGAAGAACTCAGTTTCTGACAAGGTTTGACTAGCTCAGATCTTGTGATTGTGATGTAGTTAGACTAACCTAGTGTTGTATATTTGTTCTTTGACATGAGGACTACAAGATTGAACCATTTAAACACCAAATCTATGACTAGAACCCAAAGAAAATTGAGCCACAAAGTACCAACTAAGAATTGTCTGGGTTTCTGGGTAACCCAGAAAACCCAGAACAGGTCTGACAGTTAGTTTGAAGCCTTAGATTTTGCAAGTATGATGTATTTTGACCTTGATTGTTGTTGTTACATGTAGTATTACATCAATACTACATGGTCAATACCTTAGCAAGCCTAGAAACACTATGAGTTGAGAATTAAAGAGTTGGTCAAACATGACACCTTATAACTGACTATGAGTGTTCTTGAGGCTCAAGAACATCTATAGTGACTGTTTCTGTCGCTAAAGGCTTTAGCGACAGTTTTATTAAAATTTGTTCTATTTAATTTCCAAAAATCTTTGAAAATAGAAATTAATTTCTAAAAATTCAAAAATGAGTTTTAGAAATTATTTTAAGTTATAAAAATTAACTTTTGATAATTTGACATATTTTTCATTAATATTTGTATTTATTTGAATATTAATGATACTAAATTTATTTAATAAATGTATTAAATAAATTGGTTAAAAATGATTTTAATATATTAAAAATCATTTTAAATGATAATAAAGTGTTTAAAAATATTTTAAGTTATAAAATATGACTTTTAATATTTTGAGGTAAATTTCATCAATAATTTAATATTAATGATTCTAGATTTATTTAATAATTATATTAAATAAATGGTTTAAAAATAGTTTTTATGATTTAAAAATCATTTAAAAAAGATATATATGATTTAAAAATATTTTAAGTTATAATAAATGACTTTTAATATTTTGATGAAAAATACATTAATATTTAAATATTATTGGTAATTAGTTAAAAATGATTTTAAATATTTTAAAAATCATTTAAGGGGAAAATTGATGATTTAAAAATATTTTGAGTTATTATTAATAACTTTAAAATTTTGACAAGGATTTCATTAATATTTAAATATTAATGATAATGGTATTATTCACTATTTAAATCATTTAAAAATGATATTAGTTTTTGGAAAATTATAATAAAATATAATAATTATTTGAAAATTATTATAAGCTTCCGAAAAATATTATGAATGATATTTTATTTATCTAAGTTAATATTGAAGCTTTGAGACAGAGTTTTATTGAAAATAAGCTCGTTAATTGTCGGATAGTGTAATCAAGTGTAACGACCCCAAAATAGGTTCATTCCATCCAACCTATTCTGAGTCGCCAAATACATGGTACAGAAAATAACTGTAACTTTATTACAACAATTGTCGTGCAAAATACAACAACACATATGCTGTGAGTTTGGATACAAATATATACCAAATGTGACTCATGTTCCAATCGTGGACATCGCCTCACAATGACACCTTACATAAAGGTATAGTCAAAAACTGTTTTAGAAATTAGAATCTTTGGGAAGTGCTTAAGGAAACCTTCGTACATGGGAGGCCACGCGTCTAGGTTATGATAGATATCATATGGCCACAGAATTATCCTTGGTTTACCCAATAGACCCCAAAGAAAAACGAGAAGATTACTATCATATTCTTCCCAATGGTGAGTCTTCTCTTGACTTATCATTATCTCTACTGTCTCTAATTGAGAATTATACTTCAAACAAACACCAAGATTATATAGGTAGTGCTCGTATATATACTCAGCAAGTGGATGAGCACATCCCTGTCTTATGATGACACGAGGTTGTATGTCGTTAGACATCTTGTATGATAGTGGTAAACCACCCTTCCAACGTTGGGTACACCTTACCCTATTGGATTCACCAAATATAACTACTAAATGAACTTTTCTATACTGCTTCGGGAGAACATCCACAGCTAGAGACCACTGTTCTATTTCCCCGTTACCCTCGCTCGACCCAGCTACACTCTTATTACCTGAAAGGAATTGTGAAGCAAAAGGGTGAGCACAACTAGCTCAGTAAAGAATATCATGACTAAAGATAATTAAATTATCAGTAGCCTTCATCAATAATAAATCAGAGATTTAGAACATATGGTAAATGATAAAAATTTCAACCATAGTTGCAGCGGAACGAGCAATCCATTAGAAGAGTCAAATAGACTATAAAGTCTATTATCTTCTCCATGTTAAAAATCCATCAACAATGTTTTATCCCTGTAACATCAATCAACAGTTCCTTTCCACAATCATATGAATAACTCATAATCATAATTGTGATTCTAAATTTTTCTTCACACCCAGGACGAAGAATATTTTCATCACATGTCTTTACCTGAAACATCAAAGATCATGGTTATACCAAATCACAGTTCCTGTTCATAATCATACTAATAAATCCATCTTTGCACTACGACCAAAGATATTCAACAACAGTTCATCTTTGCACTACAGGCCAAAGATATTCATCAACAAACCATCTTTGCACTACAGGCCAAAGATATTCAACAACAGTTCATCTTTGCACTACAGGCCAAAGATATTCATCAACAAACCATCTTTGCACTACGGGCCAAAGATATTCAACAACAGTTCATCTTTGCACTACAGGCCAAAGATATTCATCAACAGGTCATCTTTGCACTACATGCCAAAGATATTCATCAACAATTCATATTTGCACTACAGGCCAAATATATTCATATCTCAAAGAAATATATAATCATTTCAGAATTTATATAAACAATAATTATAACCATGTTGATCAATTCACCTTTGCACTTAAGCTTAAGATATTCAATTATAAATTCAATGGTCATGATCATACCAGTCACAATTCAACTTTGCACTACAGGCCAAAGAGAACCCTAGTCATGATCATACCAATAATCTACCCATCTTTACACTCCAGTGAAAGAGAATTTCAACATCAGGGTTATAAAAATGTTATATATGATGATAAAAATAATATGATCTACATATAGTTTTAATCTCAAGAGTAATATTCGTAACTCATGAATAGTAACCCCGACACAAAAGATAGAAATTCTACAATAAAATTCATACCAATATTTCGGTATAATGATATTGAAAGAATAACATTACTTAAATTTATAAACAATTTATTTTAATTGTTTACACTTTACTAATTAATGCATTTAATCATCATAAAATGCCAACTCTTACAATTTCATCATCAATAACCAAAACCCTCATAAAAAATCTGCATATACCTCATATAGGATTCTCAAGCCATAAAATCCTATTTTCCAATTTTCTTTCTTCACAAAACATATTTAATTCATTTACTCATAACTAGACCATTTTTATGAAAAATACCAAATCAGTTCCAAAAATATTTCTTTTCTGGGATTTAGCATAATATAGTCCCATAGTGAACATATATTTTTCTCAGAATTTTTAAAAGTCATTTACTATTTTTCATATGGCCAAAATAGCCGAATATTTAGACATTTATCAAAAATTGTATTTTTGTCCAAAAATTCTGAAATTTGCAGAGTATACTTCTATCATATACATGTACTCCCAATAAAAATTTCATCAATTTTGGAGTTAACCACAAGGAATTATAAGCTGTTACTTCTAAAATAGTCTTTTCTCATAAAATTCATAACTCTCAATCTATACATCCAAAAATCACCATTTTTGGACACAATCAAGAAAACTCATCAAAATATCATTTCAAATTTTTCCAGAATTTTTGAAGATCAGTAAAATTACGAAACTGAAAATCATAACAACCCTTAAAATCCTTAATATCCCTTACTATCCCTTACAATCCCTTACCTCAAAAGAGCAGTACTTCTGACTGGAATGCAAAGCCGAAGGAAACTTGCACTGAATAGCAACTCTCAAAGTATCTAAATACTCACAAAATATGCTTCATAATATAGAGAGAGAAAGAGAGAAAGCTTATGTTTCTGGTGTGATTTTCAATTCTAACTTAGCCCTCTATTTATAGGAAAATTTTGGTAGGTTTGACCTGCAACCTGATGGCTTTACCTGCTACTATTCCCACCCACCACATTTGAAATATAATTCAGCACATTTCTTCACCAACCATAAGTGGGGCCCACCAATTCTAGAATTTTCCACCAAAAATGATTTATAACCTGATTTCTGAATCAGCAACCTCTTAAAATTCATAACAAATCATACGTTCATTTTTAACGGTTCAAAATTTGTGGGCATATACTCAACTTATATATGTATAACATATCCAAAAATTACCACGATCCAACGGTCGGATTAAAAATTATAACCCTCGCAAAATATCTCAAAAACCCTGATTTTTAATACCTCCATTCCGACAAAAATACGGATAAAAATCTCAACATTAACTCCTTCATTTTTAAACCACAAAAATATATCCCTCATTTATATCCACATAAAATAAATATTTTCTTATCATATGAATCAATAATTAATTATTCACAAATAATATTACAGAATCACATTTATGACAACCAGGCCGTTCCCAGGAAAGAGGGGGCTTTCCAATAAGAATTTCTCCTTACTGGCGCGCAATTAGGTGACCAAACCTCTCCTTAGACAGAACTTTCTAGTCATTGCCAATAATGTTATCTAATAATATTATTCAAATAATATGAATTATTGATCTGATAACGGGAAATACTGTGCAATACCGTGTGCTACTGTGCAATAACGCGTATTACTGTATTTTAACCACCGGGTATTCCAACAGTGTTAACGGTAACAACTACGCCGTTATTTGTAAAAACTCAAATTTGTCGTTTTCCTTCACCCGACAGTTATTCGTTATGGGGCCCACAAATAGCTGCGCCGTCGTACGAATATTCCCCGACAGAAAAAATATTCCACGACCAAACGAATATTCCCCGACAACAATGATTATTTTATAACCACTTGTGTATTTTGAAAAAAATCATATATCACCCTTAACTTTAACATTTATCAATTTAACCATTTACTGAATAGTAATTATAAGAAAAATTGAATACTTTTATTTCATAAAATTCGGGGTCTTACAATCTCCCCTCCTTATGAAATTTCGTCCCCGAAATTTACGTACCTGGTATTTCAAAGAGTTGAGAATACCTTCCTTTCATTTCAATTTCCATCTTCTCTGTCATCATAATTTCTCCATTGCTCATCTCCTGTATTTCAAATAACATTCTAGAATACAGCTTCAAAACAAATATTAATTTAACAAATTAACATATCACATAATATCCCGATATTATGACTGACCAACAAATAAGCTTAGGTAGGACACACTAGCGAAGGATTTACTCGTCTCTCCCCTCCTAGTTGTATTCCCCGATCTCCGCCAGAGATCATATCCCTAAGCTCTGATACCAAATGTGACGACCCCAAAATAGGTTCATTCCATCCAACCTATTCTGAGTCGCCAAATACATGGTACAGAAAATAACTGTAACTTTATTACAACAATTGTCGTGCAAAATACAACAACACATATGCTGTGAGTTTGGATACAAATATATACCAAATGTGACTCATGTTCCAATCGTGGACATCGCCTCACAATGACACCTTACATAAAGGTATAGTCAAAAACTGTTTTAGAAATTAGAATCTTTGGGAAGTGCTTAAGGAAACCTTCGTACATGGGAGGCCACGCGTCTAGGTTATGATAGATATCATATGGCCACAGAATTATCCTTGGTTTACCCAATAGACCCCAAAGAAAAACGAGAAGATTACTATCATATTCTTCCCAATGGTGAGTCTTCTCTTGACTTATCATTATCTCTACTGTCTCTAATTGAGAATTATACTTCAAACAAACACCAAGATTATATAGGTAGTGCTCGTATATATACTCAGCAAGTGGATGAGCACATCCCTGTCTTATGATGACACGAGGTTGTATGTCGTTAGACATCTTGTATGATAGTGGTAAACCACCCTTCCAACGTTGGGTACACCTTACCCTATTGGATTCACCAAATATAACTACTAAATGAACTTTTCTATACTGCTTCGGGAGAACATCCACAGCTAGAGACCACTGTTCTATTTCCCCGTTACCCTCGCTCGACCCAGCTACACTCTTATTACCTGAAAGGAATTGTGAAGCAAAAGGGTGAGCACAACTAGCTCAGTAAAGAATATCATGACTAAAGATAATTAAATTATCAGTAGCCTTCATCAATAATAAATCAGAGATTTAGAACATATGGTAAATGATAAAAATTTCAACCATAGTTGCAGCGGAACGAGCAATCCATTAGAAGAGTCAAATAGACTATAAAGTCTATTATCTTCTCCATGTTAAAAATCCATCAACAATGTTTTATCCCTGTAACATCAATCAACAGTTCCTTTCCACAATCATATGAATAACTCATAATCATAATTGTGATTCTAAATTTTTCTTCACACCCAGGACGAAGAATATTTTCATCACATGTCTTTACCTGAAACATCAAAGATCATGGTTATACCAAATCACAGTTCCTGTTCATAATCATACTAATAAATCCATCTTTGCACTACGACCAAAGATATTCAACAACAGTTCATCTTTGCACTACAGGCCAAAGATATTCATCAACAAACCATCTTTGCACTACAGGCCAAAGATATTCAACAACAGTTCATCTTTGCACTACAGGCCAAAGATATTCATCAACAAACCATCTTTGCACTACGGGCCAAAGATATTCAACAACAGTTCATCTTTGCACTACAGGCCAAAGATATTCATCAACAGGTCATCTTTGCACTACATGCCAAAGATATTCATCAACAATTCATATTTGCACTACAGGCCAAATATATTCATATCTCAAAGAAATATATAATCATTTCAGAATTTATATAAACAATAATTATAACCATGTTGATCAATTCACCTTTGCACTTAAGCTTAAGATATTCAATTATAAATTCAATGGTCATGATCATACCAGTCACAATTCAACTTTGCACTACAGGCCAAAGAGAACCCTAGTCATGATCATACCAATAATCTACCCATCTTTACACTCCAGTGAAAGAGAATTTCAACATCAGGGTTATAAAAATGTTATATATGATGATAAAAATAATATGATCTACATATAGTTTTAATCTCAAGAGTAATATTCGTAACTCATGAATAGTAACCCCGACACAAAAGATAGAAATTCTACAATAAAATTCATACCAATATTTCGGTATAATGATATTGAAAGAATAACATTACTTAAATTTATAAACAATTTATTTTAATTGTTTACACTTTACTAATTAATGCATTTAATCATCATAAAATGCCAACTCTTACAATTTCATCATCAATAACCAAAACCCTCATAAAAAATCTGCATATACCTCATATAGGATTCTCAAGCCATAAAATCCTATTTTCCAATTTTCTTTCTTCACAAAACATATTTAATTCATTTACTCATAACTAGACCATTTTTATGAAAAATACCAAATCAGTTCCAAAAATATTTCTTTTCTGGGATTTAGCATAATATAGTCCCATAGTGAACATATATTTTTCTCAGAATTTTTAAAAGTCATTTACTATTTTTCATATGGCCAAAATAGCCGAATATTTAGACATTTATCAAAAATTGTATTTTTGTCCAAAAATTCTGAAATTTGCAGAGTATACTTCTATCATATACATGTACTCCCAATAAAAATTTCATCAATTTTGGAGTTAACCACAAGGAATTATAAGCTGTTACTTCTAAAATAGTCTTTTCTCATAAAATTCATAACTCTCAATCTATACATCCAAAAATCACCATTTTTGGACACAATCAAGAAAACTCATCAAAATATCATTTCAAATTTTTCCAGAATTTTTGAAGATCAGTAAAATTACGAAACTGAAAATCATAACAACCCTTAAAATCCTTAATATCCCTTACTATCCCTTACAATCCCTTACCTCAAAAGAGCAGTACTTCTGACTGGAATGCAAAGCCGAAGGAAACTTGCACTGAATAGCAACTCTCAAAGTATCTAAATACTCACAAAATATGCTTCATAATATAGAGAGAGAAAGAGAGAAAGCTTATGTTTCTGGTGTGATTTTCAATTCTAACTTAGCCCTCTATTTATAGGAAAATTTTGGTAGGTTTGACCTGCAACCTGATGGCTTTACCTGCTACTATTCCCACCCACCACATTTGAAATATAATTCAGCACATTTCTTCACCAACCATAAGTGGGGCCCACCAATTCTAGAATTTTCCACCAAAAATGATTTATAACCTGATTTCTGAATCAGCAACCTCTTAAAATTCATAACAAATCATACGTTCATTTTTAACGGTTCAAAATTTGTGGGCATATACTCAACTTATATATGTATAACATATCCAAAAATTACCACGATCCAACGGTCGGATTAAAAATTATAACCCTCGCAAAATATCTCAAAAACCCTGATTTTTAATACCTCCATTCCGACAAAAATACGGATAAAAATCTCAACATTAACTCCTTCATTTTTAAACCACAAAAATATATCCCTCATTTATATCCACATAAAATAAATATTTTCTTATCATATGAATCAATAATTAATTATTCACAAATAATATTACAGAATCACATTTATGACAACCAGGCCGTTCCCAGGAAAGAGGGGGCTTTCCAATAAGAATTTCTCCTTACTGGCGCGCAATTAGGTGACCAAACCTCTCCTTAGACAGAACTTTCTAGTCATTGCCAATAATGTTATCTAATAATATTATTCAAATAATATGAATTATTGATCTGATAACGGGAAATACTGTGCAATACCGTGTGCTACTGTGCAATAACGCGTATTACTGTATTTTAACCACCGGGTATTCCAACAGTGTTAACGGTAACAACTACGCCGTTATTTGTAAAAACTCAAATTTGTCGTTTTCCTTCACCCGACAGTTATTCGTTATGGGGCCCACAAATAGCTGCGCCGTCGTACGAATATTCCCCGACAGAAAAAATATTCCACGACCAAACGAATATTCCCCGACAACAATGATTATTTTATAACCACTTGTGTATTTTGAAAAAAATCATATATCACCCTTAACTTTAACATTTATCAATTTAACCATTTACTGAATAGTAATTATAAGAAAAATTGAATACTTTTATTTCATAAAATTCGGGGTCTTACATCAAGACTTAGAATTGATACCGAAGTCCAATCAGACTAAACTAGTTAGACTTGATAAGTGTTTGTATAGGTTATAAACACTGTTGTGACTACGTGATTATATATCTAAGTGATATAGTGACTTTAAATAATAATATTATGTGTTGTAATGTGCTATGCTAATTGTGAGACCGATATTATTGATTATATGTCTTTCGAATGCAGCTAAATTATATTGTGTAGCAGTAGACAACGACCAAGGCAAGTTTCCTTAACTCAATCTCGAGTTATTACTTTTCAAACTTAGTAGTGGGTAATTATTGTTGATTATTCCATATCTGATAGTTATTATTGATTATTCGCAATTAGTGCAAGTTCATTAATTTAAACTGAGTTTTAAATTTCAAAAGCGTGACTCGGGAATAACTATTGTTGGTTATTCATATCTGTAGATATTATTGTTGATTGCAAATAGTGTAGTTAATTTCTGTCTATTATTGAACAATTTTTAAGGCTAGTCTCTGCTACATGTTTTAGCGAGACTGATATTTGTTGAAATTTAATACATTCTAACTCAATTGTTATTGAAGGATCAATGTCAATTATTTCGGCTAGATCGATATAGGTCTTAAAGGTTGAAATCATAGTATTTCTTTAAATCTAAACTATATTGTTGCGATACGAACTCTTGATGTAAGACTGAGATGAATAACTTTTATATAAAAAGGGATCTTTGTGGTCGGATATACGACCGTTGCACGCGTGTGAGTATTATGCATAATATAGGGTACAATGAAGCTGATCACTTTATGTACTTGTGGAGGGGTATGATTTAATCTTTATGGTTATCTGATACACCTGGGTAATTTCAGCATTAAATATTTGTTAATTACTCGATCGGTTCATGATCCATTGTGATCACTCATTATAAAATCTGGTTATATCCTACTTCGTTATTGAATTGTTATTATCTCTTGTTAATCAATTGAACATTATTAAAACTTCGTAAGAGTTTTACTCTTTCATCATTGAATTGTTGCTTAGCATGAAAGTCGATAAAGTCTTGTTATTGATAAATGATTTATTCAGCTACTTCAAAATCTATTGAGTATTATTGAATTCTTATCGAATCCAAACTTTAATATTATTGATTCATATTTCTTATTATATGTTTTAATTTACAGAGCAAACTCGTTGCTCACCCTTGCTTAAATATAAAATTCCAGCTAATGATGTGGTAGCAGGAGGGGCAGATAAAGACAAGGGCAAGGACATAATTCAGTAGTAGTTTTTATAACTTTAATTAATATGTTATTGTGTGTAAACCTTTTTGTATATCTAAAGGTATGTGTGTTATGTTAAGGTTAGAAAACCTAGGATATTGTATTAAGGATATTATTTAATGTTATGCATGATGTTATTTATAAATGAATGGGTAGTTAGATGTTATTTATATGATAGATCGTGAGCACCAAACCCAGGGGTCAAGTAACCCAGATTTGGGGGCGTCATATCCACCCAAAGACTCAACCTCAATGGATCCACATACATCAGAATATACTCTCTCTAATAGCTCTATATGTCTTTTAGCTGAACTACTAAAAGAAACTCTATGTTCTTTTCCAAACAAATAATAATCATAAGGGCTAAAAACAATACCTTTAGCAAAAGGAATAAGTGACCTTTTTACTAATAACTGCAACCCTTTCTCACTCATGTGGCCAAGCTTCTTATGCCACAAGTTTGGTGAAGAGTCATCCTCAACTGCATTCAACTCATTAGAACAAACCTTCATATGAGTTTTGTACAATGAACAACAAGCAACACCTCTTGCAATCACCATAGAGCCCTTGGTAAGCTTCCACTTTCCACTGCCAAAGTGATTCTCATAGCCTTCTCTGTCCAAGGCAATGCCAGAAATCAAGTTAAGACGTAAATCAGGAACGTGTCTAACATCCCTCAAGGTAACAGTGCAACCAACACCTGTCTGAATATAAACATCACCAATTACAATAATCTTGGACTGATTAGTATTTCCCATTCTCACGTACCTAAAGTCTCCAGTTTTGTAAGTTATGAAAATTCTCTCTTAGGTGTAGCATGATACGAGGCACCAGTATCAACCACCCAATCAACTTTCTGATCATTAACATACAAGCATTCTTCTTTCCCAAATGAAAGAATCACAACATCTTCTGTGATTGTGGCTGCAGTGTTCTTTTTCTCAACCATTCCCTGCTCACCATTTTTCTGCGTGTCTAACCAGATTCTGCAATTTCTCTTGTAATGTCCTTCCTTATTACAATGGAAGCATCTATATGTTTCACCTTGTCTGGTCTTTGACTTACTCTTGTGATATTTGCTTTTGCTGCGACTTTTATCTCCTTTGTGAGATCCCCTAAAATTGCTTAATCCCCTATTCTCTGTGACAAGAGCATGTTTCTCAAAATTTACGCCTTACTCCTTTCGTCGTGTCTCCTCATTATGAAGACTGTCCTTGACCATCTGCATAGTCATTTTTCCTTTTGGAGTTGAATTGCTTAGAGACACCACCAAAGTCTCCCAGCTGTTTGGCAACGAACTGAGAAGTAAAAGAGCCTAAATCTCATCATCAAGATTCAACTTCATGGTGGACAACTGGTTCACCAAACCTTGGAACTCAATCATATGCTCCGACACACTACTCCCGTTCTTGTACTTTAGATTCACAATTTTTTGAATGACAAAGTTTTATTTTGTGCATTCTTCTTATCGTATATAGACTTTAGTGTTATCCATAAAGTGTGAGCATTCGTCCCTTACGAAATATGGTGGAACACACTTTGATCAATCCACTGCCCGATGTGACCAATAGTCTTCCTATTCATTTTATTCCAATCAGCCTCAGACTTATCCGCGGGCTTCTTTCCCTTGAGCTCCAACGGATCATACAAATCCTTGCAATAAAGGATATCCTCCATTCTGGGCTTCCAGATCGAAAAATTTAAAGAGGTTAATTTAATTATAGCTCCGACTGATTCCTCTATAAAATTTATCAAAAAACAACCGAGCAAATAACCTTAGCTTTGATACCAATTGTTGGGAAAAAATCACCTCCCAAATACTATTGTCTTTGATAAATTAGGCGGATAAAATATCAGTACATGCCAAACAGATTAAATTGGTAGTTCTATCAAAATAATAACCATGCAGAAAATAATGAGTAAAAAATATCCAACCACGAGACACCAAGATTTTACGTAGAAAACCCTCTAAAATTAAGAGGTAAAAACTACGGGACATAGTCCGAAGAATTTACTAGAATAATATGAGAGAATACAAAGATATCTTAATTTGAGTATAAACCCAAATTACTTCATCACAATAACTATATGATGGAACTCACATAAAACACCCTTTTATTTAAACTATCTTTCTCTCTTTATTTTTCTAAAGCTTCACAAAAAATTCTTTCTCTCCCTTTCTCTTTTCCTCTCTTTCGGATGGGAGTATATGATTGATGTTGGTGTGTATTTCCTTTCTCATTTGCTACCTTTTTATAGTAAAAAATGGAAGGCAGGGAGCATGAAAAAGGGCAGGGAAAATTTAAAGGGCGGGGAACATGGAAAATTCAATGGGCGAGGACTGTTGACTAACATTCCTCTTCATACTCTTCTTCGACTTTTTATTTCTCTGGCATTATATATTTGCTTTGTCCCTTTTTCCCTCCATCACAGATATGGGACTTAGGTTGGGGAGTTTGGAGAAGAAAGAAGAGGAAGTTGATCGATTTTAACTCTCAACATGAAATCGTCTCAATCCCCACCGAATCGCAGGCGACGAGGTTGACTCCGATGAGGGGATGAACAAGACGGATTTTTAGCAGTGTTAACGAGAGTTTCTTGGTTTGTGAATATAAGACAATAATTTCCTCTCTGAAGCATTGATTTATAACTGCATAATTCTTATGTTCAATTATAGAGATACCACGTGTAGTTATTATTTTTGATTGGATATTTGTTCTTTTAAGTATTAACTTAATTATTGTGTTCCTCCCTGAAATTAACCATTTTCCCTTGCTGATGCAGTTGTTAAACTAATTGTTTACATTTTATCCCAAAATATGAGCTTACATTGTTGAAATTTCTCACTAAAGAATTTGGAAGTGTTTACTCTTCAATGTGGTCATCCCAACCTTTTTTAAATTATTTAAAAACTATAATTATTATCCGAACAGAGATTTTATTTGAGGTATCTTGCTTTCAATAACACCATATTAATGCACCATATTCAACCTCTTACCCATAACCTGTCAGTTTACAAGCCAACAAGCTTCTTGGCAGCCAGTTCCAGTTTCAAACTTTCATTTTATTAAGAGAATTGCTTGCTTTTGTGCAGACCTCTTGACCAAATATTACAACTACATTAGCATGTTTTTACTGTTTATTCAAATATCTACTAGAATGGTATGCTCTTTCTCTAATTGAATATCGGGATCTCTCTTTGTCTCTCAGTCTTTCCTTAGTAATTGTAAACCTCCATCTTAGTACATCTAGAAAGTTGTTTGGCTAATTTATTTTTATTTTATCCTTTCTTATTTGACTCTCCTTTTGTATAGATTACAAAAAAAAGGTCCTTCAAGGTTTCATATGAATAACATGATTTAGTGGTGATAGTCATTAGATTTCATCTTCTATAGTTTTGAATAACGGATTGTATATAACACTATGTATAGTTGCTTGAGAACTCTGGGAGAAACGTTTTCAAGATAAAATTAAGTATGCGTGGTCATAACTTCATTGTCATCGTAAATATAAAGGTATTCTTTTGACAATGTTACAATATTGCTACCTTAGTTTAACATTTAGGTTGTTTATTTTGACACAATTCATGACTTAACACTTGCCTTTATCCCTTGCCAGTATTTATGTTCCTGAAATAATGAAGTTTCTTATGTTATAATTCTTTTATGGAGCTTATAAATTTTATTGTTGTAGTAAAAGAAGCCTATAATATAGTTAGATGGTGTTATGGGCACTTCAGATTCATAATGTTATGAATCCAAATTGCTTGAATCATAATTGAACTTTGAGAACTTTGAAAGAACTATATATTTTTAAAAACTGTTTTGCATGTCTCAAGTAAGTTAAGTCAAATTTGAGGAGTAATAATTAATATCCTTTCACTTGTTTTATTGTATGATAATTTTGAACCTTTTCTAGAAGTCTTTTTAGTAAATTTTATTTTGCATTTTAGTTGCAAAAGCAACCTATAAGGCAGTAATTCTTAGGAATTGACATTGCCCTCATGTACAAAAGTTAGGTTTACAACTTTACATGCAACAACTATTCACTATTCTTGTAACACCCACTTCCCGAAAAGGAAAAGGAGGTCACGTACAAAGCACAACAAATCTCAAAATAAGTAAACAGAGAACTGATAACTTCAAAATAGTAATAGTGGTGATCCATTAATAAAGTACTAAATATAATTCTCCAAATAGAGTCAAAATAATAAAAACTTAAAATCGAATCAACTTAGATGGTCAAAGGCAACTCTCTCATCACATTAGCCCTGAACCACCCCTGCAAACTTGCTGGAAGAAAAACACAACATGAGCCAATTCCCAAGTACAGATATAGATAATACAAAGATGTATAACTGAAATACGAAATCAACTGAAGCAACATACTTAACAAAGCCTCAAGCTTAAAGACCGATGAAAATATGATATCCAAAGTCTGAATATAATATATTTGAATCAATAGATTTAACAAAACAAACAGAAGAGTAAAGAATGAATTGAAGTAACTAACTCAATTAATTAAATTGAACAGAAACAAACAAAACTAAAACAATGAAATAATAGGCTGGATAAAATGGTTGGGTGTTATTTCATACCGAGTGAGCTCAGAAATATACATTGCCACATAGGCAAATCAAAACAATACCACATAGGCAAGTCAAAATAATATCACACAGGCAAGTCACACATTGGATCACGAATCCAAATGTATGCAAATCGGATAAGTGTGTTTGGCATAACATCACCAATCCGCATAACATAAAACTAGGGTTAACCCATACACTTCCCACAACAAAACACCAAATGGCCCACTTCCCCCGGAGCCCAAACAGAGACGCCTTGGACTAATCACACCGCCACAGAAAGTGTTATGCCTCTCGTGCCAAGATGACATGCCTGTGGTACCCCCACAGGTGGTTAGCTCAAGTATACCCTAAAGATCAATGTACAAAATGTAAGCCAAAAGGGGTTCAAATCACAAGGCTTACATGACCATACTCCAAATGACATCGAATTATCAAATACGAACATACCCAATTATCACAAGATATCAACGATTAAAACAACTCCCGAATGTGGGAAAAATATACAAAGAATGATACAAATGAATAATGTGACGCCCCCAAAATAGGTATACATCACCCATCTTGGGTCGCCAAATACATGGTACAGAATTTAAATATAAACTTCCTTTATACAATATGACAAAAACGTAGATGAGACTTTTAATATGAATATTGTCTCGTAGATAATATCCAAACTCAAACGGAGTCCTCATTATAATTATTATCACACTATTTTATAAAATAGTGAGAACTACTACAGCCACCATCTCGGATCGTCACTCCATTCCCCGACTAGTCCCGGCTATGTTCTTATTTCCTAAAAAGAATAATGAAAGCAAAGGGTGAGCTCAACTAGCCCAGTAAAAAATATTCTGACTAAGATAATGCAGAATAAATTATCGTTAGCCTTCAACTGTGTTAAACTGATAGAATACAATAAATAACAAGTTTACCTACAATGGAACGACAATACATTAGAAGAGTCAAGTAGAGCATAATATCTACTATCTTTTATGATTTAAAAGTTCATCATCAATATTTTATCGTTGTAACACAGCTCAATAAATAATCCACATCATCGAATTATTCATGCACTACGGACCAAGGATATCCGTTAGTATCACATCCATGAATTATCCATGCACTACGGGCCAATGATATTCATTAGTATCACTAGTGGTCATGATCATGTCAACAACTGTCTATCAATGCACTATGGGCCAATGAAGACTTTTATCACATCATTTGTAATATTACAGGTCATAATTATACCGATACATAGTCATAATTATACCAATCAACAGTCCATCTATGCACTACGGGTCAAAGATGACTTTCATCACAATATAAGCATGAGGATGATGACAATGATATAAGAATTTAATTAAATAAGAGCAATGATAAATTTTAAAGATTTATAATTCAATTTATCCATAATTTAATAATGTCCAAATTGTCAGCATGATACTACTTTGTGGAGTAAAATTCAAGAATAATATTGTATCAAAAATGATTTGAACGGAAAAGAAATCAATTTTTGTCATGAATAGAACCCCGGGTGAATAGTACCCGAGTGAATAGTACCCCATAAATAGTACTCCGTGAATAGTATCCCGGCATGAAAAGATTAAAAATTATCAAGAATGTTCAAAATAGCATTTCCGTGAAAAGATACTAGATAAAGCGCAAATTTCAAGGATATTCTAATAATTTCACGGAGTATAGAAACAAAACTTATCAACATGAGTGTAGAATTAGGAATATAAAATGAAATAATATTACTTACATACTACAGAGTATGGAAGAAAATATTATTTCATACGAATATTAAACAAAAATAATATTTCTTACCTTAAAAAGAGAGTACTTCTTACTGGTATAGCAGGTAAATTCTTGAAGAAAATTTATACTATTTTCTACACTCAAAGCTTCCTTAAACTCTAAAGAAATACGCTCAATATTATAGAAGAAGAATTATTTGATTCTGGTGTGATTTTTATTTCTAAACTAAGCATCCTATTTATAGGAGAATGGAATGATACTATTTAGAAAATAAAAAATCACGGGTGAACAGTGGAATATATATATATATATATATATATATATATATATATATATATATATATATATAAGTAATAAAAAAATTGAGATAACTTTCTACCGATAATTTTAAAAAATTGGTAAGTGGGGGTCTATGTAATAAGTAAAATTTACAAAAAACACTTCAATAAAAACCCCTGTATTTATCTCAACTCACTTGGCTTCACAAAATATATTTTTAACAACATTTATTCATCATTAATATTATAACTTGTAATATTAACAATCAGATCATTCTCAGGAAAGAGGGGGCTTTCCGATAAGGATTTCTCCCTATTGGCGTGCAATTAGGTGACCAAACCCCTTTCCTCGACAAAACTTTCTAGAAATTGTCAATAATACAAATAATAATATGAATAACTTTGTCAGCTCAATTATTGTTTTAATAATATAAAATATTATGACAATAATTGAGTTAATAATGTGAGATACTATGCAGCAATTAATGTGGTAATAATTGAGTAAAACTGAGTGACTTCTCACGTAAGCATTAATAATCAATACCGTGTGCTACTATGCAACCACGCGTATTACTGTACTTTTATCACCGAGTATTTTAACAGTTAACGGTAAAACCTTCGCCGTTATTTTTATAAAAAAGATATTTCTGTCGTTTTCTAACTCCGACAGTAATTCTGTTGCGGGGTCCACCAATGATTGTATCGTTGTACAAATATTTCCTGATAAAATGAATATTCCCCGACCAATCGAATATTTTATGACAACTTGCTTACTTTGAAAATTTTGTAAATATTATCCACAACTATAACATTATATCAAATCCATACCTTATTATTCAGAAAGATATTTCGAGAAAATTAAATCTTTATTCATAAAAGTTGTGGTCTTACAACCTCTCCTTCTTATGAAATTTCGTCCTCGAAATTGGTGCATGTACCTGGTATGTCGAAGATGCGAGGATACCTTGATTTCATTTCAGATTCTAACTCCCAGGTCATTTTCTCAACATCGTGGTTTTTTCACAAAACTTTGACTTGAGATATAACCTTGGAGCGTAGAATATGTTCCTTCTTATCCAAAATTTTAATAGGTACTTCTTCATGCGTTAAATCTTCTGCTATCTCGTCTGGTTCTAATTCAATAATGTGACTCGGGTCTTCCATATATTTACGTAGCATAGATATGTGAAAAATATTATGAACGCGAAACATACTTGGTGGTAAAGCGAGTCTATAGGCCACCGTTCCTACTTGGTCAAGGATTTCAAATGAGCCAATGAATCGAGGATTGAGCTTTCCTCTCTTTCCAAATCTCGTGACTCCTTTCTATGGAGCAACACGTAACAACACATGATCTCCAAAATTAAATTCCACATCCCTTTGATGAAGATCAACATAACTCTTTTATAGATCTTGTGAGGTTTTTATACGTTGTCGGATCATTTGAATCTTTTCTGTAGTCATGTGTACCAATTCTGGTCCCAACAATATTACTTCACCCACCTCATCCCAGCATACTGAAGAATGACACTTGTATCCATACAACGCCTCGAATAGAGCCATGCCTATACTTGCTTGATAACTATTATTATAGGAGAATTCAACTAATGGCAAGAACTTGTCCCAACTTCCTTTGAAGTCTAGGACACAGAGTCTTAATAGATCTTCAAGAGTTTGAATAGTCCTCTCCGACTGCCCGTCTGTTTGAGAATGATATACCGAACTGAATCGTAAATTCGTGCCCATAGCTTTTTACAAACTAACCCAAAATCGTGAAGTGAATCTTGGGTCTCGATCAGAAACTATGGATACTGACATACCATGCAGTCTTACAATCTCATTTATGTATATACGAGAAAGACGTTCAAGTGAATAAGTTTCTCGTTTAGGTAAGAAATGAGCAGACTTGGTTAATCTATTAACAATGACTCAAATTGCATCTATGCCTTGAGAAACCTTGGGAAGACCAGTAGCGAAATCCATGGTAACGTGCTCCTACTTCCATTCTAGAATTTCAAGTGGTTGTAATGGACCTTTTGGCACTTGATGCTCCGCCTTGACACGTTGACAAGTTAGACACCTTAAGATAAACTCCGCGATCTCTCTTTTCATATTACTCCACCAAAATGTATGTCGAAGATCACGATACATTTTGGTACTCCTAGGATGGATTGCAAACTGTGTGTTGTGTGCCTCTATCATTATTTTATACTTCAAATCAGAGTCGTTAGGAACACAAAGTTAGAAGTTGACTCGAAGTATTCCTTCTTCATCAATTCTTGCTTCCGGAATAGCACCTTCTTGCACTTTCTTTTTCATACGCATCAGCTCCAAGTCCATAACTTGAGCAGCTTTAACTTTATCGGTTAAAGTCGATTCTACTAGTATATTTGGCATCATCACGTGGGTCCCTGGAGTCTTTAACTCTATCTCTATCCTTTGTAAGTCATACCAAATGGGCCTTTGCGTTGATAATATCGCACCCGTACCCGCATATGATCTTCTACTCAACGTGTTCGCTACTACGTTCATTTTTCCAGGATGGTATTGAATGGTATGATCATAATCTTTCAACAGCTCGAGCCAACATCGTTGTCGCATGTTGAGTTCCTTTTGGGTGAAGAAATATTTGAGGCTTTTATGATCCGTATAGATCTCCACTTTGTCCCCATACAGGTAATGTCTCCAGTTTTAAGCGCAAAAATGACTGCTGCCAACTTTAGATCATGAGTAGGATAATTCCTATCATATTTTTTGAGTTGTCGTGAGGCATAGGCTATGACTTTCCTAAGTTGCATGAGAGCACATCCTAACCCTCTGCCTGAAGCATTGATGTAGATAACAAATCCCTCCGAACCAGATGGTATTGTCAGAACAGGTGCTAAAATGAGTCTCCTCTTGAGTTCTTGAAAACTCTTCTTACATTTCTCGCTTCAATCGAATTTTGTATCTTTTCGAGTCAGCTGCGTTAATAGAGTAGAGATTCGAGAAAATCCTTCCACGAATCTCCGATAATACCAGCTAAGCCCAGAAAGCTACGTACTTCGGTTACCGACTTAGGTTGCTTCGAGCTTTGTATTGCTTCAATCTTCACCATGTCAACAGATATTCCATGATTCGATATCACGTGCCCAAGGAATACTACTTCCCCAAGCCAGAACTCGCATTTCTTTAACTTGGCGTATAGCTTATATTCACGAAGCTTTTGGAGTATCAGCCTCAAGTGTTGCTCATGATCTTCACGGCTTTTGGAGTATATGAGGATGCCATCAATGAAGACAACCACAAAATGATCTAAATATTCCTTGAATACTCGGTTCATCATATCCATGAAGGCAGCAGGAGCATTAGTCAATCTAAAAGACATGACTATGAATTCGTAATGCCCGTACCGAGTTCTGAAAGCAGTCTTTAGACAAATAATTGGACAGTTCATGACATCACGTTCATTGGACAATTAGTAAACCCAATAGTCTTTCACAAGGGAATGTTCAAAGCCAAAAGCTACCTCTCTCAATACAGATGATTTCTAATTCTGTCTCTCTCTTTCTCTCTCAGAGTCTGCATAACATTTACATAAGGCTGGCAGTCAATACCATTCATGTGGGGGATTATTAGAATTTGAGCCTAATTTAATATGGGTATCATTAATTATTTTTAATGATTCCATATATTAATGTGTTCTACTCCATGAGTAGATTAAATTAAGTATTTGGAAGCTCAAATCTATGGAGTAATGAGTGAGATATTAACTCCCAAAGATCACACTTGAAAATGATAAAAGATAATAAATACATGTAGGAAAAACCAAGTTCCACATAGGTTAGAAATTAAAATTTTCATATGTTTATATACAAGGAAAGTGCTAGCTCTTGGGTTTGGGCTTCAAGGGGCACCCCACTTTTGTGGAAGGGAGATGACCTAGCCAAGGCTTGGTTCGAACCCACACGAGCGCGTCGCCGCCGACCGACCGGCCGGCCTGGCTCGGTCTCGTGACACGTGGGTCTGGGTCCTTGTATATAATTTTTTAAGACAAAATTTATTTAAATTTTTAATTAGAATTTTATTTATTTAATTCTATTATCAAAACTGTGTCGTTTTGATAAACAGTATTTATTATTATCAAAACTGTGTCGTTTTGAGAAGCGGTATCTGCTGAAAGGGTATCGGTTTAAACGTTCGGCTCAAAACTACGTCATTTTGTCGTGCTTTTTATACTAAGGCTAAAACTACGTAGTTTTGATTCTCTGGGTCCTTGTATATAATTTTTTTAAGAAAAATTTATTTAAATTTTTAATTAAAATTTAATTTAAAATTTATTTATTTAATTCTATTATCAAAAATGTGTCGTTTTAATAAACGGTATTTATTATTATCAAAACTGTGTCGTTTTGAGAAGATGTATCTGGTGAAAGAGTATCAGTTTAAACGGACGGGTCAAAACTACGTCGTTTTGTCGCTCTTTTTCTACTAAGGCTAAAACTATGTAGTTTTGATTCTGCTAATGCTAAAACTACGTCATATAGGTTCGAATAGATGCGCCTATACTGCATATGATCAAAACTACGTCGTTTTGATCAAATGATGCCAACCATGCCTTTTCAAGGGCTAAGTGCCTATCCGAAGGGTCACCAACCCCTCCTATAAATAGATAAGAGGGGTCAGCCTTCAAATACATTCATTTCTCAAGCATTTTAAGCATATAGAGCATTCTAGTCTTTATTTCTTCATCAGTTTCTTTAAGTTAATTTTGAGAGAGAGTTAGAGCATTTCTTTAGGTTCGAAGTGTATACTTTTAGTAGTGCTGCTAAAGTATACGGTGTCATTGTATCCTGGGAGACAAGTGTTATCAACTCTGAGCACCATACGGAAGGCATAATTGTCTTAAGGATATAGTACCAATTACTAGCCTTGACAAATATTTTCCTACAGTTCTGATTTATTTGAGATAAGTTAATATATATATATATATATATATATATATATATATATATATATAGTTTCATTTCAGATTGCTAATAGTTGTTGTGGTAGAATCATTTGATATATCAACCGCCTTTATAATTTGTTTTAACATGACATCAAGTGTTGATTCATCAAGAACTGGGAACTTCGCCAAACTAGGCTCATTTTGATGTTGCATCTCATCCGGACCAGCTTCATCATTCTCGTTTTCGCTAGATCTATAACCAAGAAATATAAGAAAGAAGGGGTAACTATCACATAAACACCGAAGGTTTACACGTTTTTCCATATCACCACTTATGTTTCAAAACTCGACAAATAAACACATGAAGTAGTGAGGCCAAGTGACATAGTTTTGTTAGTTATTGCATAATTGATGTTTTTGAATGATAACAAAATTTCGTGACTGCATGGATTATGGTTGATTAATATGCATGAATATTGGCAGTATATAATATTATATGCATGGATTGTGGGTGGACATTAGTATATAATATTATATGCATGGATTGTGGGTGGACATTATGGTAACATATAACAGTTCATATAAATCTATATTGCATGATTGCTGTAATCTCATCTCAATTGATTGATAGGGAATGAAATTTGGTCAACTGATTAGTTGATTCAAATTTGTTCTAGAAGCTTCAAAAGGTATATACTCTAAATATAGTATATTGTTAACAAACCATATCTTTTGTATCCCTTCATATCAGATGATTGATATCATATCTCTTCGGTTGAGCTTATCAAGGAAACAATATATCTATTGATTTGGTGCTAATTTTTTGTGACTGAGGATTTCATGGAATTAGCCCTCTCATATATAGCCGTTGGAAGCTCTACTATATAGATCTCTCTTGCTTGGCTATTGGAGGACAGAACTTGGAAAAGCTTCAATTAGTCTCATACGTTCTATTCAAAAGTGATTCTGAGTTTCTTTCTAGCAACCCTTTTGTATTGTTCTTAAATTGTATTATGCTAGAAACTTGATAGTCTGTAATCAATATCCTTGTTCTCAGTTTAAGCCGTGTATCGGCTTGGTCTATCTAGAGTTGATAGCATCTGTTTGTAGACAAGCTTTCAAGACTGCGATAGTGCAGAGGTCTTAGTGGTGAGAAGGATTGCAGAGGTGCAAGAAGGGGCAGTCGTGTCCAATGGAAAGCTTTCTTAAACATGAAGTTATTTTGTATTTAATTAAGTTAAATTGAAATAAAAAGAGTCTCCATTCCTAGTTGGGATTGGACGTGGATTAGGCCACTAGATTAGATAATAAGGGTTGAACCACGTAAAAATCTTGGTGTGATTTTTACTTCTGTTTATCTCTTTAACTGTCGTTCACATTCTGTATTTTTTTTTCACGCCACTATCCAGACACTAAAGTAGACAGGTCTAGTTGTCTGATAATAATAAACGAAGAATAGACACTAAAACAGACATGCGTAGCTGTCTGAATTAAACTTGTAGCATAAAGTTATAAATAGTTTTCACCGTTTTTCACTTTTAGCTTAAACACCTATTCACCCTCCCTCTAGGTGTGCACATACACAGAATTACAAGTTTTTTTTTCTAAACTCCGTCAATCAAAAAAAAATGCAAGGACAGTTATGCCGCCCTTGGTTTATATATTAATAATAATCTAAAATATCTCATTTTTGTGTATCACTATAGGGTTTTCACTTTGACATAATTCTATGACAATGCAGATGACACTTTCGATGGTGGTTCATAACCACGACGCAGAGAGATTGGCTACATGGATTTTTTTTAATAATTAACCTGGTCTTAATACCTCAGGTGTTTATTATATGTCGACTTTTAAAACATAGATTCTGATCATGTGCAAAAATGTGTATATCTCAGGTATTTATGTGAAATTTCCCCAAAAAAATGACTGAAGTACAAAAAACTATCTCTTCAGTCTATCCAGTTGTGTAAATTTTTCTTTCAAGGTATAATTAGTAGTAAGGGTGTGCATGGTTCGATTACATGATGTGATTAACCGTAACCAAATAGTATAATGCGATTACTTTACCAAATCGTTCGTTACTAATAGTTTCGATTAATTTTTTTGTTTTTTTGATTTTTTTGTTATTATTCTTATTAAATAATATTGTTGTTTTGGTTTTTTCGGTGCGGTTTTTCTCTATTAATCGTCTGTAATTTACCAAATGAATATTTTAAAAAAAATCCGGTTTTGATTTTTTTGCAGTTTATATTTTTTTCAATTTTTGTTTTTTCCTTACCCCTAGTTAGTAGCTTTAATATTCATATTTAGGTTAGTTTTCGCTAATAATTATACCTTGAGGTAGATTTCCTAATTAGTTTAACTCAAGTTCGAAAACATGACGTTGGCACAAACACTGAACAGTTTTGTAATTTAGTCGAAAAAGAAACAAGAGAAATATGAAAGTTATACAAAAGGTTCCTCTATCTCTTTTACTGTTACACAATTGACATGGGTGAAAAATCTGCAATCCTCACAATAGTAAAGCCAGTAGCTTGGCTTCACAAGCTCAGAACAAAGGAAAAGTTTACGCGGACAACCAAATTGGACCGGTAGAACAAAATGGGAACAAAATGGATTTGTTCTACAGGTCCAATTTTCCTGTCCAATTTGACTGTCCGTGTAGAAGGACTCCAGAACAAATATCACAACGATGTTGAAAAGCGCGATATTAGTTGTTCAAGAAGAGAATAGAGCAAGAATTAAGAGGGTGATCGTCGTGAAATTTACATTCCAATATATTTGGTGAAGTAGACCAGCTCTGATGCATCCAAAATGGATAACTCTTACAAAGATAAGATAAATTCTCACATATATCACCACAAGCGTTACATCAGAACAATGATGGCCTCTGGAATAATGTTAAAGTGTGCTACATGTGACCTGGATGGTGAAAATTACGCTCCTCCTCCTCGAAAGCACAATTCAAACATCAAAATGACATTCGGTACAATCGTAGACAAACCATTCCCATTCCAGTCGCAATACTCGCAAATGAGCTTGAACTGAGATCTAGAATATAGGGTTAGATTGTGTTGTGGGTGCATAGTGTTAAAGAAATTATATTGGAATCATGTTATATATTTCATAAAATAAAATAAAATAAATTAATCATAACATTAGGTACTTACATAAATTGAAAGAATATATCTTGTAAGTAATCATGTTCTCTTGAACTTAAGGGTGAAAGTTTTCAATTGTCTCTCTCAATCTTAGGATGGATGTGTAGGTATGTATAAAATTTTTAAAACGAAAATTGAGACCAAACCCTAACTATTTTATTTATAGAATAGCCAAGGGTCAAAATTGTCTATTAAAATTATGAAACCTTAGAGCCCATGATGCTAAAATAATATTAGTAATAATATTTATGAATTATGGGTCTCGTAATTAGTAAAATCTATAAATAAAATGATTAAATTAATACATGTAAGTCCAATAACTTCATAAATAGTCGAGGGCACATAAAGAATTATATTAAAATAAAATATTGTAAAAGTCTCTCATTTAACCGAAATACCATTTTATACAAAACATAATGCTTACAATCATTAATTTTGACCAAACATTAACTTAATATTTACATCTTGTTCAAACAAAAGCACCAATGCGAATTAATACAATCTTTGTGTAACTATTAACACAAAATCCCTATTATTTACACAATTATGACTTTAATTAGAACAAGAATTAACATTAAGTATAATAGGTATGAATAAAGTTTACATAAGTGATAAAAAAATTTAAACTCATTCATATGGTCCAAATGTAATTATTTGCTCATAAGTTCTCACGTGTGTACAATAAAGAGAATATCAAACCATTAAAATAATGTGAAGTTCAAAATACTTTACGAGCTCAAAAGATTGTCTTGCATTAAAATAATTCACTAATTAAGACTATTGCCCACAACATGCTCTGAAAAAAGCTTGGGGTGGTAAGACTTTCGTAAGTGGATTCGCTAACATATATATCATAAGTACTAATATATTTAATGACAACGCTTTGATTTTTAACTTTTTTCCTTAAAAATAAGTACTTAGTGTCGAGGTAAAGTCCAACAATATTCCAACTAGTGATGTTGGAAAAATTAACAAGAGAATCATTATCACAAAATACTTTCAATGGTCTTGAAATGGAATTCACAACTTTAAGTCCATAAATAAGATTCCTCAATAATACTACGTGACAAGTAGCATGATAACAAGCCACATACTATATGATCGTCGTGGAAGTAGTCATTAACTCTTGCTTATAACTTCTCCACGAAATAGGGACTCTGTAAGACCCCAACTTTTTATTAATAAAATTGAATTTTGTCTAATTATTATTGTGAATAATAAGGTGTTAATTTGATATAATGCTTTGGTTATGGGTGAAATATACAAATTTTGTAAAATAAGCAAGTGGTTATAAAATATTCATTGTTGTCGGGGGATATTCATTTGGTCGTGGAATATTCTTGCTTTCGGGGAATATTCATACGATGGCACAGTCATTTGTGGACCCCATAACGAAAAACAGTCGGATGAAGGAAAACGACAAGTTTGGGATTTATTTATAAATAACTGCGTAATTGTTACCATTAACACTATTAGAATACCCGGTGGTTAAAATACAGTAATACGTGTGGTTGCACAGTAGCACACGGTATTGCACAGTATTTTTGGATTATTGAATCTTACGTAAGAAGGCACTACTTAATAATTGCTACAATAATTATTGTTCAATATTTTATTTTATTGATTCAATAATTGCTACGTTGATATTTTATATTTTTATTGTTTTAATAATTGTTACTGCACAGTATTTCCCATTATCAGATCAATAATTTATATTATTTGAATAATATTATTAGATAGCATTATTGACAATGTCTAAGGAAGTTCTATCTAGAAAAGGAGTTTGATCACCTAATTGCGCGTCAGTAAGGAGGAATCCTTATCGGAAAGTCTCATCTTTCCTGAAAACGACTTGGTTGTCATTATTGTGTTTATGTAATATTACTTGTGAATAATTAATTATTGATTTATATGATAAGGAAATATTTATTTTTATGTGGATATAAATGAAAGAATTAATGTTGAGGTGTTTTATCAGTATTTTCTCGAAATGAAGGTATTAAAAATCATCTGTATGTGGATTTCAGTCATTTTCTATTTGAAATTTAGAAAAGCTTTCTTCTACAAAGTTGTAGAGAATTAAATTTCCTATGGAATGGACATAATATTCGTATTTTTTTTGATAAAAGGGCTATTGATTATGAATTATTGAAGTTTTAGAAATAAATATTTTTATTAAAAATACGGGTAAGCCCCGCTTTTGGTTGTTGTGAAAAAATCTAAATTTTGTGGGCCCCACTAGTGGTGTGCTGATATTTTGGTCAAGGAGGTGTGCGTAGAAATTTTTGAAAATATTATTTTATTAAATTTAATCTGTTTTGACGTTCTAGCATTTTTCTATAAATAGGGTGCTTAGTTAGAATTGAAAATCACACTTGAATCAGAAGTTTTCTCTCTATAATATCGAGCGTATTTTTGTGAGTATTTAGATAATTTAAGAGTTGTTATTCAGTGCAAGTTTCTTTTAGCACTATATCCGATATTCCAGTCAGAAGTACTGTTCTTTTGAGCTAAGAGATGTTATTTTCTTCGTAAATGATATTATTTCTTTCAATATCATTATACCGAAATATTGGTATAAATTTTATTGTGAAATTATTACCTTTTCATGTCGAGGTTACTATTTACGTACACGACACTATTCACGTATACATCACTATTCACGAATACGATACTATTCACAGAAAAATAAAATTTTCTCTTCTTTGTCCAAGATGTCTATTATGGTTACTACCTTTGATTGTATCCATGTTTTGATCTTCATTCTTTAATTTTTCTCCACAATTGATTATTATGGAGTATTTTTGAACTTGGATAAACCAAAGTACGAATCCCTAATCTTTGTACTTTTATCTCACTGGATTCATTTCTTTTAAATATTTTTCATCATCCTCAGTCCTAAATGATGATATGATTATCATCTTTGGCATGTAGTACAAAGATGAATGATTATCTGATGAATATGTTTGACCCATAGTGCAAAGATGAACATGTGTTGAGATGAACATGACCAACTGGTGATATGAATGAATATCTTTGGCCCGTAGTACAAAGATGAATATTTGATTCAAGATGTGTATTGATTGATGTTACAGGGATACAATATTGATGATAGACTTTTAAATCATAGAAGATAGTATATTTCATTCTCTACTTAACTATTCTAATGAATTGTTATTTCTGCTGCGAATATTGATCTAAAACTTGTTAACCATTATATTTTATCTAATTTATTGAAGGCTAACGATAATTTGTTCTACATTATTTTAGTCATAATATTCTTTACTGGGCTAGTTGAGCTCACCTTTTTCTTTTTTGTTCCATTTTTCTTCTTAGTAGGCGAGAATATAACGGGAACTAGTCGGGGTGTGGAGTGATGGGTCCAGACAGTTATTTTAGTAGTCCTCACTATTTTATAAAATAGTGTATCAATAATTGTAATGAGGACTCCTTTCTGAGTTTGAATACTGTCTATTAGATAATATTCGTGTAAAAACTCTCAGTTACGTTTTATCGTATTGTATGAAAGAAGTTTGTATTTGATTTCTGTACAATGTATTTGGCGACTCAGAATGGGTGATGTATACCTATTTTGGGGGCGTCACAATTGGTATCAGAGCTTAGGGATATGGTCTCTGGCGGAGATCAGGGAATAGAATTAGGAGGAGAGAGACGAGTAAATCCTTCATTAGTGTGTCCTACCTAAGCTTATTTGGTATTTAATTGGTCGGTTAGAATATAGGGATAATATGTGAAATGTTAATTTCTTTAATTAAGCCTTGTTTTGTGACAGTATTTGAGAATGGCAGCTGAAAATGTTAACAATGGAGTAAATGAGACCGTGGAGACACCTTTAATCACCAACCAGGAGAACGTGCAACAGGAAGGAAATATTCCTCCTGTATACAACACTACTGAACAAACGATAAATGATGTGATGTTTTAAAGCTTTTTGCAGTTTATGCAAAATCAGACGAGGGAGACTCGTGTACAAAATACGGGTGGAAATGATAGCAATGCGCAGCTTGTCACAGCCAAGCAGTTCAAAGAGTTGGGACCACCAGATTTTTTGGGAAAGCCGGATCTGATTAAAACGAAAACATGGGTTAAGCAAATTACCAAGATATTTGATGTCTTGGGATACACAGAGGAACAGAAGGTTCCATTCGCCACCTTTTTGTTCCATGGTGAGGTAGACTACTGGTGGGAGTCTGTGACGCGTACCTAGCCAACCGCACTCAATATGTCTTGGGAAACATTTCAGAAACTGTTTAATGACAAGTACTTTCCTGAAAGTATTCGTCATATGAAGGAGGTAGAGTTTATCAGACTGGAACAGAACAACATGACTATGTCCCAGTATGAGGCTAAGTTCACAGAGTTATCCAGGTTTGCACCTCATTTAGTAGAGAATGAGGAACGTATGATGCGAATGTTTCTGAGAGGTCTGAAACCCAAAATTCTGCAATATCTTATTTCTTACAAATTTTCTCTATATTCAGATGTTGTGAATAGGGCTCAATTACTAAAGCAAGATAATGAGTATGTTCAACCGAGGGACCACAACCAGGGTCATACTGGTGGCAGCAGTCATCAGAGCAATGACAACCAGCGGGAAGGAAAACATCCGGACAAAAGCGGTAGCCACTTTGGTGGTAATCGTGGCCATGATAGTAGAAGAAGCGAGTCGGGGGGAGATTTCAAAAAGAGAAAGTACAATAATGACAATGTGAAGACGTCAGTACTAGCATCAACTGTTCCTAGGGGAGGAGAACGACCACCGGTCGTATGTTATAAATGCAGGAAAGAAGGACATATCAGCCCAAACTGCCCACAACAATCCAAGGTGTGTTATAACTGTGGAAAGGAAGGTCATATAGCTAGAAATTGTCTTGTAGCAAAACCAAGTCCAGCGGGAATGGTGACTCCAAAGGTTGTCCTGGACAAGTCAAAGTCAATGGTTCCTGAAAGAGCGTTTATCGTGACTGCCCAAAATGCGAGGAACCCAAACGAGGTGATCACGAGTAAGCTAATCATAAACTCTTATGAAGTTTATACCTTACTAGATACCGGTTCAACCTATTTTTTTATCCCTCCTATTTGTGCTCAACGTTTGAACTTGACTCTGGAGAAATTAGACTTTGACTTGTCTGTTGAGACTCCGTTAGGAGAAACTTTCATTACATCCACTGTTTATAAATCTTGCTTGATCCAAGTTGGCACCAACACATTACCAGATGATCTTATTTCTTTGAAAATACTTGCATTTGATGTGATTTTAGTGATTGATTGGTTAACCACTCATCATGCCAAAATTGATTGTTTTCGTAAGGTTGTTAGTTTTTATATTCCTAACCAACTTGATATGCGAATTCAAGCAACCAAACCACTAAAGTCAATCACTGTCATATCAAGCCATAAAGCCATTTATTTATTGAAAAATGAATGTCAAGCTTTCTTAGCCTATGTGATGGACTTGAACAAAAATACGTCAGATTTGAATAATATTTCTGTTGTTAGTGAATTTCTTAACGTATTTCCTGAAGAACTTCCCTGTCTACCCCCAGAACGTGAAGTTGAATTCTTTATTGACCTTGAACCTAGTACAAAATCCATTTCTAAAACCCCATATTGAATGGCTCCTATTGAACTTCAGGAGTTAAAGGTTCAACTACAGGAGTTTTTAGACATCGGTTTCATTCGTCCTGGTACATCTCCTTGGGGTGTTCCTATTTTATTTATAAAAAAGAAAGACGGGAGTATGCGATTTTGTATTGACTACCAGGAATTGAGCCATGTCACCATCAAGAATAGATATCCGCCACCTCGCATTGATAACCTATTCGACCAGTTGCAAGGAGCATAATTCTTCTCAAAAATCGATCTTCGTTCCGAATATCATCAGTTAAAGATTAAAACTGAGGATATTCCAAAGACTGCCTTCAGAACTCGGTACGGGCATTATGAATTCTTAGTCATGTCTTTTGGATTGACTAATGCTCTTGCTGCTTTCATTGATATGATGAGCTGTGTGTTCAAAGAATATTTGGATCAATTCGTTGTTGTCTTTATTGATGACATCCTCATCTATTCCAAAAGCCGTGAAGATCATGAGCACCATTTAAAGCTGGTACTTCAAAGGCTTCATGAAAATAAGCTATATGTCAAGCTAAAGAAATGCAAGTTCTGGCTTGAGGAAGTAGCATCCCTTGGGCATGTGGTGTCAAAACATGGAGTATTTGTTAACCCGGCGAAGATTGAAGCCATACAAAGTTGGAAGCAACCGAAGTCGGTGATCGAAGTACGTAGCTTTCTGGGCTTAGCTGGTTATTATCAGAGATTTGTGGAAGAATTTTGTCGAATTGCTACTCCATTAACTCAGTTGACTCGGAAAGATACAAAATTCGTATGGAGTGAGGAATGCGAGAAGAGTTTCCAAGAGCTCAAGAGGAGACTCATTTCGGTACCTGTTCCGACAATACCATCTGGTTCGGATGGATTTGTTATCTACAACGATGCTTCAGGAAAAGGGTTAGGATGTATTCTCATGCAACATGGGAAAGTCATAGCCTATGCCTCACGATAACTCAAAGAATATGACAGGAATTATCCTACTCATGATCTGGAGTTGACAGCAGTCGTTTTCGCGTTGAAAATCTGGAGACACTACATATATGGGGAGAAAGTGGAGATTTATACGGATCATAAAAGCCTCAAATATTTCTTCACCCAAAAGGAACTCAATATGCGACAACGATGTTGGCTAGAGCTGTTGAAAGATTACGACCATACTATCCAATATCATCCTGGAAAAGCAAACGTGGTAGCTGACGCATTGAGTAGAAGATCGTATGCGGGTACGAGTGCGATGTTGTTAACACAAAGACCCATTTCGTACCAACTTTAATCAATAAAGTTAAAGCTGCTCAAGCTACGGACCTGGAGCTGATGCGTATGAAGAAGAAAGTGCAAGAATGTGTTATTCCAGAAGCAAGAATTGATGAAGAAGGAATACCTCGAGTCAACTCCATACTTTGTGTTCCTAACAATTCTGACTTGAAGCATAGAATCATGATAGAGGTACACAACACATCGTTTGCAATCCATCTTGGGAGTACCAAAATCTATCATGATCTTCGACATACATTTTAGTGGAGCAATATGAAGAGAGAGATCGCAAAGTTTATCTCGAGGTGTTTAACTTGTCAACGTGTAAAGGCAGAGCATCAAGTGCCAAAGGGTCCATTGCAACCACTTGAGATTTCGAAATGGAAGTGGGAACACATTACCATTGATTTCTTTACGGGTCTTCTCAAGGTTTCTCTAGGCATAGATACGATTTGGGTTATTGTTGATAGATTAACCAAGTCTGCCCATTTCTTGCCTATACGGGAGACTTATTCCCTTGAATGTCTTGCTCGTATGTACGTAAATGAGATTGTGAGATTGCATGTCATGCCAGTATCCATAGTTTTGGATCGTGAATCAAGATTCACTTCACGATTTTGGGTTAGTTTACAGAAAGCTATGGGCACAGACTTACGATTCAGTTCTGTATTTCACCCTCAAACGGACGGGCAATCAGAAAGGACTATTCAAACTCTTAAAGATCTATTAAGACTTTGTGTCCTAGACTTGAAAGGGAGTTGGGATAAGTTTTTACCACCATTGGTGGAATTCTCCAACAACAGTTATCAGGCAAGTATAGATATGACTCCATTCGAAGCATTGTATGGACGAAAGTGTCGCTCTCCAGTATGTTAGGATGAGGTGGGTTAAGCAACATTGTTGAGGCCAGAGTCGGTACATATGACTATAAAGAAGATCCAAATGATCCGACAACATATACAAACGGCACATGATCAACAAAAGAGTTATGCGGATCTTCATCGAAATGACGTGAAATTTAATATTGGGGATCATATATTGTTACATGTTGCTCCATGGAAGGGAGTTACAAGATTCGGGAAGAGAGGAAAGCTCAATCCACGATTTGTTGGTCCATTTGAAATTCTTGACTGAGTAGAAAATGTGGCCTATAGACTCGCATTACCTCCAAGCATGTCTCATGTTCATAATATTATTTCACATATATGTGCTTCGTAAATATGTGAAAGACCTAAACCACATTATTGAGTTAGAACCAGATGAGATAACCGAAGATTTAACGTACGAGGATGTACTTGTCAAGATTTTGGATAGGAAGGAGCATGTCCTACACAAAGGTTATACCACAAGTTAAAGTTTTGTGGATGAACCATGTTATTGAGGAAATGACCTAGGAGTTGGAATCAAAAATAAAAACGAGGTATCCTCACCTTTTCGAAACACTAGGTACGTACGTCAATTTCGAGGATGAAATTTCATAAGGAGGGGAGGTTGTAAGACCCCAACTTTTTATTAATAAAATTGAATTTCCTCTAATTATTATTGTGAATAATAAGGTGTTAATTTGATATAATACTTTGGTTATAGGTGAAATATGCAAATTTTGTAAAATAAGCAAGTGGTTATAAAATATTCATTGTTGTCGGGGAATATTCGTTTGGTCGTGGCATATTCTTGCTGCGGGGAATATTCATACTATGGCGCAGTCATTTGTGGGCCCCATAACGAAAAACGGTCGGATGAAGGAAAACAACAAGTTTAGGATTTATTTATAAATAACGGCGTAATTATTACCGTTAACACTATTGGAATACCCGGTGGTTAAAATACAGTAATACGCGTGGTTGCACAGTAGCACACGGTATTGCACAGTATTTTTGGATTATTGAATCTTACGTAAAAAGGCACTACTCAATAATTGCTATAATAATTATTGTTCAATATTTTATTTTATTGATTCAATAATTGGTACGTTGATATTTTATATTTTTGTTGTTTCAATAATTGTTACTGCACAGTATTTCCCATTATCAGATTAATAATTCATATTATTTGAATAATATTATTAGATAGCATTATTGACAATGTCTAAGGAAGTTCTGTCTAGGAAAGGGGTTTGGTCACCTAATTGTGCGCCAGTAAGGAGAAATCCTTATCGAAAAACCCCCTCTTTTCTGAGAATGACCTGGTTGTCATTATTGTGATTCTATAATATTATTTGTGAATAATTAATTATTGATTTATATGATAAGGAAATATTTATTTTTATGTGGATATAAATGAAGGAATTAATGTTGAGGTATTTTATCAGTATTTTATCAAAATGAATGTATTAAAAATCATCCGTATGTGGATTTTGGTCATTTTCTGTTTGAAATTTGGAAAAACTTTCTTCTACAAAGATGTAGAGAATTAAATTTTCTAAGGAATGGACCCAAAATTTGTATTTTTCTGATAAAAGAGCTATTTATTATGAATTATTGAAGTTTTAAAAATAAATATATTTATTAAAAATATGGGTGGGCCCTGCTTTTGGTTGTTGTGAAAAATTCTAAATTTTGTGGGCCCCACTAGTGGTGTGCTGATATTTTGGTCAAAGAGGTGTGCGTAGAAATTTTTGAAAATATTATTTTATTAAAGTTAGTCTACTTTGGCGTTCTAGCATTTTCCTATAAAATAGGGTGCTTCGTTAGAATTAAAAATCACACCAGAATCAGAAATTTTCTCTCTCTATAATATCGAGCGTATTTTTATGAGTATTTAGATACTTTGAGAGTTGCTATTCAGTGCAAGTTTTTTTCAGCACTATATCCGATATTCTAGTCAGAAGTACTGTTCTTTTGAGGTAAAGAGATGTTATTTTCTTAGTAAATAATGTTATTTCTTTCAATATCATTATACCGAAATGTTGGTATGAATTTTATTATGAAATTTTTACCTTTTCATGTCAAGGTTACTATTCACGTATACGACACTATTCACGTATACATCACTATTCACGAATACGGCACTATTTACATAAAAATAAAATTTTTTCTTCTTTGTCCAAGGTGTCTATTATGGTTACTATCTTTGATTGTATCCATATCTTGATCTTCATTCTTGAATTTTGCTCCACAATTGATTATTATGGAGTATTTTTAAACTTGGATAAACCAAAGTACGAATCCCTAATCTTTATCCTTTTATCTCACTGGATTCGTTTCTTTAAAATATTTTTCATCATCCTCAGTTCTAAATGATGATATAAATGAATATCTTTGGCCTGTAATACAAAGATGAATGATTATCTGATGAATATCTTTGGCTCATAGTGCAAAGATGAACAGGTATTGAGATGAACATGACCAACTGGTGATACGAATGAATATCTTTGGCCCGTAGTGCAAAGAATAATATTTGATTCAAGATATGTATTGATTGATGTTATAGGGATACAATATTAATGATGGACTTTTAAATCATAGAATATAGTAGATTTCATTCTCTACTTAACTATTCTAATGAATTATTATTTCCACTGCGAATATTGATCTAAAACTTGTTGTCCATTACATTTTATCTAATTTATTAAAGTCTAACGATAATTTTTTCTACATTATCTTAGTCATAATATTCTTTACTGGGCTAGTTGAGCTCACCTTTTTCCTTTTTGTTCCATTTTTCTTCTCAGGAGGCGAGAATGTAACGGGAACTAACCGGGGTGTGGAGTGATGGGTCCAGACAGTTGTTTTAGCAGTCCTCACTATTTTGTAAAATAGTGTATCAATAATTGTAATGAGGACTCTTTTTTGAGTTTGAATACTGTCTATTAGACAATATTCGTGTAAAAACTCTCAGTTACGTTTTGTCATATTATATAAAAGAAGTTTATATTTGATTTATGTACCATGTATTTGGCGACTCGGAATGGGTGATGTATACCTATTTTGGGGGCGTCACAGACTCTTGAAAGCATAAAGATGTATCTTGATTTTGATTTCTTTTTGTATTTACATGCAATTAGTAAAATCAGAATTAGAATTAACCAACAACTTCAAAGTTCGCTGTTTTTCTAAATGTAAGCATAAAATTATTACTACCTTGTAAGTAGAGCACAACCTTTTTGGATATTTTCTGGTGATCCAAACCTAGATTTAATTGATAATGTCCAAGCATTCCAGTAATATACGTTATATCCAGACGTGTGCAAACTTAAACCAACATAAGACTCCTAATAATAAAATTGTGTAGGGAATAAGATTCATTTGATAAGCTAATTCTTAGGGCATTGATATGAGTTTCAATTACTTTGCACCCCACGGTCTGAATGGCTGAGGAAATGATGTAGATAAGCTAAACTCTAATAGCATGTCTATAAGAATGTCATCATAAATGTTATCGATTTAAAGCACTCTCAAATCCATATTTACAATTGTACAAGAATAATTTACAAAGTGTAGTTACAAATTTTTGAATATGTTATGAACAAATGAGTCAAACAAATCAATACCTGTAATAATACTAAACAGCGTCCCGAGGGTTCGTAACTTAAACATCTCTTACATACCTCCAACATAATTAAACATAATGTAGATATAACTAATACATAACACAACTTATGTCATTACATGAATATAATAATCTCCACTAAATATAAACTACTCAGTAGCTTTGCCCTTGCCCTTATTACTGAAATGTTTTTAGGGAAAGTAAGAATGAGCAACAACTTTGCCTAGCAAGTAATATAGCAATAAGGGTGCTCAATGTAGTTTTATATTTCTCAAGGGTACAACAATAATGATAGTTCAAAGATAACAAGAAGTATCAATGATTCTCAACAATAGTCGCTAAGGACAGAAGATGTCAATAATATTCAATGATTAATCAATTCAAGATTTCAAAGTAATGAATACTGAGCAGTCACTAAGGACTAAGAACTTCTCCTAAAATTTACAGTAATAAACTGATAATTCTACAAAACGAGTACAACAGGTGATCAGCCTAAATTACTCTAGATATGTCATGCATAACATTTAATCTTTCTCATGTGCGCACATCGGTTTCTCGATAATATATAATTCCTCTACCAAGAGGGTTGCTCATCTCAGTTATAAGAGTTCGCACCAAGTGAATTTGGTTTGGATAGCTTTCGATCAAGTATCTATAGTCTAGCCGAAGCAATGGCTTAGACAGTTTTCTTTCACAGTATATATATAAACAATTATCGTTCAAAATAAAGGTTTGAAACCACTTACACTACGAAGTATTAAGTCATGAGATATGAATCATACTTTTAAAAATTTTCTTGTACAACCAATAATTGTACAAGCTCAAGTAATGCTTAATAAAGAGTAGGGTTCGAGTGCTTGCCTCAAGCGTAGTTTACCAAAATATAGCTTATCAACACTCTTTCGAATCCTAACATAATATAGTTACGCGTATAGGATATTCATTAGTTACATATGCTTATACATGACATGTAAGTTTAAACGCATACATAAACGTCTAACTTAGTTGTATAGTCTATACATAATTCATCACATACTTTGCGTACTTATAGTACAATTCAGTTTACAAGACATCATGAAGTCATCAACATAGTTTCTAATCGTTGCTTTATAATTCACAAGCATCTTTTGGACTTATTATTTAGAAGTTTATAATCAAACATTCAATTCTATCACTTAGCATGCTTCTTAACACATTACATTGCATATTTGTCATATAATACAAGTTAAAGTAACCATATAAGCATGCCTTAAACTTCAGACCATAAACAGAATACAAAACTGACTGTAGGATGGCGCAGCTGCGCCCTGGCTAGGCTTAGGGACGGCGCAGCTGCGCTGTCCTCTAGCCTGACCAGAGTTAAGCTTTGCATTACCTGGTTTCATTCAATTTCTTCACATACTAAGTCATTATTAACTATCATGTACACATGCTAGAGGGCTTTACATAAGCATATGACCACTTCAAGATTAACCTTATATGTTAGGGACTTTAGTTTAGGATTTTCACGAAAGTAAGGCCAAATAGGGTTATGTAATCACTATGCGTACTAATTAGCCTTAGGTTCACATAAAAAGTCACATAATTTGTACTACACATGCTCATAAGTGTTCATATCATTTATTCATAGCTAGCATAGTTTAGTACCTTAAAACATGCTTTAAACCTATGCTTGGTTTACTACTATTATGTTTAACATATAAGAATTATGTTAAGAGATATAATGATCATAAACATGAAAATCCTCAGAATCTAACTACTCATACTTAATGCACTTGGTTTGAAAACATATTCAAGTTTGCCTTTGAAAACATTTTAAACTTGAATGATGCAATTCAACACATACAAAACATCTTTAAAGCCCTTATCATGTATAGTTAAGTCAATTAACACCATCACAAGATCAGAACACACATCATGTAGTATTCATAGATACTAACTTTGATATGACAAGCTTTTGTTTGAAAAAGTTCTCTTAACACAAAGCCTAACAAGTTGGTCATGAACAAAGGAACTATAATTCATAACTCATGCTTATTTATGTTTGAAATCAGTTATGTCTATATACCATCTAGCTCAGAATTTGTACAACATGTGTTCCCTCAAAGTTCATTTTCAATACTTTAAGTTTTTATTATAAATTTCTCATTAAATAATGTTGAGCAATTCATACTACATAAGAAAGCTTTATAAAACATGTTATACCTCTTTTTCATGCATATACAAGTCATAGAACCAAGTTAGCAACAACTTAGCCCAACAGAAACCAGGATCTGGTTCTGGGGTCCGGCGCAGCTGCGCTGCACCCTAGTATAAACTGGGCGCAGCTGCGCCTTTCCTGGGCCAGCAGCACTAGGATACTTTGATTTGCAGACTATCAACTAAACTTCAATTCCTTTAGTTTAATCATGCTCAAATTCATCGTTACAGGTTTCATACATGTAAACATACTTCATAAACACATGATAACATGCTAATTCATTTTAATTGACAAAGAATTTCAAGAGATTTCAAGAATTTAACAAAACTCAATTCAAGAACACAAAATAGAATTTATACCTCTTGAAGCCTGAATTGAATCCCTCAATACACTGATTATGCTCCCTCAATTCTCAGCAACACAACTCTCTAATAAAACTTATAAGATATTTCAAACAATAGAGAATTGAGGAAGGTGAGCTTCCATTTATAGAGAATTGGTGGACTGGCTAATGAGTTTACATAGAAGATTGAAACCAGAGTGTGGAAGAAGAACACATTGGTTTACAGTGGGTTGCTCAACCACCAATCCCAGCCATTTCCATAGCCAATGATCACAGCTTGGAAATTACGTAAATAGGTTATAGGTTACTATTCATGTACTGTTTGTTCAACTGAGCTTTTCAATTCTCAGCAATGTGTTTTATTTGCTTAGCTTAGTTTATTTCATTCCCAAAAATGAAATTTTAATGTACAATTGTTACTATATTAGGAAAAATTAGGGATTATTTATGTACTTATATCATATAATCCATGTACATTAGTCCACATAATTTAATATTTATAACCTGTGTGGACTTAATTTAATTGATCAAATTCATTTAATATCTTCTTCTACTATTCACTTACACACTGGTATGGTAATAAATATTTTAATAATATATTTATTTACTCCCATATTTTAGAGTACACATTTAATTGTCTCCTCACATATGATGAGATAACAAGACTTATTTAAATCAACTTTATGATTTAATTACTTTTACCATATAATTTTTGTATAGCATTAATCCCAATTAAATGTCACACCTCATTTAATCTTATGTAGTGAGTAATTTATGATACTACTACTCACATTTCCCATATTACACATAGTGGCATGAAATGATATTTAATAATAATGTTCACATTAACAATAATGGCAACTGATTCTTTATCTTCTCATTGATGTCAATACACCATCTTTATAACTCATGCAATTCGTGGAAATATTTTTCCAAGTCTCACTACCGGCGTAGCTGCGCCACTCTGGAAATTTCTCTAATTTAGTTACTATTACAAAAATTCATATTCTCAATTAATTAATCCATTTCACTTAATAGATAATACCCTCTTTTACTATCTTGCCATTCTAGACAATAATGTAAATTACTTCATTCAATAATATTCTATTACTCACAAAAACAATTAATTAATAATATAATATTAACTAATTATTCTCTTCACTTTAATTTATTTATCTCTTAATTAAATTTACTCACTTGAATTCAATTCTCATGCCACACAAGGCATTCCAAAATTCTCAATCCTTATATAAATTCAATTTACACTAACTGAATTACTCATCTTACAACACATCAATATTTATATTCAAATAAATATTCATTTTCTTATTATATCAAAATAATTATTTATTCATGAAATTCATGGTTTTTACAAACCATGTGTTAAATTCTCTTTCTTAGAATAAATGAAGTTAGGAAAAATGAGTAAAATTCCCCCAACTGAACTAAGGTTTCTAATTTGTAGGAATTCAAGACCAGGGGCAAAATGGTCTTTAAACATTACTAGGGAAGGACAAGATGATCTTTAAGTCATCTCAAGGAAATTTCCAAATTTCCTCATAGGACATATTGGTCATAATCAATTTTCTTTAAGAACAAAATTGTCATCTAACTATAATTAGGAATTTTCCTAGAATTTTCCTTCAAGGACTCCATGGTCATTACCAAATTTCTCTTGGGCAAAATAGTCATTTCCCCATTACTAGGAAACTTCCTAGCAATTTTCTTTCTAGGGCACAAAAGTCATTAACAATTTTTTTTTGGGAAAAATAGTCATTTCCCCACTTCTAGGAAATTTTCTAGAAATTTCCTAACCATCATCACCAATTATTACACCCTAGTGGGGTCCACCATCCTTGACTTCTCTCAATTTAATATTTTTGGGTTCTATTAAATTATCATTTAGGGCATATTATTAGCATATTCTCGGAATGTTCTTTAATCTTGAGCATATTCCTTAATATATTTTCTTAAATTTTAAATCTTAGGTTTTCAACCCCAAGGTTTTTCTAACTCGCACAATTCTTCCTGAACTTTCATAATTCACTTTATACTTTATTAAGTTAGCAAAATGTCCATTTTGCCCTTTCGTACAATTGATATGGTTTAATTCTTGAGCTATGTCGGTAACCTGATTTCTTCTTATTTCTCTTTATATAATAAATAAATATATACACACCTTTATAATATATGTATCTATTAAATCACATACATATTCTTCATAAGTCACAAAGTATCTAGATAAATAATTAATGTGACCTAATATTCTTATATGATTAATTTAATTAATCATTTTTCTTGCTAAAATATATATATAACACATCACTAAATATATATGTACATATACATATACGCATTCACTTTATCCCTATAATATCTCTTTATTAAAATTTATTTTCTTAATAAATTTTCCACATATATCATTATAAAAATTTCTTACATAATCACTTTCATCGATTAATTCATTTAAATTTAAAAGTACCATAATACCTTATTCTTAATATACCTTCATGTACACATATAAATCCATTCTAGGGTTTTAAATTTTCATAACCCATATTTTCTCACATCTATTCTTTATCTTCTCATTTCTTACTTTTCAACCTTTAATTTCTTTGCATTGCTTAAAAATTTCAAACCATATATGTTTTTCTCAATTTTTTTTAATTATTCCTCTATTTCAAGTTTAGGTTTTATTTTTTAACCTTTAATTTAATCGTTCAAGATCTTATAAATTTTCGGGTTGTCATAGTGCTTTTCGTAGAGTACTGCTCTATTCGTAGAACAACTTCTCGTAAAGTTCAAAATGTCGAGCAACTTAAGTTAGACTTATATGATCTTTAAATTACCATTGCCAAAATTCTCTATTTCTCAAATTTTGTAAATCCCCGTCCGATATAAGCGAATTCGCTTCACGTACTTCTGCATCATATTGACTGCAGTACAGTTATATATACTTAATGTGTATACAAGGAACTTATAACAATTACATAAGACACATATAGTTATGGCTACTTACTTAATGTATGGCACTACTTCATTCATGTTGACAAGTGCGTACAATGTGGCAGTTGCATACTCACTATCGGTCAATAATCGCCTTTTTTTCTCGCCGAATGGTTGTACAGGATGACTAAAGGTCATTAATTCCCCATTTTCCTCGTGCGCAACAGCCTCATTCCAACGTAAGCGATTGTGCATCGTCTGAACATTTGGCTCAAAGTACAATGAGCAGAAATTAACAAGTTCCTCCATAACATAGCTTTATGTAATTGACCCCTTTAAACGGGCTCTATTCTTCACTATTTGCTTTAGATGTCACATATACATATGTGTTATATATGCATGTATATATTAGCAAACAAGAATGAACATTTTAGCGTATTAAAAATATTAATGTCATTACCTCTCGAATGGATACATCCATCTATATTGCATGGGACCGCCAAATCTAACTTCATATGGAAGGTGAATGGCAAATGCTCCATTGAATCAAAAAACGATCGATGGAGGGAAGATCATTTCTAATTACTTGCACATTATTTCCACTATCTTCATCTCCATTTTATCTATGTCTCTAAGCTGGAGCTACGTCAAGCATAAATTTCTGAAGAAATTAGAAAACTTTGTCAGTGCTTCAACCACATATTTCGAAAACAAGTCAATAAATGCACGGGGATCAACTTTTACATGAATACATGACAATCATTGTGACAAACGAGATTTTTTAATTTAATTTTAATATTTATTGAATTAAATAAATATTTTTCGATGATTTAATTATTAGATTAAATAATTAATTGATGAAGTTGTGGTAAATTAATTTAATTATGTGTTATATTTATTAAATTAATGTGGAGAATTTTTATTATTCAAAGTATGTAATTATGTGAGCTTATTGAATTAAAAGAAATATTTAATAAGCCTAATATTATTTTAATTAATTTAATAATTAATTAGAGAATTAATAATTTGACATAATTAATAAATGAGAAATTTAATTATGTGACTATGTGAATTAATGAGAAATTATTATATTTTATTTAAAATAAATTAAATAAGATATTTGATTTATTATGTAAATGGGTGTGACATTATTAAACTATAGTATAAGAGAATTATCAAATTAAATGGGATTGAGTTTTTAAGAATAGCCAAACGGAGCCTTTGGGAAATTGGGAGCAGTTAACCCACGACTGGGTTAACTGACCACAACTGCATCAGTTCTTATATTTTTATACGTCTTCTTCTTTTATTTTCTAAGTCTGGCAAAGAAAATCACAGAGAGAAATTGAGAAATTGTTGAGGGAATTTGTGAGTTGTGTGATTGAAGAAGTAATTGAGAAAGGTTTCATCTCTACTAATCTACACTCTATACTTTGGGTAATCTCTTTAACCCAATTTCAATTAACGTTGTTTACAGTTTTATAAAAATGGCTTTCAAGTTTCTGTTAAAGTCTATGTAGTTAGAAAGGGTAACGATTATGTGAATATATATGATAATATGTCATCATAGCATGTTTTATTATATATTGTATGATTCCATAACATCAGTTTCATAAAAATATGTCGTATATTGTTGCTTCAAAATTACAAAGTATAGAAATATGGCCATATGGCCCTTACACACAAATTTAATACGTCAATCATATGTTGTCGTATAGATTTTACACTTGTATATAATTATGCATGTTAAAACGAAGAAAACAAAATTCGAATGGACAGATTCGATGTTACAATGAACCCGTAGTGTCAGTTTTATGCTTTATCTTTAAAAACTTTCAAAATCACCAAGAACATGAAATTACATGATTTGATTTTGGAAATTGTATGAATTAAGTTGTTAAAATCATGTTAGAAAGGTTGGGTAATGATCATATATGAATTATAGTATTTGGGTATGCTTAAATTAATGTATGGATAAGAAAATTGGAAGTTATGACCATATTTTCTGTGTTCTTCACGAGAACATATGGGTGAACTTGTGAGATTTTTTTGGCCTAAATTGGCCTTGTTGCGTGTTCGCGAACTGCAGAACTACAGAAATTACAGAAACTGAGTATGGGTAACCCCGCCCCCGGCGGGTATTACCAAACTAAATTACCCCGCCCCGGCGGCCAAAAAATAAATAATAGTTAAAATATTTATCAAATAAAATAAATATATTTTTAAGTGAGATTTATGGAATAAAATAAATATTTGATGAAAATAATTATTAAAATATTTATCAAATAAAATAAATATTTTAGTTGAAATATTTACGGAATAAAATAAATATTCGATAGAAATTATTATTAAAATATTTATAAAATAAAATAAATATTTTAATTGAGATATTTATGGAATAAAATAAATATTCGATAGAAATTATTATTAAAATATTTATAAAATAAAATAAATATTTTAATTAAGATATTTATAGAATAAAATAAATATTCGATGTAAATTATTATTAAAATATTTATAAAATAAAATAAATATTTTAATTGAGATATTTATAGAATAAAATAAATATTTGATGTAAATTATTATTAAAATATTTATAAAATAAAATAAATATTTTAATTGAGATATTTATGAATGAAATAAATATTCGATGGAAATTATTATGAAAATATTCTAATTTAATTAAGTAATTAAATTAGAAGAGTAATGATTTGTTAAATAAAGTGGAGTTATATTAAATAATTAAGTGAAAATGTAACTAATGAATGTCGTGAATACATATGGTATGTGTGTAGGACTTGTGGTGAACGGAAGTAGTAATTGTTTAGCCTACGCACGAGGCAAGTTCCTAAACCTTATTTCTTTACATAAAGCAAGTTCATTATTCTATCTTGTTTATTATTGTTCAAGTCAAGATTTCATATTAGATGCTATCATTCTTTAAAAGTATGATTCCTATTATACAATACGTATTCGATTGTATACATATTGAATTTTATTATTCAAATTGAATATCCATTATTGTTGAACCTTGTAAGACTAGCGAACCCTTATTGATTCGACTAGTCCATAGTTGATGAACGTTCTAAATTTTTAGAACCATTGTTGAGCTTATCCAAACCAAACTTCCTTTGGTGCGGACTCTAATGTCAAACTGAGATGAACAACCCTGTTATAGGGGATTAATTATGATTTAGCTTTAAGATATTGTGCACAATATAGTACTAAGGGCTGATCCCCCTAAGTACAAGAAGAAGAGTCCATAGTCTTATGACTGTTAAAGGTTTCGAGTATAAACACTTGACAACCTAGGACGTAGTTCAAGGTCTTATGACCCTCAGAAGTTCTTTTGATTCTTGTTATTCATTCTTGATTCAAAAGTTGAGTTTCTTATTCCAGAAGTCTTTGATTCACTCGCATGTTATTATATTATTTTTTTATTATTATACTTGTGGGTAATCGTGCTCACTCTTGCGTATTAATAACATTGCAGTTAAGAACGAAAGGTCCGACGAGCCTTCTACTAACAAAGGCAAGGGCAAGATTAACAAGTGATGAATACTTGTTGTCTATGTGATTATGTATTTATGTTTCAGACTTATGTTAATGTTGTGTAAGACTGTTATTTGTTTATGTTTCCGCATTTGAGATTTAAGGCTAGTATGACCTGAGATTGATGTATTTATTTCAGATGATGTAACTCCTTAAGGAGAGGATTTATTTCTATCTATATATGGTTTTCCATTTATGGGTAGATAGATACATGATGTTTGGATAGTGAACACCAAATCATGTGAAAATTGAAGTACCCAGATTTTGGGGTGTCACGATCATGACTTTTTAGACCTTGAAACTTTAGCTCTTCGACTTTACAACACCTTGCTATATTTGAAGAATATCCATCTGGGAGCTTCAGTCCACTGACAAATTACATATCAATAGCAACTGTTAACTGGTCAAAGTTTAATTTGCTTTAGATGTTACCGTCTTACTACCCTTTTGATACAACCACAAATGTTCCATAATTTTCATTTCTACCAAATCAAGCCTTGACTTGTTGTTGTCCTTTGTTCTACCACTGACATTTAGGACTGTATAAAAAATGTTACTAAATGCGTTCTTCTTAGTATTCATCGAATCTAAACAATGACGGATGCAGAGTGTATCCCAATAAGGTAGGTCAAAGAACATAAAATGGTGTGTCCAGTTGTGAACCTTACCATAACCATAAGGTCGCTCTAATATGTGATTCTTCCCTGGAGGTGAAAAATTCAAGTGACTAATCCAACTCAACACTACTATCCCAGAAAGATAGTCGTGTACTTGAAGTTTCTCTATTTTTCGATTGAATTGTCTACTCATCCGTCGATAACGACGTTTAATCGGCAAAAACTTTTTATAAGTTGTAAAAAAACTAATTTTCCCCCTATGTTTGAGCAGTATAGCTTTAACTGAAACTATGCACACGGGACATGACAAGCCTTCAAGAGTTGACCATACACTGATCATTCCTAACGACGGGAAGTCATTTATGGTTCATAGTAAAGCTGCCCTTATGTCAAAGTTCTGTTTAAAAGATGCATCCTAAGTTTGAACCCCTTTATCCCACAACATGTCCAACTCATCAACTAATGGCTTGAGGTAGACATTGATGTCTTTACTTGGACTCTTATCACCCGAAATCAGTAAAGGCATGAATATATAGGGATTTTTCATGCATGCCAAAGGTGGGGGGTTATACACAACAATAATCAACGGCCAAGTTGAGTAGGGCTTGGTGTAAGGCTCATTAAATGGATTAAAATCATTCGTAGTAAGTCCAAGCCTAACATTGTGAACCTCTTGAGAAAATGAGGGGTGCTTTCTGTCAAAATTTTTAAACTCAAGTCCATCTGTTGAGTGTGTCAGTTGAACTTCAACTATGTCCCGTGTTTAGTGCCAGCTCATATACTCAGCGGTATGTGCTGACATGAACAACCGCTGAAGCCTCGATTCAATGGGAAAGTAACGTAAGATCTTTCTTGGCACGTCTTTTCCCTTTTTCTTGCATTATTCATAGTATCTATTTGTAACACAGATATCACATGACCTCTTATCTTTATTGACGTCATGATAATACAACATGCAATCATTCTCACAAGCATCAATCTTCTCATACCCTAGATTGAGCCTTTTGAAAATTTTCTTCACATTACATTACGACTTCGGTAACTTAGTGCCTGCCGGTAAGAACTCCTTCAGCAGTTTATTGAAACTTCTCTTACTACAATCATGCTTGTTCTTGAAGTGTAAAAGCTTAGTCACTACGGATAAGACGGTGTGATTTTCGTGTTCGTCATTAAGTGGCGTCGCTGATTCGTGTAATAACTCATATATAGAAACCCTTAGCCTTGTCATTCGACTCTTGCTCGATGCTACTGTAATCCCTGTTTGTATTCCACTAGAAGAATGAACCAGTAGCTTCGACTATCATGTTAATATAGTCAAAGGTTTCGTCACCTCTGCATTCCAGTTCAGATTCATATTCATCCAACCAAGTTTCCACAGGATAGATCAATGACGTATAACCCTGCTTGAACCCATACGTAAATAGGTCGCACATGACATCACTCCTTTCCTTCCACACTTCATTCACACACCTCTTACAAGGACATCTGATCTCATCGCCGCTGACTTGCTCAAATGCAAAATTGAGAAAGTGTTCAACCCCAGTATGGTACTCAGAGCTAAGCCCATTATTATCAATGGCTAGCCTATCTTTCATCCAACTTCGATCAATAGACATCTTGAACAACGGTTTGTTATATATATATATATATATATATATATATATATATATATATAGTTAGCCAACACAATCAAGTCTCCGAGTTAATGTATATGCATGCTTTTAAGTTTCCTAACTTCATCTCTCACTCTAACGGGTCAGACTTCTATCCTATTCCTTGATGTGTCGCCCCACTGATGCCAACAACTTGAACACATCCTTAAATTTTTAAGAAATTTCAGCATCACCTCCTCCATGGTCTTCAAGTACACAAAATATACTAACACATCGTAGTCTAAATATGCACCCAAAGAACAAAAAGAGATATATACTGATAGAAAATTCTCAAAATATAAAGGCGTGCTCAAATCGTTAACACCGATCTAAGTGAGATCGAAACATACAGGAACAATCCTAAAACGGGGACTATCTGAGATTCACTCATACTAAGTGAATCTCAAACGACTTTCTAAGCTTCGTAAACTATATAAACATATGCAATTAGACTTTTTTCGTATAACAAAATGAATACTACTCCCTTATATATTATCTAGACAGTTTAGGAAGCAGGCTAAGCATTGTAACATCAATTAGTAATCTCTAAGAAAGTTGAGACTCGCGATTTTTATGAAATTCAGATCAAACAAACAAAAGCAAACGAATTATATGAGCAATGATTAATTCTATATTTTAGTTCCGTTTATAATTATTTCAAAATAGAAGTATTTGATTTGCTTTCAAATCTGAGAACACCAAACCAGTAATAGAACATTTATCTCTGTACATTCAGGGTAATTTAGAACTTCTAGTTTATCTGCTTTCAAGTTTATTTCATTTAGTCTAATGTTTTTTGGATTAGAAGTCTTTACTTGTTTATTTCAATGATGAGGCTGCATGAATTCCGGTAGATGAGACTTCAAGAACGCCATAGTTATATAAGTTTTTATCCTCCTATTTATTTTCGTTCATTAAATCCCACAATCAAACCTGATCAGCTTTCTATTGAACCCATGACCTTTTTCTTCTTTCTTATTCTTCCTACTTTTATTTTGTGTTCATTAAAGTTTCATATCAAACCTTATTAGCCTACCCTAACTAGATTGGGATAAGAGATGTAGTTAAGTTGAGTAAAATTCTATATCAAACCTGGTCAGCTTTCATATAATCCCATAATCCCTAATCATTAGTCTTAGAACAAACCCTAGCCAGTTCCAACACTAAACCCAAAGACTCAAACTAAACCGTAATTATTTGGATCCCATTAGTTTTCTACATTCATTGACTTGAACCATACCAAATGGAAAATGTTTGGAATTAAGGACACCTACTCCAACACTTACCATCAGCTCCAAAGCACAATATTTAAACATCAAATGAAATAGTTAACTAATTAAGTTAAATTACTGCAAATGAAGGGGAAAGGTGATGAATTATCTTTATTGAAGACAAACCCAAATTTTAATTAACAGAAAACCAGAAACCTCATACCTTAGATCAAAGTAATTAGATAATAAAGGATCCCTTCTATTACAGAGACAAGTGAGGGATAAAATGTGGACACAAAAATTTCGAAGATATACAAAAGAGATTTGAAATTTACAGCAAAGCCTTGTAATCTTCAATAGAAAAAATACACTGCAATTTCATTTAACTAGAACCCAATACATTGAATAAGATATTATAACCCAGTTGTAACACCCCAGTCCCATATCAAAAGATAGGAGAAAAATTTGTTTGCATATAAGGAAATAAGTTACTAACAATAGTACCTTCAAGTCATGACCTTTTGGGAGCCTGTGGTGGGCTAAGATGACCCAAGAAGATACTATTGAGCCAGTAGTTTGAGGCCTTATTTTGATGGATTTGATTCGATTCGGACTTGGGATTTGACCCGAGATTTATTCCGGACTCAGGATTTGACCCGGATTGTTTCATATGGTATCAGAGCCGACTTTCGAAAGCTCGGGTCGGGGTCATCCGATCGGATTGCCGGAGGTGGGGTCACGAAACCAGCCGGTATTATCCCACAATGGCTAGAGAGGCAAAGATCTTTGGGCCGTGTGTGTGATCGGTTCTGACGGGGACGTCAGAAATTTAAAGTGGGGGAGTTTGTAACACCCCAGTCCCATATCGAAAGATAGGGAAAAAATTTGTCTCCATATAAGGAAATAAGTTACTACCAATAGTACCTTTAAGTCATGACCTTTTGGGAGCCTGTGGTGGGCTAAGATGACCCAAGAAGATACTATTGGGCCAATAGTTTGAGGCCTTATTTTGATGGATTTGATTCGATTCGGACTTGTGATTTGACCCGAGATTTGTTCCGGACTCGGGATTTGACCCGGGTTGTTTCACCAGTACATTGAATATAACCCAAAACTTATTCTCACTAAGCTAATACATTGCAATTTCATTTAACTTTATAACCTAGTACATTTCATAACATGATTCAGGAATACTATAGCTAACTGAACTAAAATTGTAGAAGAAGATAGAATTATGTTATATTTGGGGGAAAATTTACGAAAAATTGGAATTAGGGAAAAATTATCTTGCTCGAGAAAGACATAGATAGACGGGAAGAGATCATGACGACGGTGACGGCGAGATTAAGCTAGAGGGTGAAGGCGCGAGTAATAGTGGAAAGAAAATCGCGCGGGGGAAGGAAAAAAGAAAGAGTAGAACTGAAAAATTAAATGGACTCTAATTAAATACAGACTCATTCTCGACGGCACTATCGTCAAGATTACGCCCGTCGATAATGATGTCAATCTCGATGGCTTGTGACGTCGCCAATGCCATGAGGGCGTTAACCTATATTTTTAACGGGTGCGTGCGAAGAGAAAAAATGAGTGCGAAAAGGGATGAAAGGCTCATTGGCGATGACAAACATTCACGACGGCAATGTCGTCACCATTGATGTCATTCATGACGACGTTTATGCCATCGGGATTACGCCCATCGGTAATGAACTATTTTTTTGTAGTGATTGTTATATCTGATAATGACTAATTTTCACAAGTGCTAAATTTAGAACTGAGATTTCATTAAATTTGTAAGGTGATTTAAAACTAATATTCCGTTGTGCTAAATTAATTGATCTAATTAATTATCTAGTAATTGATTTTTAAATATTAAAAAAGTTTTAAAAGATCTATTCAACCCCTTCTAGATCTCTTTTGTGCCTATGTGAAACAATAATTTGCACATATTATTCTTAATTTTAACTTTTTATCAATTTAACACCTTACTGTTTTAGAAACACATATAAAGAAAAGTTAAGTTTTACTAATTAAAAGTCTTACATTTATAAATTATTAATTTTTTATTATTTTTAACCTAATAACCGAATCAAATCATTGGATAATGTATTATATTTATACGTATATGTATATATACATTAATAGTATAGTTTAATATTTTGTAAGGTGATTTTCTAAAATTATATTATCTAAATAATAATTAATTCTTACTTATACTTTAAATTATATATAAGTATACTTATATATATTTGAACAAAAGTAACAAATTAATATTAGTTAACATAAACTTATTTTGATTATTCCTTGATGAAATTATACTACTAATTTTAGTTTCCGATTTGGATCGATAAGTAATAAAAGTTGACTTCTACTAATTCTTGTTTCCTTATAAAACTATGTTACTAATTTTAAAAATAATCTTTTTACTATTTTTGCTAAAATATAGGTGAAGAGATTATAACTAAAAGAAAGTATATACAATTTATTATTAACCCCAATTTTTATAATTTTAGAATATATTTATATATGCTCAATTATTAATTCTAAAAATAGTCAATTTGACTAAAAAAAAGTCAAAATTGAACAATTAATTTGGGACAGAGGAAATATAATTTATTGATAAACAATAAAAGTTCACTTTACATTTGAAAAAAGTCAAAGGTCGAACCAAAAAAAGGAGGACGAACCAAATAGTTTCTTATTCGGATTGATAAGTAATAAAAGTTAATTTCACGTAGAAAAAAGTCAAAGGACGAACCAAAAAAAAGTAAGAGAAATCAAATTATCTGTATTTATTTTTGGATAATATATATATATATATATATATATATATATATATATATATATATATATATATATGTCATTTCAAATTCGTACATTGAAATACATGGAAAGATTTGTTTTTATATTTATGTATCACCTCAATTTTATACTTTTTATTGCATTAATTATAAAAAATATTACATTTATGTTGGCTCAGTACAAACAGGACAATAAAGTTAAAATACAATATTTGTTATAACAAATGCAACAAAAAGTTTTAAAGTTCATAATGATCAAGAGTGACAACTTCATGAAATTCAAATCTAAAAACCATACACATAAACAAATATACTCGATCGTGTCCTCAAAAGAAATATATATTCCCCTTCTATTACAAAATATAAATATATGCGTATGCAAAATACGAAAGAAAATTTACTTTTATTTTGAAAGCTAAAACGGAGGGAGAATGTATACATATATATAGACATACCAACAACCCTACCTTAAAACTCGTTCCAATGTTCAAAATTTCCTCTTACATATCAAAACCTCAACCATTCTTTTACATGCAAAAACCAAATAAGTGAATAACCACAAAACATAAATAAACATATATAGCACACAAAAAAGAATTTAACATATATGACCAACCTTATAAATACCTCCACCAAGACCCTCTCATTTTCTCAACAGCAAAAGCCATATTAAGCATCCATCTGGTAAATTCTCAACTTTTTCTGAGAGTTTTTGCCGATACTACGCCTTTAGTTTTCATAATGGAAATGAAGAAGATCGCTTTCGCTGCCCTTGTCGCCGCCGCCTCCATGAGCGCGGTATTGGCTCAAGCACCAACTGAATCTCCCATGGCAGCACCATCAAGTCATGCCGCTTCCACTTTGCCGGCTGTCGGATTGGTTGGGGCTTCCCTCATGTCATTTTTTGCTCTCTACAGGCACTAAAAACCACCCTCGAAAACAAGAAACAAATAATAAATGAACAAAAAGAGGACTTGACGAAATGGAGAGAGTTCTTTTCTTTCTATTATTTTTGTTTTACGTGTAATTGGTTTGTTGCAATGGATTGATTTGGTAAACTCATGCAATAACAAGAATATTCTTGCAAAGTTCCAATTCGTTTATTGTGATTCCACTACTTTCGGATTTGGCTACCTTCCATTACACATTCCCTCCAATTTCATTCAATTAATACACTAATTATTTGATGTTAATAATTTTGTTAGTAATGATCCAAACATGTTAATAGATAGTTAATTATATTAAGATCAATTCTACCAAAAAATTGAGTCATTAAAAAAAATTAACGTTAAAAGTTTTAAAAAAAAATTCAACCATTGAAATTTTAATGAAAAATCTATATTTTCATCAAATGTTGAAAAAATGTCAGTTAACTTTCATTTTTTAAACATTTAAACTACTCAGCATTATAAATTAATTGATTGGTTTTGATTTGAATTATATTATCTAAAACTATAAAATATACTACTCCATGTTGAATGAAATTGGAGTGAATGTGTAATATATCGGAGCCAAGTCCATTACTTTCAAACAATGGAAATGAAACTGTTATCTGAATAAATTCATTTTAATAATTTGGTGTCTAGCAAATGGGAGGAAAATCACAATCTTAGGCCACGCACCCCAAAGTCAGATGATCCGGTTTCGGTGAGGTTCGCCTTCAGTCTTACCGTTTAATTTGTCACTTCAATAAGAGCAAGTTCATCAACCCCGTGCCAATCATGGGCGGTAATGGATATATACTGATTTATTGTTAGACCCTTGTCAACTTGACATGCAGTTGACACTCAAATTGTGTAGCAGCGTGCGGTAGCTTGGCGCATCGTGCGGCAGCTTGGCGCAGTGTGCGGTAACAAAGCGCAGCGTGCGGCAGATTTGGGCCTTTGTCGAAAGACAAGGTTGGATCTTGACATACACATGGGTTGACACGGACTTGGCATGCGGGACGCCCAGATAGCATGCCAACCTAAGTCTTGACACTCAGTTGTTGGATAAGGCGCATGCGTGTAGCAGTGAGCAGCAGCGTGCGGCAGCCAAGGGCGCTGTGCGCACTTAGTCGGCAGTGTGCGGCAGGCAAGGGCGATGGGCGCACGTAGTCTGCAAACGAGCTTGACACTTAGTCTTTTGGTCAGCAATGAGCAGCGTTGTGCAGCAGTGGGCGACACTAGGCAGCAAGTTGGGCCATTGGGCAGCAAATGGGCTATGTCAGAAAAATGTAAGTTCTAGGCAACTTACATTATGCTTCCTCAGACAGGCCTGATGTCCAGTGCTGGCAGTTTGAAAATTTTCAGAAGTGCTATTATAAGGGGGGGTGCTCCGTGAAGGTCACCCGGGGCCATGGGCGATGCGTGCTGGGCGTTGGGACATTGTTGGGCTCCCTTACAACAATGTCTAACATCGGATTGTGGCTTTGGATCGAATCAAAGACTCGTTCATGAGCGGGGCATGATCGAGCAAGAACGTTGCTGGGCGAACGTTGGGCATGGCAAGGTAATGGACTTGGCATGTCGAAGCAATGTCAAGGATGAGCTTGGCATACGATTGGCTTAAGACCAAGGACTAACGGACGAGTGGCTTGGTGGAACATGATGTGGGCTAAACGTGGGCATAGCATAGGCGGAGCCTAGCGTGCCAAAACAGTGCATGGGTTCAGACGAGGCAGAACAGGCTAAATTGGTGGCAAAGGCAGCATCACATGTTGGGCTACGAGGGGTGCCAAACAACACGAGGCGTTGGGCTACGTGACAATAAAAGGTGTTGGGTAATGAACAAGTTAGTGCTAGTCATGCAGAGCTGAGCAGCATGCAAGGCTGATGCACATCTAGACTAACGGATCAGGCTGGCGTGCACAGTTGGCTTAGGCTGCGACTTGGACTGAGTCAAGGAGCAGTTGGGATGCAGTTTGGGCCGCCAGATTGCATAAACATGGGGGACAAGCGTGTCAACAAGTGGGCAGCAACTGGGAGATCATGCAAGGCAGTTGTGGGCAGTTAACAAGTAGTGGGCAGGGTGCTAGACATCAGTTGAGGCAGTTACCTGTGGTGGGTAAGCTGACCAGGCAGCAGTTGAGGGCAACATCCAACTAGTGGGAAACATGGCCAGACATCAGATTGCATGAGCTGGGACCCAAGGATGCGTGGCTAAGAGCTTGATGACACCTGTTGGCAGTTATCAGTTATGGGCAGTTTTGGGGAACTGCCACCCCTTTGTTGGCAGCACCTTATTGGTGCAAACCTCTTGGCAGTTAGGGGTGTCAACTGACCACCAGGCTATAAATAGCCAGTGCTGGGAGCACAAATAGATAGCATGTAGCAGATTATATGTGAGTGAGTTGTGTGGTGTAGAGACATCAGACAAGTAGGCTTTGAGAGCTGAGTTTTGTAAGCCTTTGGGCGAATTCCTAGTTTATTGAGAGTGCAATAAAAGGTTGGGCGTTTTGCCTGTAAATTCATGTGTTGCCCATTGTGTGCTTACTAGCTACTTGTTCCAAACAGTAAACCATACAAACAGCGTGTGTGTGTGTGTGTTCTGTTGGTGCAAACAGTGCGACGGACTGCATTGTGTGGGTTGGCTGACTGATTGTAGGAGGGCAATCAGGCCATCACAGGGCTGAAGGTTGGCAAAAAATTTGGGACCAGACCTGACCCGTGTGACATTTATCATATTATTAGATAGATAAAAATTAATTAACATTTTGGGAAGATAATTGTAGTTATTAAATATTTATTATTTAAATAATATAATATTAAATTATATATTATAGGTTACTTCGATCAATTATTAAACTAAACATTTGAATGGAGTATATATTTATTTAGTTATAATTATGAGAAAATAATAATTTTATTTAAGTTTGTAATGAAATTCTATATATATTAGTGTTTATATTGATAAAATTTACTTGAAATTCTAATATGAAAAGAATTATGAAACTCAAGCTCCAATAAATTAATTTAGTTATCACAATTAGTCAGTAATGATTTAATAAATTATAATTTTTCAAATAATTTAACAGTTATTATGTTTTAAAAGTATTCGCATATAATATTAATACAATTAATCACGCGATTTGATAAAATTTCAAGTTTAAATGAATTAAATTTGTAACGTCCCCAAAACCGAGTCCATTAAAATCTCGAGCCTGGTGCATTACGATACAACCCTCATTTGAATATTTATTACCTTTATTCATAAAATAATGAATACAACCTTGCTTAAATACCAATTAATATAGTAATTCCTTTCATTTCCAAAATCTGTAACACTTACAACCTGTTATTACACTTATAAATCATCTTGTTTAATTTATATACAGTTCAAGTTATAAGCAATATGTTCATCTCGGATATATTGATTCTTAAGTATCTATGAACTCACAACCAGATTTAACTATTCTTTTATTCAATGTTCCTTGACTACCCAATTATAATATATCATATGCACGTTATCTTGAATCCTTCGATCCGCTTTGGTTTAGTTGAAACCAATTATTTATAGTAAGGGTGAACAACTATGTTGCCCAGCAAGTTTAATAGTTATCACATAACACATAAATCACAATTCAAGCATACATTACCTTCTTCATACTTTTCATATTTGCATACTTCATGTTTCTCATGCTTGACATATATTCATGCCTCATACTTTATCGTACACCTCATATTTCAATGTAGCGAGTTTCCATAACCCAATCAACTTTAATCATCAACTTGATTCAATATATTTATATCACATATGGTATAACACATAGTGCACATCTCAAACTAATCACAAGAAGTACATACAATACAGGAAGTACTTGCACATAACAACTATCAAGTTCACACATAAAAAAAAATTCTGAAAAAATTGCGGGTTTTACCATTACACCAACTTCTGTGTTCCTTGCACAACCTACATTGTATGTGAGATTGATAACAAAACACATTATTAGTCAAAGTTTGACTATTAGTGTGATCTTACTAAACCTTATCTTTTCTTATTATCTTCCTTGAATTCTCTTTATATCTAATAATGTAGACATTCGACTTTATTATTTATAAAACTCAGTTTTATTTTTCTTTCATCACCACATGTACTAACTTATTGCACTTTTAGTGTACATATTGTGTGTGTATCATATTATTTCAACATACAACACTTGGTTAAACATTGCTCATCTAAGTTCCTTCGACTTAGATTATGCATATAGCATTCATTCATCAATTTATAAGCATACATACCTAGTTTCTATACATCACATACTTAGTTTCTATACATTTGCAAACATGCTCATTTTGGTTTAAACATAGCATGATACAACTTCTTGATCATCATACACTTCAATTTCCATCTTAAGTCATGCTAGCACATTTATAAGCTTTAAAACTTCACTTTCACAACATAACTCAAAAACACAAAAATATGATTTTTGAGGTACTTTTGGTGATTTTTAATAATTTCTATATTAGCCTTTTGAACCTCCCATTTGTGCAATCTTATATCCCCGTAACAAAGTATTTTATCCATGGTTTAGTTCTTTAAAACTTTTAAGTTAAGCAATCCAAAATAGACCCTAAATGTGTTGTTTTACACATTTCATTACTCGACAAAATTACAATTGTAATTATTTTCCAGGCTACTTTGATGATTTTTATAAATTTCTGAGTTACTCTTTTAGACCTGAACTCTGAGCATACTTATAGACTATATATCAAAGTATTTTTGTATTGATTTAGGTTCTCAAGCAAGCTATCTAAGCTTCTTGAAACTGGTGCCCAAACTAGGTTGTTCACCACAATTATTAGTTTTACTAACTTTGGTCAATTCTTGCTAATGTCATTTTTGGCCACTTGGGCTCATTCTAACACTTGAATTATAACTAGTTAGGACTAGTTTTAGCATTCTCTTGACTTGGCTAACTATAGATTTGGTTTTTACCCTCTAAACCTAGTTTTTTCAAGCTTTTACATACTAATTTCTCAAGTTCTTGTATATATTAGCATTCCAACCACTTGGTGATTTTTATGAATTTCTTGGTTAAGCTATTGCCTCAACCACTTAGTCCTACTTCTAGACCATGCATCAAGATATTTTAATCAATGTTTAGGTTTCTTATTCATTTCATTTAAGCTTCTCAAAATAGTGCCTCAAACTGGTCTGTTTTCTAACTTTTTGCAAAAACTCTTTTTAACACTACCATTTTTCTCCAATTTTGACTACTTAGATAGTCTAGGCATGTGTATTTTAGTTAGTTAAGGATACTTTTAACATCACCACACTTTATTTAATCATCTAGCCAACTTTGACCTATCAAAACTCATTTTAGGCTTGAAAAATAGATTCTAACTTGGTTTTCTTACTAGATTTGGTTATAGCAATGATTAAGAACCATTATAAGAATGTATTAGCAACTTTATATGTGTTCATTACAGTCTTATAAGATCAGGTGCTAACAGTTACACCAAATAGTTCACTTTTGGGCTTAAAATGTGATTTTTCACAAGTCTAATGCTCAAAACAGTTTAGGCTTGGTTTCTTTAACTTGTGTATCTTACTTACACTACAAAAATAAAAGAGTCATTACCGATGGCGTCATTGTCGATGGCCAATCTCCCATCACCAACGACCTCATTGACGAAAGCAATCCCGTCGCCAATGACCCCCGTCGATAATGCCATTTTCCCAGCTTTCTCAGATTGGTGGTCGACGGATGGCCGTTATGAATGACTTAAGTGCCGTCGATAATGGTTAGGATCTTGTGCCAAGTTTTCGCAGTGGAGGGATAAGGTACTGGTGACGGGAAATATTGTCAAAGGAAACGGGCTCGCCGTCGGTAGTGAGTTAATCTCGACGAGACTAATATTGACGGCAATGCCGTCGAGAATGATTCTTATATTAAAACCCTTTTTTTGGCGTCAACGACTCTTCCTTTTTTCCCCTCTCTTTTGATTTTCATTTTTCCCTGTCGATTCTTCATTCCCAGTCACCCATTTGCTCAATTAGCTTACACATTTCGCCTAATAAATCATCACAATTCACCCCATCACCATCCCAGTAGAGATTATAGTTCGCCCCATCATCATCATCATCATCATCATCATCATCATCATCATCATCATCATCATCATCAGTTAGCAGTATTTGCTTTCCCTGTGCCCGACACCGACGCATGTACTCTGGCCAACCGAACCTCTGGCCTCCACCACTCCTGTGACGCCCCCAAAATTAGGTATACATCACCCATCTTGAGTCGCCAGATACATGGTACAAAATTCAAATATAACTTAATAATACAACTGTCGTGTACAATACGACAACATAAACTGTGAGTTTGAATACAATTATTGTCTACTAGAGAGTATAAAAACTCAAAAGGAGTCCTCATTACAATTATTCTCACACTATTTCACAGAATAGTGAGGACTACTAATGCACCATCTAGGACAATCACTTTGTTCCCCGACTCGTCCAAGCTATATTCTCATTTCCTGAAGAGAACAGTGAAAGAAAGGGTGAGCTCAACTAGCCTAGTAAGAAATATTATGACTAAGATAATGCAGAATAAATTATCATTAGCCTTAAACAGTGTTAAACTGATACAATATAACAAACATCAAGTTTAACTGCAGCGAAACAAGCAATCAATTAGAAGAGTCAAGTAGGGAATAAAATCTACTATCTTCTATGATTTAAAAGGTTTTTCATCACTTTTATCGCTGGGACTCAGCTTAATAAATAATCCACATCATCGAATCACCCCTGCATTACGGTCAAGGATATTCTTTAGTATCACGACCACGAATTATCCATGCACTACGGCTAAAGATAATCATGTTTTCATCAATGGTCCTGATCATGCCATAAAATAATTCACCTTTGCACTACGGCCAAAGAGAATCTATAGCCATAATCATACCAAAAACTGTCCATCAATACACTACGGGTCAATGAGGACTTTTTTCACATCACTTGTAACATTACGGTTATGATTATACCGAATAATCCCTAGTCATAATCATACCAAGTCAATCTATGCACTACAGGCCACAGATGACTTTCAACATAATATAAGCATGAGGATGATGACAATGATATAAGAATTCAATAAAACAAGTTCAAGAATAAATTTATCTAGGAACTAATAACGTCCAAATTGTCAACATGATACTGCTTTGTAGAGTAAAATTCAAGAATACTCATAAGAATATTTCCATGAAAAGATACTGGATGAAATGCAAATATCAAGGATATTCCACTAATTTCATGGAGTATAGAAGTCAAAGTTTTAACCAACTGAGTGTAATAAAGAATGGAATAACAAAAGAAATCACCATGCATGCGGTACTTCGCATAGACAGGTTATTCCAATAGAATAATAAGTAACGGAACTAGGTTAGGTGAAATTCGCACCGACGGGATGTTCCAACAGAATAATAAATAATGGAATAACAACAGAAATCACCATGCATGCGGTACTTCGCATAGACAGGTTATTCCAACAGAATAATAAAGACGGAACCAAGTTCGGCGTAAAACACACAGACAGGATATTCCAACATAATAATAATAAAGACAGAACCAGGTCCGGCGTAGAACGCACAGACAGGATATTCCAACATAATAATAAAGACGGAATAATAGAAGAATGTCACCAAGTATAGGGTAGACCGCGTATACAGGTTATTCCAACAGAATAATAAGAAATGAAATAACAACAGTTCTCTTTAGGAATAAGAAAGAGTAACACCCCTTACCGTAAAAGAAATTTGATATCGGAGTAGTGAAGTAGCAAAATACTTTTCTTCTCTCTCTCTATAATTTCTCTCTCTAGAGTTTCAGTGAATTCGTAAGAAATAATGAAGGAATGAACTTCTATTTATAGAAGAATGGACTGCATAGTAACTAATTCATGAACGATCCAGATTGACTTGCTCTTAATCGGACTGTCCATATTTAAAGTAAAATCTTTTAAATTAAAAAAATAATATTATATATATATATATATATATATATATATATCATATATATAACATATGTTAAATTCAGTCACGGGTTATAACCCCCGTGAACTCTCCCTTGCCAGCTTTCAAATTATCATATATATATAAAGTACTCCTGTGACAACTTTTGCTTCCACAAAAGTCAAGATATCATATATATATTACCAATACTAGCACTCCTCCCATGCCAATTTAAATCCTCCCCCCACATGCAAAATCAATCATATATATATATATATATATATATATATATATATATAATACATGTAATACTCCTTCCACCAAAGTCCACTAACAACAATATGTATAAAATAAAGGTACTTGAATTCCCTCTTTGATAGGCATCACCCTTCCCCCCCCCCATTTATCCACCCGACCCATCATTAGCATATATATATATATATATATATATAAAACTGAGATAACTTCTATTGACAGTTTTGAAAAATAGATAAATGGGGGTTCAAATAAATACAACAAATACTTCATAAAATCACCTCAATATTTTTAACAACACTTATCATCATTATTATAATTCGTAATATTAATCGACCAGGTCGTTCCCAGGAAAGAGGGGGCTTTTCAATAAGGATTTCTCCATATTAGCGCGCAATTAGGTGACCAAACCTCTCCTTGACAGAACTTCTAGACATCGTTAATATTGTAAATTATAATATTAATAAATTTGTCATCTCAATTATTGATTTAATAATATATAAAATATTGACACTAATTGATTCAATTAACGTGAGATATTATGCAGCAATTACTGTAACAATAATTGAACAAAACTGAGTGACTTCTCACGTAAGTATCAATAATAAATACTGTGTGCTATTGTGCAACTACACGTATTACTGTACTTTTAACACCGGGTGTTTCAACAGTAAACGGTAAAACTTCCGCTGTTATTTTTATAAAAATATTTTTGTCGTTTTCTCAATCTGCCAATCATTCCGTTGCGGGGTCCACCAATGATTGTGCCGTCGTACGGATATTTCCCGACAAAAAGAATATTCCCTGACCAATCGAATATTATATAACAACTTGCATACTTTGTAAAATTAATAAATACTACCCACAACTATAACAGTATCTCAAATCCACACTATAATATTCAAAAAAATTATTTCGAGAACATTTAATATTTATTCATAAAATTTGGGGTCTCACAATCTCCCCTTCTTATGAAATTTCGCCCTCGAAATTTGTGTACGTACCTGGTATGCCGAACAGGTGAGGATACCTTGACTTCAATTCAGATTCTAACTTTTGAGGTAAAACCTTTGAGTGCTGAATACGATTCTTCTTATCCAAGATTTAACACGTATCTCCTCAAACGTTAAATCATCCGCTATCTCGTTTGGTTCTAAATTAATAATGTGGTTCGAGTCGTCCACATATTTACGTAATGTCGATACGTTAAAAATGTTATGAACACGCGACATACTTAGCGGTAAAACGAGTCTATAGGCCACAATTCCTACTCGATTGAGGATTTCAAATGGGTCAATTAAATTGAGGGTTGAGATTTCCTCTCTTCAGCAACTCTTGCTTTTAAAATAACGCCCTCTTGAACCTTCTTCTTAGTATTCATCAGCTCCGAATCTGTAGCTTGCACGACTTTAACTTTATCGATTAAAGTCGATTCTAATCGTATATTCGTTATCTTCATGTGGGTCCCTAGAGTCTTTAACTCTATCTTCATCATTTGTAAGTTATACGAAATGAGTCTTTGTGTTAACAACATCGCACTCGTAAATGCATACGATCTTCTACTCAACACGTCAGCTACCACATTCGCTCTTCCACGATGATATTGAATGGTACGATCGTAATCTTTAACAGCTCGAGCTAACGTCTTTGGCGCATGATACATTCATTTTAGTTGAAAAAATATTTGAGGGTTTAAGAAATGGGTTTTGTACTGGGGTCAATACAAAATTTGATTTCACGCTCTGGGGAAGGCTAAGAAGTCTTCAAGAATACGTCAGGAAACTTATTAACAATAGAAATATCATTCAAAACTGTGACCCTCATCCAAGACATGGATAACACATCACATTGATACCTATTAACTTGCCATCATCATTTACAACGTCACCTACAGAAAGTCTGGCTTCGGTGCATTCCACATAAGGAAGTCATCAGCGAAAGGCTCGGGGCTCTTTACTTATGGCTTGATATGACAATGATTGACTTTAGTGGTTTGGTTACTTGAATTCGCATAATAGGTTGGTTAGGAATATGAAAGCTAACAACCTTACGAAAAAAAACATGATGAGTAGTTAACCAATCGATTCCTAAAATCACATCAAAGGGCAGTATTTTCAAAGAGATACGATCGACGGGTAATGTGAAAGTGTTGATTTGAATCAAACAAGATGTATAAATAGTGGAGGTAACGAAGGTTTCTCCCAACGGAATTTCAACAGATAAATCAAAGTCTAACTTCTCCGGAGTTAAGTTCAAACATTGAACACAACTAGGTAAAATAAAAGAGTGAGTAGAACCGGTATCTAACACTGTATAGACTTCAAAAGAGTTTATGACTAACATACCCATGATAATTTTATTCAGGTTCCTCGTCACGAAAAACAAACGCTCTCTATTAAACTACCGGCTTTGGCTTGTCTGGGACATCCTTTGGCATCACTATTCCAGCTGGACTTGACTTCACCATACGACAAAATCGAGCTAGGTGACCTTTTCTTCCGCAATTAAAACACGCTTTGGATTGCTGCGTACAGTTTGGACGGATGTGTCCCTCCTATCCGCATTTGAAACATACGACCGGTGGTCGTTCTTCTTCCTTTGAAACGAGTGCTGGTGCGGATTTCTTCACGTCATTGTTGAATCTTCTCTTCTTGAAATGTCCATTCTTATTATTTTGGCCATGATTACCACCGAAGTGGTTACCATTTATGGCATGTTGATTCCCTCCATGCTTATTGTCTCCTCTTTGATGACTGTTATCACCAGTATTATCATTTTATCAGCTGCTCTCTTTTGGTTGGGTTGACTCATTATCGCGCTCCAATAACTGAGCCCTATTAACAACATCTGAATACAAACACAATTTATGAGAGATAAGATATTGACGTATCTCAGGTTTCAAACCTCTTAGAAACATTCGCGTCATTCTCTCCTCATTATCAACCAAATGGGACGCAAATCGGGACAACTCGGCAAACTTGGCTTCGTACTGCGACACGGTCATGTTGTTTTGCTCCAACTTGATAAATTCCACCTCCTTCATGTGATGAATACTTTCGGGAAAGTACTTGTCATTGAACAGCTCTTGGAACTTCTCCCAAGACATCTTGAGTGCGTCAGGCTGGGTACGTTTTATAGATTCCCACCAGTGATCTGCCTCTTCACGCAACATAAAGGTGGCAAAGGGAACCTTTTGCTCCTCGGAGAATCCCAAGACATCAAATATCTTGGTGATCTGCTTTAACCACGTCTCCGCCTTAAGTAGTTCTGGCTTTTCCAAAAACTCTGGTGGTCCCAGCTCCTTGAATTGCTTAGCACCGTGGGTTGCCATTGTTTCCTCCTGCATTATGAACAGGAGCCGCCTTCGCCTGATGTTGCATGAATTCTAAAAAGCTCTTAAACGTACCGTCGTTCGTTAATTGATCAGTGTTGTTGTTTATAGGAGGATTATCGCCATCCTATTGCACATTGTCCTGATTATTGATCTGTGGAGACTCAACGGTCTCCTGTGCTCCATTGCTTATCTCAACATTTTCAGATGCAATTTTCAAATACTGTCACAAAACAAGGGTTAATTAACATATCACATATTATCTCTATACTCTGACCGACCAATTAAATAACAAGTAAACTTAGGTAGGTCATACTAGCGAAGGAATTTCCCGTCTCTCCTCTCCTAGTTCTTATCTCACATCTCAGCCAGGGATCATATCCCTAAGCTTTGATACCAACTGTGATGCCCCCAAAATTCGATATGCATCACCCATCTTGAGTCGCCAGATACATGGTATAAAATTTAAATATAACTTAATAATACAACTGTCGTGTACAATACGACAACATAAACTGTGAGTTTGAATACAATTATTGTCTACTAGAGAGTATAAAAACTCAAAAAGAGTCCTCATTACAATTATTCTCACACTATTTCATAGAATAGTGAGGACTACTAATGCACCATCAAGGACCATCACTCTGTTCCCCGACTCGTCCCAGCTATATTCTCATTTCCTGAAGAGAACAGTGAAAGAAAGGGTGAGCTCAACTAGCCCAGTAAGAAATATTATGACTAAGATAATGCAGAATAAATTATCATTAGCCTTAAACAGTGTTAAACTGATACAATATAACAAATATCAAGTTTAACTGCAGCGGAACAAGCAATCAATTAGAAGAGTCAAGTAGGGAATAAAATCTACTATCTTCTATGATTTAAAAGGTTTTTCATCACTTTTATCGTTGGGACTCAGCTTAATAAATAATCTACATCATCGAATCACCCCTACACTACGGCTAATGATATTCTTTAGTATCACGACCATGAATTATTCATGTATTACGGCTAAAGATAATCATGTTTTCATCAACGGTCCTGATCATGCCATAAAACAATTCATCTTTGCACTACGGCCAAAGAGAATCCATAGCCATAATCATACTAAAAACTGTCCATCAACGCACTACGGGCCAATGAGGACTTTTTCTACATCATTTGTAACATTACGGTTATGATTATACCGAATAATCCCTAGTCATAATCATACCAAGTCCATCTATGCACTACAGGCCATAGATGACTTTCAACATAATATAAACATGAGGATGATGACAATGATATAAGAATTCAATAAAACAAGTTCAAGAATTAATTTATCTAGGAACTAATAACGTCCAAATTGTCAACATGATACTGCTTTGTAGAGTAAAATTCAAGAATGCTCAGAAGAATATTTTCATAAAAAGATACTGGATGAAACGCAAATATCAAGGATATTCCACTAATTTCATGGAGTATAGAAGTCAAAGTTTTAACCAACTGAGTGTAATAAAGAATGGAATAACAAAAGAAATCACCATACATGCGGTACTTCGCACAGACAGGTTATTCCAACAGAATAATAAGTAACGGAACCAGGTCAGGCAAAATTCGCACCGACAGGATGTTCCAACAGAATAATAAATAATTGAATAACAACAGAAATCACCATGCATGCAGTACTTCACATAGACAGGTTATTCCAACAGAATAATAAAGACGGAACCAGGTTCGGCGTAAAACGCACAGACAGGATATTCCAACATAATAATAATAAAGACGGAACCAGGTCCGGCGTAGAACGCATAGACAGGATATTCCAACAAAATAATAAAGACGGAATAATAGAAGAATGCCACCAAGAATAGGGTAGACCGCGTATATAGGTTATTCCAACAGAATAATAAGAAATGGAATAACAACAGTTCTCTTTAGGAATAAGAAAGAATAACACCCCTTACCGTAAAAGAAACTTGATAACGGAGTAGTGAAGTAGAAAAATACTTTTCTTCTCTCTCTCTCTATAATTTCTCTCTCTAGAGTTTCAGTGAATTCATAAGAAATAATGAATGAATGAACTTCTATTTATAGAAAAATAGACTGCATAGTAACTAATTCATGAACGGTCCAGATTGACTTACTCTTAATCGGACTGTCCATATTTAAAGCAAAATCTTTTAAATAAAAAATTAATATATATATATATATACATATATATATATATATATATATCATATATATAACATATGTTAAATTCAGTCACGGGTTATAACCCCCGTGAACTCTCCCTTGCCAGCTTTCAAATTATCATATATGTATAAAGTACTCCTGTGACAACTTTTGCTTCCACAAAAGTCAAGATAGCATATATATATTACCAATACTAGTACTCATTCCGTGCCAATTTAAATCCTCCCCCCACATGCAAAATCAATCATATATATATATATATATATATATATATATATATATATATATATATATATATATATATATATATATAATCAATCATCATATATATATATATATAATCAATCATCATATATATATAATACATGTAATACTCCTTCCACCAAAGTACACTAACAACAATATGTTTAAAATAAAGGTACTTTAATTCCCTCTTTGATAGGCATCACCCTTCCCCCCCCCCCATTTACCCACCCGACTCATCATTAGCATATATATATATATATATAAAATAAAACTGAGATAACTTATATTGACAGTTTTGAAAAATAGATAAATGGAGGTTCAAATAAATACAACAAATACTTCATAAAATCACCTCAATATTTTTAACAACACTTATCATCATTATTATAATTCGCAATATTAATCGACCAGGTCGTTCCCAGGAAAGAGGGGGCTTTCCAATAAGAATTTCTTCCTATTGGCGCGCAATTAGGTGACCAAACCTCTCCTTGACAGAACTTCTAGACATCGTTAATATTACAAATAATAATATTAATAACTTTGTCATCTGAATTATTGATTTAATAATATATAAAATATTGACAATAATTGAATCAATTAACGTGCGATATTATGCAGCAATTACTGTAACAATAATTGAACAAAACTGAGTGACTTCTCACGTAAGCATCAATAATAAATACCGTGTGCTACTGTGCAACTGCGCGTATTACTGTACTTTTAACACCGGGTGTTTCAACAGTAAACAGTAAAACTTCCGCCGTTATTTTCATAAATTTTTTTTTATCGTTTTCTCAATCTGACAATCATTCTGTTGCGGGGTCCACCAATGATTGTGCCGTCGTACGGATATTCCTCGACAAAAAGAATATTCCCTGACTAATCGAATATTATATAACAACTTGCATACTTTGCAAAATTTATAAATACTACCCACAACTATAACATTATCTCAAATCCACACTGTAATATTCAAAAAAATTATTTCGAGAACATTTAATATTTATTCATAAAATTTGGGGTCTCACAACTCCCCCCTCTGTTGCCTTCTCCTTCTTTACTCTTGGTTTCCCCCAAATTACAAGGTATGATATCCATGGAAATCTATTGCCCTTCTTTCTTTATCCATGATAATGTATCTTCTTTTTTTTATTTTACTTTTCTTGATTTGTATGGAAAATATGCTCTGAATAATCTAGTATCTATTTTAAGGAGTTTTGTATTATAGAAGTAGTGGTTCATTGTGATAAGATATAATTTCAAGTGATCGATCGGTTATAACTTTACTACCTATATGGAGTAATATGAACAATAATTTTCAGTCATTTTACATGATTTCAAGTGTGTGTAAACTTTTTGTAAGTTCAACTAAAAGGCATGCATGATCATATTAATTAAGCTATGTTATGAGCATATATATAAATAACACTTGGGTTAATTATCTGTAGTTTTGTGTTATATATAAAACTATATTATTTATGTGATTTGGAAAGGAGAAAAGAAGTAGTGGAATTAGGATAATGATGCTCAGAACTACTTTTATACAAGTATAATTGCTTGATTAGAGGGCCTTCCATAACTAATCTAAAATGAAAAATATATTGTTGTGCAGGAAAGGCTGGCTAGTCCTTTCATTATTTTATTTTCCGAACCTATGCTTTTACAGTTCAATTCTAGGATACTCCTACTCTCGTTGTCTCTGTGTCCAATTCTTCATTTTCATTTAAAGGAAGGGGCCCATAACATGTTTACCAATGGAATTTTCTTTCTTCAATAATATATTCGTCAAGCTAAAAAACTATGTATACAATTCCTTCATTGTATACTTTTGAAGAGTAAAGATTAAAACTTAAAACCACATCTAGCCAAGTACAAGAGAATTGTTAAGTGGGGTGGAATCTTTGCAAAAAAAATATAAGTTTGATCAATTTTGATAAGGAGACAACAGAATATTCCCAAGATATACTCTTAAATAACTTTAAAATTTGAGGAGTCACATTGGTGAATCTCTTTAACATCCTTCTTCTTTTGTTCTACTCTATTATATTTTCTTTTCTTTTACACATGCCTGGGTTTATAATATTTTGGGTTTATAATATTTTGAGACATAATCTAAATGAACTTTGTTTATTGATTGTCTCGTGTGGTATGCATCAACATTATCATACAAAAATCCTTTGTTGATCAAAAGTACTTGAAGTCATTAGTGTATATCAATATTATTATTGGAAATAGATACCCACATCGTATTCTTTTCAAGTATGTACCAAGTAACAAATGTGAAACTAATTCCTATTTTGTGATTGGAGTTGAAATCCTTTCTTAATGTTTTTATACCCACGCCATATTCTTTTCAAGTATGTACCTAAGATCAATGTAGGTGGCATTATATAATTATGTTCTTGAGCTCTATATTTGTCTCTACCAACAGTTTGGGGCTTAGTTTGTTTATATATAGGGGAGATTTGGGGGAAATTAAAGGGTCATTTGGAATTTGGATAGCCTTTTTGAATCTATTTTCAAAAACTAGTTGGCATTAAAAACACCAAAACAAATTGGCATTGAAAACACAATGCATTGAAAAACTATAAAACATTTTTTTATGGTTGTCAAGTGTTTTTGAGTATGTTGCTAAGAAAATATGAGTAAGAGTAAAATATGTAGGAACACATTCGTTTATAGTTGACATTGTGAATTTTTTTTACAATCATAAAATGACATAATCTTCTTAATCTGTCATTACTTTTCAGTGAATGCTTCAATTTCTTGACATGTGCATATTTTCATATAGTTTAGGAAGCTTAGAAATCCGTTTGAGATTCACTTAGTATGAGTGAATCTCAAATAGTCCCCGTTTTGGCACTGTTCCTGTATGTTTCGATCTCACTTAGGTCAGTGTTAACGACTTGAGCACATTTTTATATTTTCTGAATTTTCGGTCAGTATATATCTCTTGATGTTCTTCGGGTACATATTTAGACTACGATGTGTTAGTCTATTTCGTGTACTTGAAGACCATGGGGAGGTGCTGCAAAAATTTTGAAAATTTTTAAAGTTGTGTTCTACTTGTTGGCATCAGTGAGGTGACACATCCGGGAATGGGATAGAAGCCTGACCCGGTAAAGTGGGCGATGAAGTTAGGAAACTCATAAGCTTGCATATACATTAACTTGGAGACTTGATTGTGTTTGTCTAACTTTACATATATATAGCAGACCGTTGTCCAAGATGTCTGTTAATCGAAGTTGGATGGAACGTAGGGTAGCCATTGATAAGAGTGGTCTTAGCTCTGAGTACCGTAGTGGGGTTGAACAGTTTCTCAATTTTGCGTTTGAGCAAGTCAGCGGCGATGAGATCAAATGTCCTTGTAAGAGGTGTGTGAATTAATTATGGAAGAAAATGAGTGATGTCATGTGCGACCTATTTCGTATGGGTTCAAGAAGGGTTATACGACATGGATCTATCGTGGGAAAATGTGGTTGGATGAATATGAATCAAAACTGGAATCCAGAGGTAACAAAACCTTTGACTGTACTAACATGATAGTCGAAGCTTCTGGTTCATTTTTCTAGTGGAATACAGACAGGGATGATGGTAGCATAGAGCAAGAGCCGAATGACGGGACTAAGAGTTTCTATGAGTTATTACATGAATCAGCGATGCCACTGTATGACGGGCACAAAAAGCACACCGTCTTATCCATAGTGACTAAGCTTTTACACTTCAAAAACGAAAATGATTAAAGCGAGAGAGGTTTTAGTGAACTACTAAACATTATGAAAGAGTTCTTACCAGTAGACAATAAGTTACCAGAATCGTACTATGATGTGAGGAAAATGGTCAAAAGGCTAAATCTAGGGTATGAGAAGATTGATGCTTGTGAGAATGATTGTATGTTGTATTACAGTGATGTCAATAAAGATAAGAGGTCATATGATATCTGTTGTACAAGTACATACTGTGAATAGCGCAAGAAAAAGGGAAAAGAAATGCCAAGAAAGATCTTACGTTACTTTCCCATTGCACTGATGCTTCAACGGTTGTTCATGTCAACATATACCACCGAGTATATGAGGTGGCACTCAACACGAGACATAGGCTTTAACGAGGTTCGCAATGTTAGGCTTTGACTTTCTACAGATGGCTTTAATCCGTTTAATGGTCCTTACACCAAGCCTTACTCAAATTGGTCGGTGATTATTGTTGTGTATAACCTCCCACCTTCGATGTGCATAAAAGATCCCTACATGTTCATGCCTTTATTGATTCTGGGTGATAAGAGTCCAAGTAAAGACATCAATGTATACCTCATGCCGTTAGTTGATGAGTTGAAGATGTTGTGGGATAAAGGGGTTCAAACTTATGATTTTTCTCTTAAACAGAACTTTGACATGAGGGCAGCTTTACTGCGGACCATAAATGACTTCTCAGAGTTAGGAATGATCAGTGGATGGTCGACTCACAGGGGCTTGTCATGTCCTGTGTGCACAGGGTTAGTTAAAGCTATGAGACTCAAACATGGGGGGGAAATGAGTTTCTTTGCAACTTCCAATCAGTTTTTGCCGATTGAACATCGTTATGGACGGATGAGTAGATAATTCAATCGTAAAACAGAGAAACGTCAAGTACCTGACCGTCATTCTGGGACAACAGTGTTGAGTTGGATTAGTCATTTGAATTTTTCACCTCCAGGGAAGAATCACAGATTAGAGCGAGCTTATGGTTATGGCAAGGTTCACAATTGGACACACCGTTCCATGTTCTTTGACCTACCTTATTGGGCTATACTATGCATTCGTTATTGTTTAGATTTGATGCATACTAAGAAGAATGTATTTGATAACATTTTTTATACAGTCCTAGATGTCAGTGGTAGAACAAAGGACAACAACAATTCGAGGCTTGATTTGGTAGAAATGAATATTGGGGAACATTTGTGGTTGTATCTTGAGGGTAGTAAGATGATAACACCTAAAACTGATTATACTCTGATCAGGGAACAGTTGATATTGATCTATAATTGCATCAGTGGACTGAAGCTCCCAAATGGATATTCTTCGAATATAGCAAGGTGTTGTAAAGTTGAATAGCTAAAGTTTTGGGGTGTCAAAAATCATGATTGTCATTTATTCGTTCAGAAGATGATCCCCGTAGCATTTATCGACTTGTTACCAAAACGTTTAATTGAAGCACTGATAAAGATTTCTATTTTTTTCAGAGATCTATGCTTGAGGGATCTCCAGCTCAAAGACATAGATAAAATGGAGATGCAGATAGTGGAAATAATGTGCAAGTTAGACACTTTACAAATAATGTGAAAGTTAGACAAGTTAGACACGAAACAACACATAAACATAGATATAGAACCTCATAGATATTAGGCACGCGTTACAACTTACGGGACTCGATTCCGATATACGGAGGCCGAGTTATCAGCCCGTTTGCCTAACTTGTTAAAACTTAGAACAATAGTCGAAAAAGAGACCAAAACCCGCCTCAGGCGTTGAAACGACATGCAAATATAGACATAATACCTCATAGATATTAAGCATATGTTACAACTTACGAGACTCGATTCCGATATAGGGAGGCCGAGTTATCAACCTGTTTGCCTAACTTGTTAAAACTTAGAACAATAGTCAAAAAAGATACCAAAACTCGTCTCGGGCATCGAAACGACACGCAAATATAGACATATCACCTCATAGATATTAGGCACGCGTTACAACTTACGGGACTCGATTCTGATATACGGAGGTCGAGTTATCAGCCCGTTTGCCTAACTTGTTAAAACTCAGAACAATAGTCAAAAGCGATCAAAACTCGCCTCGGGCGTCGAAACGACATGCAAACATAGACATAACACCTTATAGATATTAGCCATGCGTTATAACTTACGGGACTCAATTTTCATATACAGAGGCCAAGTTATCAGCCTGTTTGCCCAACTTGTTAAAACTTAGAACAATAGTCAAAAAAGAGACCAAAACCCGCCTCGGGCGTCGAAACGACACGCAAACATAGACATAACACCTCATAGATATTAGGCATGCGTTACAACTTACGGGAATCGATTCTGATATATGAAGGCCAAGTTATAAATTTTTAACGAATAACTAGCAGCATAATAAGCAATACATTATGAGAGTCAAATAGACAATAATGTCTGATATTTTCTCCAAATTAAAATTTATCATTTGGTTCAATTATCAGTAACACCAATGGTCATGATCATGACAAATAACTGTTCTTATGCCAAAGAGAACTTTCATCACGTGTATTTTTCACACAGGCTAAAAACACTCAACAACCATATTGTCTTTGCACCCAAGCCAAAGACATTCACAACAACTTGAGTCCTAATGGTTAGTACAAACAACAAAGAATAAACAAAAATAATAGGAATAATAAAACAATTAATGAATATTAAATATCTGTAATTTATTTATGTCTAAGGAATAATTTACTTTTGTTATAGTACATTAATGTCCAAATTGTCAACACGATATCCAGAATATCGGAATGAGTGCAGTCTAAAGTTATTGTCCAAGATTCATAGATAGGAAGTTCAACAGTAAAGTTCATGGTACAAGGAATATTAATTAACAGTCAAAAATGTTCATAGTTCAAATAGAAAGTTTAAGTCAAATGTAAAGTTCAAAGATCAAAATAGTTCAAATATAATGGTTAGAATTCAACAAGAAGGTTCAGGTCAAATCACATTAGATGAAGCACAGACTATTAAAGAAATTTTAACGAATTTTTATTTCAAAAAAATTCACTATTTAATGTAATGGCTGACTATAAAAACGAATAATAATTTCTTTCCATAATAGGTTTAAATTTAGGAGAATGAAGAAAATGATATCCATTACATTGGCATGTGACTAGATTTCACTTTTTATATAATTGATCAACCTATATGTGTATTTGTAATTAAATTAGTAACTATCACATATAAGTTTTATAATGTACACTAATTCATATCTTGTAAAATTGTTAAAAATTGACTTAGTGGTATTTGTAAAATAAATTGGTTTAGTGTATAAAATGAAGTGGTGTAAACTTTCAAATAAAATTTGAAATAATAAATAACTTTTCAAACCATTCTTCTAAAGGAAGTTTTTCAAAATGAATTTTCTAAAGGAAGAGTTGTAAACACTCTATAATGTGCATGAGTATATGTATAACTATTACTTTAGAGGAAGGACTCACCTGAGCAATTCCTACACTCTTACTGATGTTACCAACACTCAAGTATGTTGGTTTGCATATTTAATAACATACAAATTTTATTGATGTATATAGAGTGGAAGCATGACATAAATCATATTTAAAATTTTTACTGCAATCACAGGATCACCTTGATATGACATTATTAATTAAGGAAGGATAAAAGATATACCTTATAAAGATGAATCAATTCATTGATGTGATCTTTAAGTTCCAATCTTTTGACCTTCCTTCCTTTTTCGAATCCACGGATCAAACATTAACTACTCAATGTGTGCAACGCTATAAAGGTGATCCACCAAGAGATTATTGATTGAATAAGTAAATTTAGGTTTATCCAAACCTTGGGTGGCTAACCATAATTCTCGCTCCCACTCCTAACTCTTTAGGATGTAGAGAATTGTTGTGTAGTATCTCTATACTCACAGTAACATTAACCATTAATCTAACATAAAGTCTCTCCTTATATAGACCAATCCCCTTCCTAAACTCTTTAAGACTTAGGGTTTTAATTCAATTCTAAACTATTTACGAACTAAATCATTTATAATAATAATAATAATAATAATAATAATAATAATAATAATAATAATAATAATAAGGGCTAAATACAATTTACTACATGAAGTGCCATCATATTCATGATTAGGTCCCTACAAAATTTGGGCTTACACTTTACTACATCAAGTGTCTAATTTGATAAAATTTAGCCCCCAATTTTAGAATCCGACCAAAATTGGCCGGAATACCTAATTTTTCGGGCAGATAAGAATTGTATAGGGTTTGACCGTATATAATACGGGTAAATAACATTTATGTTACATCAAGTATCACCAAATTCATAACTTACCACATCAAGTACCTAATTCGTATTAAATTTGTATAAATACTTATTTTGAGGTATTAAATTTGAATAAATCCTCATAAATAATTATTATAAGTTAAATTATTAAAATTAAATATTAATACAAAGATTACCAAGTATATTTTTTTTATTTTAAAATTAAAAAAAAAAGACTTAATTACCAAAAAAATCAATAAACTTTTAAACATAAAAATTATAATTTTAACACGAATAACATTAAACTTTTAGATAATTGAAAAAGTGTCCAAAATTTAATTAATTAAATAATACCCTTTTTATATTTGAAGAGCATACAAAAGGAGGATGAAAAAGTTGAAAAAGAAAAAAGAAAAAATCACCCATTTGCTTTCTCTCTCCTTTCTCCCTCTTCCCTAATCCTTCAAATTGTTTTGTTCCTTCAAATTTGGAAATTTCAGCGCATTGGATTCTGTCCAATAGCTTTGATTGACTTAAGCAGAAAATAACCTAAAAATTTATGTTAATTCAAAAACTTTTTTGATGGAAAAATGCTAATTATTGCCATTAAAAGAGGAGGAGAGAGGAGATTGTGTGCAAAAAGTGAGTTGCAAAGAGAGAAGGTACATAAAACGACATAGGTAATGTATTTTGGATTTAGAAAGTGAGTAGTTTTTATTTAGTTAAAAGATTCTTCAAACAAATAGTAGCTAATTAGTTTATCCAACAACACTTTCTTTTCATACGCTTTCCATTTATTCTTCAAACAAACAGTAGTTAATATACATATTGTATTTATAAAAAAATTAATTTTAAAATTGTATCTATAATTTAACAAATTGTATGTATAAATTTTAAAACTTAAATCTTGCAAATTATAAATTATATCATAAATTATAAATTTTACAAATTATATCACAACTTAAATTTTACAAATTGCATTTATAATTTTATTTATAAATATTTATAATTTTATACCGTATTTCTACGATATTAGTTACTTTTTTTAAAAAAAAGGCTAAAAATTATTATATTTATAATTTTTTATAATTTTAATTTTTTTCTTTGGGGGTCGAATCATGAATATGGTGGTACTTGATGTAATGGAACTGTAAATATGCCTTTTTAAAATTATTTCAAACTGTATATTTATACGGTAAATTGGTATTAATTAATACACAAGACCCGATCGAATTTTTGGACGGGTCATGTATTCCGACCCATTTTGGCCGCATTTTGAAATTGGGGTCTAAATTATATCAAATTAGGCACATGATGTAGTAAATTGTAAGCCCAAATTTTTTGGGACCAAATTATTAATTTGATGGTACTTCATGTAACAGAAGTGTAATTAGCCCTAATAATAAGACTACTCTTATTAATTTATAATTAATATTTCTCTAAATACTTAATTATAAATATTAGTATTTCTTCAAATACTAAATTATTATTATTAAGTCAATTACTTCTGAAAATAATATTTCTCTTTTAAAGTTTGACCCTTTAGGTTCAATATTATACCGCTAGTAGAATAAATAAATTTGAATCATTCTAATATTATTTATAATGAATTAAACTATTTTAATTCGAATATAAATAAATAATATTTATTCTACATCATGAGTGACACCTCAGCATATCATGACTATCCGGATAATATGAAATCAACGTTTAATCACAAAGAATGTATTCCGTGAATAGTTACCATACAATTCAATTCATCTACCATACAATGTCCCGATCAAACATAAAACACTACTACAAAACAGTAAATAGACAACGCGGAAAAAAACGTTGTGGTTTCAATCAGAAAAACGTTGTGGTTACGGGTGTCATCAATTTGACACCCTTACACAACATTTTTAAAATGTTGTAATTAAGCACATTACACAGCGTTTTTTAAGAAAAAAACGTTGTAGATTTATTTTCCATAAATTAACAGATGCTTAAAAACGTTGTAGAGATATGATTCCACAACATTTTCTGGATAAATATATTATAGTTTAATATATCAGACAACGTTTAGGCACATTTACACAACGTTTTTAAAATGTTGTAGATTAAAAAAAAAGAAAAAAAAAGGTTGTAGTTCACCTACATTACCAATGCACCTGCAATATGCTAATGCCTGAAAGATTAGCATATTGTAGCGTGAAAGATTAAAAGAGTTATAACTTCAATCATTTATCAAAGAGTCCAAGTAATCCAACCACACAATTCTACAGTTTCCACAAACATTCTTATCTTCAAAGTATGACAAGACATTAGCAAATAGAGGAAAATTTCAAAAATTCCAAAAAAACAGATATGCATAAATTGGGAGAAAGGTATAGAGCCTCTCTATTTTAAGTGTTTGCATATAATGACAAGTTAGAAAGCTTCTATACTCTACAGTAACCCCTTATACAATTTGTTGGCAGAACATGAAAAGAGTAAATGCAATGTTGCTTTTGCATTTTGTTGACGCATAAAATGCCACAAGATATGAGAAGGAAAAATAACAAATATTCTGTATAAATAAATTAGGAACCAACTTTGATTTTCTTGGGTTTAGATTTCTCAACTATATTGCCATCATAAGAATTCCCGGATCGTCCCCAATGCTCTGTTGTCACTGCTGCACAAGCAATAACAACAAATTTAACAAATAATCCAATTCAATAAGTAAACATCTGAATAACAAATAATGCAGTTACTATATTCCATGCAACAGTAGGAAATAGCTAATGATAGCTGATAAATTATGAGGTCAGCATACATAACAACTAGTAAAATAATGTATAAAGGGTTAATAATGCCATACTTACAGGTTATTCAACTCAAACATGCCAATAAGATTGCCATAGATTTCAAGTAAGAATACTTGTAAGAGTTAAGGAATAACAGTCAACCAGCTAGTAACATTTTAGTGAATTGCAACTAATTTAGCATTTGCAAGGATACATATTTCACATTCCTTGTTAAATATAGCTTCCTTTAGGAGTTGAAATGACTGGAAAATTCGAAATAGAATCATTAGGTTAAAGTATCATTGTAGATAGAAAGCAGTGAGTGGTAACATAATCCCAAAATGACAGTCTTAATGAAAATACAAGAAAGGATTGTTAGTATGATGAACACACTAGGAGACTGATTAGTTGAAAGTAATATATTCACATGCATGATATATTTGTGAGGGACTAACCGTGAATGCCAGCTGCCTAATCTACATTTTGAATGTGGCTTGGCTGAGGACCACCGTGAATGCCTAATTTGTATGATGAACCGTGAATTCCTAGCACTAATCTCCTCTTGTCCCATCTCCTCAGTCCTGTTAAGTGCATCACAGATTCGACATATTGTAGAAAGACATTATGACAATATGACCTGAAATTTCAAGGTTTAAACATAAGACTCGCTAATATATTTTGAATGTATGTGCAAGTTATTATTTTTTGCAATGAACTAAAGAAAAAATAAAGAACTTCACCTGCTGCTTTAAAAAGGCATGTCAACATTAGAAATAAAACTAAATAATGGCTTTACCTGTCTCCAAAATGAGCTTGAAAATGCATAAGCTACAATAATAGTGATATAAATCAGTAACACACATGACTTAATCTTCAAAAGTAAATTAATATAATCTCAGAGAGAACAGTACGAGGATTAGTAACAGCATTTGCAACAGCCAACAACTATTCATGCCCATCATCTGTACCAACTACGAAAAATAACAATAGTGATCAAAGGTCAAGAAAAACAAATAATCACAAAGACAATATTAGTAGTATTGGAGTGCAAGTACCAGAAAAATCCACTGCAACACTTACTGTAGTATGCTTTTGACGTGTACAAGACTTGCGGTCCTCGACTTTCCTAGTTGGTGGTCGACCTGTTTTGCTGTGAATATTCCATAAAATTATAAGATGTTAATCAGTATAAACCAAGTTCATGAGAACAAAATAAGAGGACAACTATTGAAAGACCCAAAAAGATGGGAAGGGAAAAAAATATTCCAACCTCTCTATCTTATCAAAAGCAAGTTTATCAATTCTAAGCTGCTTTGTAGTTCCCATATTTCCATGCTTTTCAATGGTCACTGGTATGAGAGACCTTGCGGAAGTCAAACCTCGTCCAGTCCTCCCTTGCCTTCGAATGTCGTCTCCACGGTCATCCCCACTATTTTCATCTATCTCATCAGACTTCTTGCCCTTATCTTTAGACTTAACTTCAGCTGCCCCACTCCTCACTTTCTGATAATGTAAGCTGACGGGAAATGGTCCCCTTTTAATTTAACCTGCTGAGGAGAATTTCCAGACAAGCGCCTTGGAAATCCTGGTCCATTTTCATTACCCGCGACATCAGATTTGGTATCTAAAGAAAAGGTTTCATCATTACTTGAAACAAAGGGGATGAAATTTGTTCTTCTTACTGTTCGGGACATCTTCTAAGTTCTATGACTAGCGTTTCTGATTGTTAGCCCCAACAGTAGCCGGATTCTTGCTTGTACAATGAAAAAGCTCCCAATCACTACCAATAGTTACCCTTTGAATCACTGGGGACAACTTAGGAACAAAGCCTGAACCTAATCGTGGAGCCCGAGTAGCTGCATTTAATTTTGCACTTGAAGTAGGACTAGCTGAACTGAATTCCTCCCGGGTATTTGTCCTGAAAATACAGGAAACAAAGATATTAAAAGTGGTAGACCTTTCAAAATTTGGTAGAATATTTGGGACATATACATAATACCTTTCAAAAGTGGTAGACTTCGTGCAGGGCTCATTGTACAAATGATGGCAGCCCTAGCATTGCCTCCCAAGGAGGATTGCAGTATGCGGGTTAGCTTTGAATCTCTGAAAAGAACATGACCATTTCTTCCCTTGCTGCATCCAGCCATATTACAACACAAAATGAGTAACGAAAAATATGCAATCTGTAATCACATTTACCTTAAAAACATCTATCTACTTCTATAGAACTACTAAATGAGCCAGAATTCTAACATACACCATGAAGTCACTACCGCCCATCTACTTCTACTAGACTTCATTTATTCCTAATATGGCCAATGGCTTTAGAAAGGCCTAGTTTGTTGGTTCTTCACTCTGACCTAGGTGGGCTACTTCTGGTAACACTAATTTTTTGGTCACTATTTTACTCATCACATGTAAAATACATAAAAAAAATCTTTGGAATTTATTTCCACTATATAAAAAGGACTATAGAAATTATGAACGAAATTAAGAACCAAGAAATATCACCAAAAGAAAAGTTCAAATTGAAGTTACCTCAACTCAATTTTTGAATGAGCAACATCAGTTTGAACTGAGACATGCAAAATCGGAGCCATGGGACCCACACAGACCCACGTCATGCTGGGAGACAGCCACCATGGATGTCGGTAATAATCGGAGCAGTAACCCAGCCAATCCCCAGCCGGAACTTTCCCAAAGCCGGAAAACACCACCAACAACATCATCAAACCCAGATTTGGAGAACCAGAACAACACTAAATCATGGGTAAAAACCACCCATCAGCCTAATTTAAATAAGCATTAACCCCAGAAAACTGAAAGGGAAGACTAAAAACACAAATTTGATAATGAAGAGGAAAATCATGAGCACACATTAATCAGATCTAAAGAAAAACCAGCTTCCAAAGACCAGATTTCAACTGTCGAACCCCTAAAGCCAGTAGAATCATCAAGATCCGAGACCTCCAAATCCGAAGCCCCAAGGATTTCAACTGTCAAAACCCTTAAAATCAGCAGAATGAGGTGCCACTCTCTAACTTTCCCTACTTGGAACCCTCGAGGATGCACTCCCAGTCACCGGGTCACATTTTTTTTAATTTTAAGTTTTAGCTTGAGCGCGTTTTTTGCTCTGTGTTTTTTAACTAGATAACGTTTTTAAAAAAATGTTATCTAGTTAAAACCAAAAAAATACCCTTTTAAATAGATAACGTTTTTTCATATATATCTACAACGTTTTGTTAAAAAAGGTTGTGAAAAAAAATATCACAACGTTTTTTATAAAAACGTTGTGGTTTAAGTGTTGTCAATTTACTACTTTGTACTAGTGAAACATGAAAGTTATGACATGTCTTATTTATTTAATTATATGCATTTCGATTTAAAAATGAATAACTCTAGTTAATGTAAATTGGAAACTCTTTTCTAATTTCCATTCACCTTGGCCAATGATTTCTGAGTTGTCACCTATCGAATCACATAGAACATACTCTCCCTTTTACTGGAAGTGGTAGATCCTTTGTTGATCATTCACCTACCTCCATATTTATTTTATTATACCCGAATATACCCTTTGATATTCCCAAAAAGTCTTAAGGAATAGGACAAAATATAACTCAGAATACACGATGTACTTTGATAATCTCAAGGCCAAGGATCACTTGTACTACGTACTATCACTATAAGATCTCCTATTGTCAGGCAAGTAAAACTCTATTATGTGCTCCTTAAACGAGTTATGTTCAGTGAACTACGTGAACTTATTCTTCAATAACCACCTACATACTTGCTTTAGTGTCTTCACACAAATGATTATGAGATCAATCATCTTCTTCAACAGAGCAAGCATAATATGTACTAATCTATCCAGAATCAGTAACGCCACATTAGTGATCCAATGATTAGGAACATTTTAGCTTCAAAGCTATCCAATATTTAGATCTCATTAGCAATAACTCTTCATAGTTCTAAAAGTATTGCTCAAAAACTACGTGTTTATCCTAATTAATTCCCCAATTAAACATAGATAAAGAATGTTTTTGATTAAATAAATTCATTTATTAATAAATGAATAAAATTATAAACTAAATTCTTATCACATCAAATGTAATTAGCTTAAGGGTTACTACTTTCAAAGTATTCTTAGCGCACTCAAAAATTAAAACACTCACACTAAGAAATATTTAGAAAGTAGAAAAGAACAAGTAAAAAGGCTATGCCAACTCTTTATGTCAACCCCCTCCCCCCTTTATAGCCAAAGCTAAACCAACATCTATCACACATTAAGTTTAACACACTTTTCACATTTCAAGATTATCTTAAATGTACAACACATTATTTTACCACTATTTTAACATTTCAAGATTACCTTTAATCTACCCCATATAAATTTTGGCACAACTTTCACATTTCAAGATTACATTCAATCTATCACATATAATTTTGGCACAACTTTCAAATTTCAAGATTACCTTTTCTTTACTATTCATATTTATTACTATATTTTTCCATCTACTATATTATTTACTTAATATCACAGATATTTATGTCTAACTTTTACCTAACGTATTAATGAGTCTGTCTAACTTTTCAGTTCATGTGACTTTTAAATACGTAACTTTCCATTATTACCTTTGCTACATTGATAATTATTAGTTTAATACCATGGAATATTGTTGTGACAATGTGTGTTGCTGTACCTTTATTGTCAAAATTTTAACAGTTAACTATAACAGTTCCGTCGACAACTTTTATTAACTGTTATTTGGTCATTTTATGTATCCGAACATTATTATAATGTGTGGCCACCAATGATTAGTTGTTACGTCACCGTCGTACGATACCAAATATTCTCTTTCATCTCCACCGACATTCTTTGTGTTTTTTTAATTTGAGTTAGAATATACATGTTTAAATTTGATGATGTGTTTACATTAATGTATAATTGTTAAGTATTTTTTTTGTAAAGTCCTTAAATGAGAAAATATTATACAAGGTCTTATAACATAACGATTAAATTTGTTTGGTTGATCCTTCGAGTTGATTTAATGTATAGTTGATAGAATCGAATCGATCGTATAATTTTGTTAAACGATGGTAAAGTTACTCTACATGTTCGTAGTGTAATTAAAGTTCAGAGAGTAATTTATTTATTCGTAAAATATCATTTGGATGATCGTAGAGCTACAAAGAGATCGCAGAGTCTTCAGACATATCGTAGAGCTGTCTCCTGGATTACATAGTAAAAGTTGTGATCGCAAAGTGAAGAGAAGTTCGTAGAGTATGTTCAAGCATCATAGAGTGCTCATAATAGAGAGACATTACTAGAGCAGATCGTAGAGTGCTCTTCGTAGAGTACTTCTCTATTTGTAGAATAACTTCTCGTAAAGTTCAAAACGTCGAGTAACTTAAGTCAAGACTCTACGTTCGTCACCAAACTCTATGATCAGTCAAGTTCGTAGAGCATGTCAGAACTTTCATAGAACTGACAAATTGAAGAGCATTGAATAGTATAGATTTCAAGATTGTTTCTCACCATCTTCAAATTCAAATAAGATGATCAGATAGTGGTGTGTCTAAACTAATAGATTGGAGATATGACACCACTCACAAGTGGTAGGTGAAATTGCAGTCTCATGGACTAGCTTAAGACAAAAGCAATCTGCATACCTACCCTAAATCAACATCATGGAGCAGAGCATTAAATGCACCAACGGGAACTCTCCAAACGGGATGATTTTCACATACCTAAAAAAGGTGTACGAGGATTCAAATCCAAGTACGAATCACTAAGAACAAAAAGTTGAACCTTTGCAAATCATATTAAACTCTACTCTACGATATTCTACATGTTCAAGTTGCTAAGTACGCTAAAAGAAGCCAAGCAAATTGCAAGCTTAGCAGTACAACAAACAACTATCCTTCAATAATGATTCGATTATCTTAGTGACTTTCATCTAAGTCTAAGTGACTTGAAGAGGTCTAAGTGACCTTACCGAGACTAAGTGACTCGAATGAATCTAAGTGATTCAGTTGTAATATATCTTAGTGATCTAGTCTTTTTGACCTTGTCCTCAGTGAATGTTTTTCTTGTTGAAGTAGAAGAGTGGACTAGGAGTTATTTGTACTTCGAACCACTTAAACATCTTGTGTCATTTACTTTATATCTTTATATTTTGTCATTAACTGTTATATCTGATAGTGACTAATTTTCACAAGTGCTAAATTTAGAACTGAGATCTCATTAAATCTTTAAGATGATCTTAAACTAATATTATGTTGTGATAAATTAATTGATCTTATTAATTATCTGATAATTGATCTTTAAATATAAAAAAAGTTTTAAAAGATTTATTCAAATCCCCCTTTCTAGATCTCTTTTATGCCTCTGTGAAACATCAATTTGCACATATTATTCTTAATTTTAACTTCTTCTTTTTTATCAATTTAACACCTTACTATTTTAGAAACACATATAAAGAAAAAGTAAGTTTCACTAATTAAAAGTCGGGGTCTTGCAATTATAATTTATTAATTTTTATTATATTGAATAAAATTATACCTTTTTTTTTATTTTTAATCTAATAATTGAATCATATTATTGGTTAATGTATTATATTTATACCTATATGTATATATACATTAATAGTATAGTTTAATATTTTGTAAGGTGATTTTCTAAAATTATATTATCTAAATAATAATTAATTCTTAGTTATACTTGAAATTATAATTATACATATATATATATATATTTGAATAAAAGTAAGAAATTAATATTAGTTAACATAATCTTATTTTGATTATTACTCGATGAAATTATACTACTAATTTTAGTTTCCAATTTGGATTGATAAGTAATAAAAGTTGACTTCTACTGATTCTTATTTTCTTATAAAACTATGTTACTAATTTGATATAGTTTCTAATTTAGATTGATAAACAATAAAAGTTGATTTCACATTGAAAAAAGTCAAAGGTCGAACAAAAAAAAAAAAAAAAGAGAACGAACCAAATAGTTTTTTATTTCGATTGATAAGTAATAAAAGTTAATTTCACATAGAAAAAAGTCAAAGATCGAACCAAAAAAAAAGTAAGAGAAATCAAATTATCTATATTTATTTTTGGATAATATAGATGATAATATATATATATATATATATATATATATATATATATATATATATATATATATATATGTATATGTAACATTTCAAATACATTGAAATATGTGGAAAGATTTGTTTTTATATTTATGTATCACCTCAATTTTTGTACTTTTTATTGCATTATTTATAGTAAATATTGCATTTATATTGGCTCTGTACAAACAGGAAGGTAAAGTTAAAATCCAACATTTGTTATAACAAATGCAGCAAAAAGTTTTAAAATTCATAATGATCAAGAGTGACAACTACATGAAATTCAAATCTAAAAACCATACACACACATAAACAAATATACCCGTGTTCTGAAAAGAAAAATATATTCGCCTTCTATTAAAAATATAAAAATATGCTACGTATTCAAAATACAATAGAAAATTTACTTTTATTTTGAAAGCTAAAACGGAGGGAGAATGTATACATATATATAGACAAACCAACAACCCTACCTTAAGACTCGTTCCAATGTTCAAAATCTCCTCTTACATATCAAAACCTCAACCATTCTTTTACATGCAAAAACCAAATAACCACAAAAAAAGAAGAAGCATATATAACACAAAAAAAGAATTGAACATATATGACCAACCTTATAAATACTTCTACCAAGATCCTCTCATTTCCTCAACAGCAAAAGCCATATTAAGCTTCCATCCGGTAAATATTCTCATTTTTTCTGAGAGTTTTTGCCGATATTACACCTTTAGTTTTCATAATGGAAATGAAGAAGATCGCTTTTGCTGCCTTTGTCGCCGCCGCCTCCATGAGCGCAGTATTGGCTCAAGCACCAACTGAATCTCCCATGGCAGCACCATCTAGTGATGCCGCTACTGCTTTGCCGGCTGTCGGATTGGTAGGGGCTTCCCTCATGTCATTTTTTGCCCTCTACAGTCACTAAAAACCACTCTCGAAAACAAGAGACAGAAAAAAAAATGAAGAAAAAGTGGCCTTGGCGAAATGGAGAGAGTTCTTTTCTTTCTATTATTTTTGGTTTACGTGTAATTGGTTTGTTGTAATGGATTGATTTGGTAAACTCATGCAATAACAAGAACTATTCTTGCAATGTTCCAATTTGTTTATTGTGATTCCATTACTTTCGGATTTGGCTACCCTCCATTACACATTTCTTCCAATTTCATTCAATAAACTAATTATTTGATGTTAATAATTTTGTTAGTAATGATCTAAACATGTTAATAGATAGTTGATTATATTAAGATCAGGTCTACCAAAAATTGATTTTAATATTGATGATCACGATGTGATTTGGTTGGGTGACCAGTTGTGTGTACCGTTGGATCCAATCATTCGAGGAGGTTGTGTTGGTTGAAGCTCATAGTTCGTCATTTTCTACTCATCCAGGTTCTACAAAAATGTATAGGGATTTGAAGAAGAATTTTTGGTGGAATGGGATGAAGCGAGATGTGGCAGAATGTGTGCAACGCCCACAAACCCCGGTCTACCTTTAAACCTGGGTTCGGTGCGTCACGGTGCTACTCATTCAATGCATACACCCATATAATCTTAAGACATAAATGTAATTTAAATATATTACAAAATGTCACCATCTAATCCTAGGCTCTAAGACCTTTACATTTTCAAATCATAAGACTAATGAATATTACATCATTTATCTATTACAACCACACATTTGTGACTTTTCTCCGCCACAACAGATACATATAATTTAACAAACAATTCTTCAAATCAATACTTGATCCTTTTGCTAATCTTCATCGGATTCCTTTGTTCGTTCTAGTTTTGCTGAAAACATTTTATTATAAGCAGGGGTGAACATTTAATTGCTCAGCAAAGTATAACAGTTGAATAAACAATCAACAACATAATGAATATCAACATATTCTTTGAAAACTTCAACAACTAAACAATAGTTGTGAAGCAGTTTCAAATAAATAGGAACAATAATTTCTTTTCATATAATGTTTTTGAAACGACATATTAACCAATCCTCAAGACCTTAACATTCATTCTCTATTCTTTCTTAGATTTGACATCTACTATGTCTACTTCACTACTATGATACAACATGTATCTACTTTATTACAATTATAACAACATTTACTCACATAAGACATTATTGCACGAAGTGCAATACATACGAATACTTGCCCAAATTATTTGATTTGACACTACTAACTTATCACAATTCAAGAATTCTTACAATTCATATTTCACCAATAAATATTCCGACTAGAATAGTTCAACAAATCGAGTTAAGTCGAATCAAATGGCAGAAACTCATTTTCATAGCGTATAATCACATCATACGCTGAATTTTATATAACAAATAAAATTTCACAGTTTAAACTCATGTCTTACACCGAATAATAAAATTGTACAAGGTCATAGAATACTTGCACAATATATAACTTTGTGTAAGTCAGAAAACATGAATTCACACAATATGAAAGCATTGCGTAAATTTGAACATGCATTCAATACAAAAATTGAATGGGAGTTCGGAAACTTGCCTGAAGCGTTCTTTAATTTATACGCTAAATCTTCCATCAATTGTCCTACACAATTTAATTAACGATAATATACCAATTAGCCACATAACGACTTCATATATTAGTTTACATTACATTATTACTCATTTTATGTTGTTAGCATTTTATAAATAAAGTAGCGCGATAACCTTTCAAAAATTTCTCTTGGCGTTGCGGCATTTGAGAACGCCATGACCCTTATAATCATCCTTCGTGTTTTTTTTTTAAATTCATAACTCATTCGTTAGAGATCCGATTTTATTAATTCTTACTCGAAATTAAAGCTTATATAGTCTACTTTAATCTCATCTAGGCCCTGGTTTCAACCCCTTCTTCAATCAAAACAAATTTTCACTTTTTACGACTAAGGTTAGATTGTTAAAAATTTGGCCAGCTTTACCCTCTCTCGCTAAAATAATCATAACTAATTAATTTCAAAATATTTTTGAGTGATTATTATGCCCACGCGTAGCTAACTTCCAGGGCTACAACTTTCATATTTTTACCACTTTCAAATTCTAAACACATTAGTCCAAAAAATTCATACAAAAAACAAGTCAGAATCTGATTTAATTTTCCAGATTCTGGCAGCGAAGTTTTTCACCCCACCAGTATGATTCAAACGTTCACTACGAACAAACCATAAGGAATTTTTGGGTAATTTTTAATTCTGTGTTTAGCTAACTTTCAGAGCTTTCTTTTGATATAAGTCTCATCTTCTAACTCATTATACTTAAAAGTTATAGCTTTTACAAAAACAGGGTAGCAAACTAATTTTTTTGAAGTTTTCATATTTTGTCTATTTGAACGACCTTACTTCAAAACTTCATAACTTGATCATCCGAAGTCGGAATGAGGTCGTTCTTAAGCCTACGGATTCCTTGTTCTACAAACTAAAAACTCTTCATAAAATAAAAATTTTATAGAAGCTTTAACTGCCCCCAAAAAGTGACTCAAAAGTCAGTGCACACACTAGTTTTACAATTTTTAACTAGTTTTACAAAAAAATCCGTCATGACTTCGTTACAGAAACTTTTGTCTTCATTCCAATTGGGTGATGTTCATAACTCATAAGAGCATAACATAACACCATAGAATTTAATTTTTATATTTGGGACATCATAGCAAAATGGTCCCAAAATAGCTCATTAGTTCATTACTTGTCCATAGTTCATCCTTTACGCATAGGTTTGTACTTTCATTATTTTCTTGCATTATTACATGGTTTAATCATACTATCATCATCATACCCTCCTTATAATTTTAAGATCCTTCATGATCTTCCATCACAACAACAACTAATCACCAATCAAAGCTTCAAAATAAAAGAAATGAAAAGATTATGGTTTTAGATTTACCTTTCATTATTGTTCTTCTTCTTGTTCCTTGCTCACTTAATGAATAAAGAGTGAAGCTTGCTAGCTCCTTCCTTCCTCATATGTGGACTCTCTCTTTCTTTCTCTCTATTTTCTCTCTTGCTTTCTTTTCTCTCCAAATGACTTAATGAAATGAATAAAGTAGAAAATGCAAGTATACTTGCATTTGTTTAACTAAGATACCTAACCATACTTTAGTTAAATCTCACCAACTTCTAAACTCATAATAACCCTCCCCTAGTTAACTTAATCATACCAAAATTAAACTAACCATAGGTATGCAAGCTGATAGCTTTAAAGCTCTTATTGGTTAAGATCTCTTAATATGGAGGCAAATGTTAGGTTTGTAATATTCATGAACGCAATCATATTGCACAAAATAAGCGAAAACGTGGAAAAAACAGAGTTTTAAAATTTTACAAACCATATACCCGGATCACCCTTTATGCACAATTATTAATTAAACGAAAATATGAAGACCAAGAATCATACCCTTGAAGATTCGAGCTTCCTCAGGTACAAGTTCACCTCCAATCTTTTTCGCGTTCAACTTGATTCCACCGGGTTAGGTTCCTTCCTTTGATCAACGTTAGCCACCTAAGTGTTTGGCCTCTAGAGGTGATCCACCAAGAAAGAATAAAGATTCAAGAAGATGGGTGTTTGGCAAAACCCTAGTTTTTATATCTCTCATTGAAAAAGTCAACAACCACACTGTCACCCATAATAAGACTCCTCTTATTTATAGATGTGGGCAACCCTCCTTAACAATTAAGGAATTAGGTTTTATTTTAATTAATTAAACTACTTTAATTAATTAGGATCCCAATCTTATTATGAATAATTAATTAAACTCTTTTAATTAATTAGTCTCCTAATCTTATTAGGAATAAATGAGAGTACTAATATTAAATTAATTTCTAACTCTTTAGAAATTAAAATAATAATAATTTTAATAATATTAATAAGACTCCTCTTATTAATTTATATATTTAATATTTCCAAAATATTAAATAAAATAAATATGAAGCTATTTAATTTATTCTATCACCATAGATTAAATTAAATACACATACATATTATTACGATTATGCCATTAACTTCTTAAATAATTATTTTTCCTTTTATGGTGTGACCCTTTAGGTTCTCCATATTAAACCGGTTGTGAATAAATCAATTAGAACAATTCTAATCTTATTTAAATAAATAAATTAAACTATTAATTTATTTAAATAAATAATATTTATTCTACAATAGGGATAAGCCTCCCTAGCGATTAAGAACTTTCCAGATAATATAGATTTCAACATTAATCATAAAAGATCCTTTGAGTAAATAGTTACCGTACAATTCAACCCTTTCACCATACAATGTCCCAATTAAATATAAGACATGGAATTACTGTCAAGTCTTATTTTATTTAATTATATATATTTCGACTCTTAAATGCACAACTCCAAATAATGCAAATTAGAAACTCCTTTCTAATTTTATTTTGCCTTGGCCAAGGACTACTGAGTTATCATTTATCGAATCACATAGGACATTTCTCTTCTTTTACTAGAAGTGGTAGATTCTTTATTGATAATACATTATCTCCATGCATAACTTATTATACCCAATCATACCCTTTGATATACCCTAAGGGTCTTAAAGAATAAGTCAAAGTATAACTCATCATACACAAGATACTATGATGATCTCAAGTTCAAGGATCACTTGTACTACTATCACTACAGGAATTCCTATTGACAGACAAGTAAAACTCCATTAGGTATTCCTTAGTGAGCCACGTTCAGTGAACTTATTTTCTAATAAGCACCTATATACTTACTTTAATGTCTCCACACAAATGATCATGAGATCAATCATCCTCATCCAATGAGCAAGCAACGTATGTACCAATCTATCAGAATTCATTAATCCCCAACTTAGTAATCCAACGATTGGGAACTATTTTAGTTTTAAGCTTTCTAAGAATTTAGATCTCATTAGAATGATTATCATCATTATTCTAAAAACATTGCTTAAAACTATGGGTTTATCACATATTATAAAACAACATCATGTAGATAATTAAAAGCCTTTAATAAATTAATACTTTTTATTAATAAATGAATAAGATTGTTACAAAGTATATGCTTTATCATCAAACATGATTGGCTTGTGTGCATACTACTTTCAATAAACACTTAATGCCTTGTCTAGATAAGGTGAGTCATGCTAGATGACTCACCACTTGTTCCCCCCACATGCTCAAATTGCTAACAAGTGACACATGGCCTTCTAAGTCTTTGCCTTCGATATTAGGTTTTTAATCCTAACCTTGAGCCTTAACAGCAACGCTAGCCAAGCCTTCCAAAATTTTGGCTCAACCCTTGGCCCAAACCTAGCCAAATCCTACAAATCCTAACCAAGCCTTTAAAATCCTTGGCTTAGTTAATTAACCTAAATTTATTTAGTTATTTTATTTTCTAGTTAGATTTTCTAACTTTTTCAGTTAGTCGAAAAATCGACTTTCATGTATCGTAATTTAAATTACGCACTCCGTTCCCATTTCATGTATCTATACACTACGGGCCAAGGATATTCGTGTTTCCACCAATGGTCATGATAATGCCAAACAACAATTCACCTTTGCACCCTTGGCTGAAGAGAAAACATGGTTATGATCATACCAACATCTGTTCATCAATGCACTATGGGCCAATGAGGACTTTTACCATATCATTGTAACATTACAGATCATGATTACATCGAATAATTCATGGTCATAATCATACCAATCAACAATTCATCTATGCACGTAAGCCAAAGATGACTTTCATCACAATATAAGCATGAAGATGATGACAATGATATAAGAATTCAATTAAATGAGAGTAAGGATAAATTTTAAAGATTTATAATTTAATTTATCCAGAATTCAATAATATCCAAATTGTCAACATGATACTGCTTTATGGAGTAAAATTCAAGAATAATATTGTATCAAAAATGATTTGGACCGAAAAAAATTAATTTTTATCATGAATAGTATCCCGGATGAATAGTACCCCGTGAATAGTATTTCAGGAATAGTACTTTTTGAATAGTACTCCGTGAATAGTACTTTGTGAATAGTACTTTGTGAATAGTACCCCGTGAATAGTACTTTGTGAATAGCACCCCGTGAATAGTACTTTCTGAATAGTACTTCATGATTAGTACTTTGTGAATAGTATTTCGTGAATAGTACCTCGTGAATAGTACTTTTTGAATAGTATCCCATGAATAGTACTTTATGAATAGTATTTTATGAATAGTACTTTGTGAATAATACTTTGTGAATAGTACCGTATTTATGAATAGTACTTTATAAATTGTACCGTACATATGAATAGTGTCGTATAAATGAATAGTACCCATGAATAGTACTCTAGGATGAAAAGTTTAAAATTTAACAAGAATGTTCAGAAAAATATCCTTGTGAAACAAATACTAGATGAAGCGCAAATTTTAAGGATATTCTACTAATTTCACGGAGTATAGAAGCAATACTTCAACAAAATGAGTGTAGAATTAGGGATACGAAACGAAATAATATTACTTACATACTACAGAGTATGGAAGAAAATATTATTTCATACTAATATTGAACAAAATAATATTCCTTACGAATAAGAAATAAATAGCATCCCTTACCTTAGTAGAAAACTGGATACTAGAATGGCGAAGTGGCAGAATACTCTTCTTCTTCCTCTCTATAGCTACACTCTCTATAATTGCTCTTGTGAGTCTTAGTGAATTGGTGAGAATGAAAGAAGAATGAGCTTCGAATTATTACAGTATAGTACCTTCATCTTTTCTTCTATTTTTAATTTAGTCCTGCAAGTATTATCAATCTTACACCACCTCCCCTAAAAGTACATGCATGTGAATCAATAGTTTCATACATGTGAACCAACAGTAATTTGCATGTGAATCAATAGCAATTAATTGCTCGTTTATCCGATTAATTGCCCGTTTGGTCAATTTAACATCCAGAAATCAATTATTATCTAAATAGATGTCGATTTCCATTAACACTAATAATCACAACATAACGGAAATATTTTTATCAATAATTTTATCTTTAATCAACACAAACTTTTTTATCATTAATATTATAACTCACAATATTTAACAACCAGATCATTCTCAGGAAAGAGGGGGCTTTCCGATAAGGAATTCTCCCTATTAGTGCGCAATTAGGTGACCAAACCTCTTTCCTCGACAGAACTTTCTAGACATCGTCAATAATGCAAATAATAATATGAATAACTTTGTCGTCTCAATTATTGATTTAATAATATAAAATATTATGCAGATGATATTATGACAATAATATAAGAGATATTAAGCAGCAATTACTGTTGCAATAATTGAGTATAACTGAGTGACTTCTCATGTAAGCATCAATAATCAACACCCATGTGCTACTATGAAACCACGTGTATTACTGCACCTTTATCACCGGTGTAAGACCCTAACTTTTTATAAATAAAATTAAATTTTCTCTAATTATTAGTTTGAATAATAAGGTATTAATTTGATATAATCCTTTGGTTATAGGTGAAATGTGCAAATTTTACAAAACAAACTAGTGGTTATAAAATATTCATTGTTGTCGGGGAATATTTGTTTGGTCGTGGAATATTCTTGCTGTCGGGAAATATTCGTACGATGACGGAACCATTTGTTGGCCCCATAACGAAAAACGGTAGGATGAAGAAAATGACAAGTTTGAGTTTTTACAAATAACGGCGTAGTTGTTATCATTAACACTGTTGAAATACCCGGTGGTAAAAGTATAGTAATACGCGTGGTTGCATAGTAGCATACGGTATTGATTATTAATGCTTACGTAAGAAGTCACTCAGTTACACTCAATTATTGCTACAGTAATTACTGCATAGTATATCTCATATTATTGATTCAATTATTGTCACAGTATCATTTGCATAATATTTTATATTGTTAAATCAATAATTGAGACGACAAAGTTATTCATATTATTATTTGCAAATATTGACGATGTCTAGAAAGTTCTGTCGAGGAGAGGTTTGGTCACCTAATTGCGCGCCAATAGGGAGAAATCCTTATCGGAAAGCCCCCTCATTCCTGAGAATGATCTGGTTGTTAAATATTGTGAGTTATAATATTAATGATGAATAAGTTCGTGTTGATTAAAGATGAAATTGATGTTTTCATTATGTTGGGATTATTAGTGTTAGTGAAAATCGACATTTATTTCAATAATAATTGATTTCTGGAGGTTATATTGATTAAATGAGCAATTAATTTCTATAGGTTCACATGTATGGAACTATTAATTCACATGCATGTACCATTGATTCACATGCATGTACTATTAGGGGAGGTGGTGCAAGATTGATAATACTCGAAGGAAATAATGGTAACATGTGGCATTTTGTAAGTGGTATCCTAGGTCATCATCTAAGAGTCACTTTTGTGAATAGTAACTTGCCTCTTCGGTTTTCCAAGAGTTACGTGTCTCTTCGATTTTCCAAAAGTTATTTGCCCCTTCGCAAATAGTAGCTGTCTCTTCAATATTACCAGGAGTCATTTTGACCATTCGTTAAGACCAAGAGCCACTTTCAATTCTTCTATAAATAGAAGCTTATTCCTTCATTATTTCCTCACCAATTCACAAAGCTATATAGAGAGAAAGTATAGAGAGAATAAGAGAGAAAGAAGAGAAGTATTCTGCTACTACCCTACTTTAGTATTCAATCTTCTACTAAGGTAAGGGGTATTATTTTGTTCGTATTCATGAAGAGAGTTATTTGCTTTCAATACTCGTAAGAAATATTATTTTCTTTCATACTCCATATTATGAAAGGGATATTATTTTATTTTGTATTCCTAAATTTAAACTTACTATGGTAAGTATTGCTTCTATAATTCTTGAAATGATTAGAAATTTCGTAAGTTTTGCGCTTCATTTAATATCATTTCACTGGAATATTAGTCTGACCTTTCTTGATGAATTTTCATATTTTCATGTCGGAACTATTCATGAGTACTATTCACGAAGTATGATTTTTCTTGTGAAATTCTACCTTTTTGTGTCGGGGTTACTATTCACGTATACGGCACTATTCACGAATACGATACTATTCACAAAAAAAATAAATTTTCTTTTCTTTGTCCAAGTTGTCTATTATGGTTACTATCTTTGATTGTATCCATGTTTTGATCTTTATTTTTGAATTCTGCTCCACAATTGATTATTATGGGGTATTTTTTAACTTGGATAAACTGTAGTACAAATGCCTAAAATTTGTCCTTTTGTCTCACTAGATTCGTTTTCTTTAAGATATTTTTCATCATTCTCAGTCCTAAATGATGATATTACTGAATATCTTTGGCCTGTAGTGCAAAGATGAATGATTAACTGATTAATATTTTTGGCCCGTGGTGCAAAGATGAACAGGTGTTGAGATGAACATGACCAACTGGTGATACAAATGAATATCTTTAGCCTGTAGTGCAAAAATGAATATTTGATTCAAGATGTATATTGATTGATGTTATAGGGATAAAATATTGATGATGAAATTTTAAATCTTAGAAGATAGTAGAATTCATTCTCTACTTGACTCTTCTAATGGATTGCTATTTCCGCTGCAGTTGTTGATCTAAAACTTGTTGTCTAATATCTTAGTCATAATATTCTTTACTGGGCTAGATGAGCTCACCCTTTTCCTTTTTGTTCCATTTTTCTTCTCAGGAGGCGAGAATATAGCGGGAACTAGTCAGGGTGTGGAGTGATATTTCCAGTCAGTTGTGTTAGCAGTCCTCACTATTTTATAAAATAGTATGATAATAATTGTAATGAGAACTCCTTTTGAGTTTTAATACTGTCTATTAGACAATATTTGTATTTAAACTCACAGTATATGTGTTTTCGTATGTTGCACGATAATTGTATTAATGAAGTTGTATTTGTTTCTATACCATGTGTTTAGGGACTCAGAATGGGTGATGTATACCTATTTTGGGGGGGTTACAACCGGGAATTTCAACAGTTAACAGTAAAACTTTCGCCGTTATTTTTATAAAAAGATATTTCTATCTAACTCTGACAATACTTCCGTTGTGGGGTCCACCAATGATGGTGTCGTCGTACGAATATTCCCTGTTAAAACGAATATTCTCCGACCAATCGAATATTTTATAACAACTTGCTTACTTTGCAAAATTTTCACATATCCCCCTTAACTTTAACCTTTTATCAATATAATCATTTACTAAATAAAATAATAATTTTAAGAAAATTGAATACTTTTATTTCGTAAAATTCGGGGCCTTGCAATCTCCCCTCCTTATGAAATTTTGCCCTCGAAATTTACGTACGTACCTAATATGTCGAAGAGGTGAGGATACCTCGTTAGATTCTAACTCTTGAGGTATAACCTTTGAGCGTAGAATATATTCCTTCTTAGCTAACATTTTAACAGGTTTCTCCTCATACGTTAAATCCTCTGCTATCTCGTCTAGTTCTAATTCAATAATGTGGTTCGGCTCGTCCACATATTTACGTAACATCGATACGTGAAAAACGTTATGAACACGTGACATACTTAGCGGTAAGGCGAGTTTAAGTTCCTACTCGAGAATTTCAAATAGACCAATAAAATCGAGGGTTGAGATTTCCTCTCTTCGTCGATTCTCGCTTCTAGAATAACGCCTTCTTGGACCTTCTTCTTTACAATCATTAGCTCTGTGTCTGTGGCTTGAGCGGCTTTAACTTTATCAATTAAAGTTGGTTCTAATCGTATATTCGCTATCTTCACGTAGGTTCTTGGAGTCTTTAACTTATCTCCATCTTTTGTAATTCATATGAAATGGGTCTTTGTGTTAACAATATCACACTTGTAAACGCATGCGATCTTCCACTCAATACGTCAGCTACCAAGTTCGCTTTTCTCCACGATGGTATAGAATGGTATAGTCGTAATCTTCAACAGCTCGAGCCAACGTCTTTGGCGCATGTAACGTTTGTTTTAGGTGAAGAAATATTTGAGGGTTTTAGAAATGAGTTTTGTACTGAGGTCAATAAAAAATTTGATTTCATACTCTCGGGGTAGGCTAGGAAGTTCTTCGAGGAATACGTCAAGAAATTTATTAATAATAGAAATATCATAAAAATCTGACATATTTTTGTTTAAATCCATGACATGGGCTAAGAAAGCTTGACATCCGTTTTTCAATAAACGAATAGTTTTATGGCTTGATATGATAGTGTTTGACTTTAGTGGTTTGGTTGCTTAAATTTGCATAATAGGTTGGTTAGGAATATGAAAGCTAACAACCTTGCGAAAACAATCAATTTTAGCATGATGAGTAGTTAACCAATCAATTCCTAAAATCACATCGAATGCAAGTATTTTCAAAGAGATAAGATCGATAGGTAACATGCGGTTGCCGATTTGAATCAAACAAGACTTATAAACAGTGGATGTAACAAAGGTTTCTCATAACGGAGTTTCTACAGATAAGTCAAAGTCTAATTTCTCCGGAGTTAAATTTAAACGTTGAGCGCAAGTAGGAGAAATAAAAGAGTGGGTAGAACCGGTATCGAATAAGGTATAGACTTCACAAGAGTTTATGATTAACTTACCCGTGATAACTTCGTTCGGGTTCCTCTACAAACTTTATCACTTAAACTACCGGCTTTGACTTGTCTGGGACATCCTTTGGCTTCACTATCCTAGCTAGACTTGACTTCACTACACGACAAAATCGAGCTAGGCGACCTTCTCTTCCGTAATTAAAACACGCTTTGGGTTGCTGCGTATAGTTTGGATGGATGTGTCCCTCCTATCCGCATTTGAAACATACGACCGGTGGTCGTTCTTCTTCTTTTGAAACAGGTGCTGGTACTGCTGTCTTTCCATCATTATTGAACCTTCTCTTCTTGAAATTTTGTCTTCTATTATCTTGGCCATGATTACCACTGAAGTGGTTACCATTCTTGGCATGATAACTTCCTCCACGATGGTTATCATTGTTCCGATGGCCGTTGCCACCGGTATGATTATTATCGTGTTATTGGTTGTTACCTTTTGGTTGGGCTAACTCATTATCGTGCTCCAATAACTGAGCCCTATTCACAACATCTGAATATAAACAAAGTTTGTGAGAAATGAGGTATTGGCGTATTTTGGGTTTCAAACCTCTTAGAAAACATTCGCGCCATTCGCTCCTCATTATCGACCAAATGGGATGTAAACCGGGATAACTCCGCAAACTTAGCCTCGTACTACGACACGATCATATTATTTTTCTCCAGCTTGATGAATTCCACTTCCTTCATGTGACGAATACTTTCAGAAAAGTACTTGTCGTTGAAAAATTCTTGGAACTTCTCCCAAGATATCTTTAGTACGGAAGGTTGGGTACATTTTACAGATTCCCACCAGTAATCTGCTTTTTGACGCAACATAACGGTGGCGAAGGGAACCTTTGGCTCCTCTGAGCATTCCAAGACATCAAATATCTTGGTGATCTGATTTATTCACATCTCCTCTTTAAATGGTTCTGGCTTTCCCAAAAACTCTAGCGGTCCCAGCTCCTGGAACTGCATAGCGGTGACCAGCCGTGAGTTGCCAATGTTTTCCCCTGCATTATGAACAGGAGTCTCTCTCGTTTGGTGTTGCATGAATTCTAAAAAACTCCTAAACGTACCATTGTTCGTCATTTGGTCAGTGTTGTTGTTTACACGAAGATTATTGCCTTCCTGATGCACATTATCTTGGTTATTGATCGTCGGTGACTCAACGGTCTCATGTGCACCATTGCTTATCTCAACAATTTCAGATGCCATTCTCAAACACTATCACCAAAATAAGGTTAACTGACATGCCACATATTATCCCTATACTCTGACCGACCAATTAAATAAAAAATAAACTTAGGTAAGCCATACTAGCGAAGGATTTACCCGTCTCTCCCCTCCTAGTTCTAGTCTCACATCTCAGCCAAGGATCATATCCTTAAGCTTTGATACCAACTGTGACGCCCCCAAAATAGGTATGCATCACCCATTCTGAGTCACCAAATACATGGTACAGAATACAACTACAACTTAATTATACAACTTTCGTATAAAATACGACAAAACATAGCTGAGAGTTTTAACACGAATATTGTCTTCTAGACAATATCCAAACTCAAATTCAATCTCGTTACAATTGTTATCACACTATTTCATAGAATAGTGAGTACTACTAAAACAACCATCTGGACCGTCACTCTATTCCATGACTAGTCCCAGCTATATTCTCATTTCCTGAAGAGAACAGTGAAAGAAAAGGGTGAGCTCAACTAGCCCAGTAAGAAATATTATGACTAAGATAATGCAGAATAAATTATCTTTAGCCTTCAACGGTATAACAACTGATAGAATACAATTGACAACAAGTTTTAGATCAACAACTACAGCGGAATAAGCAATCCGTTAGAAGAGTCAAGTAGAGCATGATATTTACTACCTTCTATGATTTGAAAGTTTACCATCAATTTTATCGCTGAGACTCAACTTAATAAATAATCTACAACACTGAATTATCCATGCACTACGGGCCAAGGATATTCATTAGTATCACGACCACAAATTATCCATACACTACGGGCCAAGGATATTCGTGTTTTCACCAATGGTCATGATCATGCCAAACAACAATTCATCTTTGCACCCTTGGCTGAAGAGAACGCATGGTTATGATCATACCAACATCTGTCCATCAATGTACTATGGGCCAATGAGGACTTTTACCACATCATTTGTAATATTACAAGTCATGATTACATCGAATAATCCCTAGTCATAATCATACCAATCAACAATCCATCTATGCACGTGAGCCAAAGATAACTTTCATCACAATATAAGCATGAGGATGATGACAATGATATAAGAATTCAATTAAATGAGAGCAAGGATAAATTTTAAAGATTTATAATTTAATTTATCCAGAATTCAATAATATCCAAATTGTCAACATGATACTGCTTTGTGGAGTAAAATTCAAGAATAATATTGTATCAAAAATGATTTGGACTGAAAATAAATCAATTTTTATCATGAATAGTACCCCAGGTGAATAGTACCCCATGAATAGTACTTTAGGAATAGTACTTTTTGAATAGTACCATGTGAATAGTACTTTGTGAATAGCATTTCGTGAATAGTATCCCGTGAATAGTACTTTATAAATAGTACCCCGTGAATAGTACTTTGTGAATATTACTTTATGAATAGTATTTAGTAAATAGTACCGTATTTATGAATAGTACTGTATTTATGAATAGTGCCCATGAATAGGACTTTGTGAATAGTAACGTACGTATGAATAGTGCCGTATAAACGAATAGTACCCATAAATAGTACTCCGGCATGAAAAAATTAAAATTTAACAATAATGTTTAGAAAAATATTCTTATGAAACGATACTAGATGAAGCACAAATTTCAAGGATATTCTACTAATTTCACGGAGTATAGAAGCAATACTTCAACAAAATAAGTGTAGAATTAGGGATATGAAACGAAATAATATTACTTACATACTACAGAGTATGGAAGAAAATATTATTTCATACGAATATTGAACAAAATAATATCCTTTACGAATAAGAAATAAATAACATCTCTTACCTTAGTAGAAACTGGATACTGGAATAGTGAAGTGGCAGAATACTCTTCTTTTTCCTCTCTAAAGCTACACTCTCTATTATTGCTCTTGTGAGTCTTAGTGAATTGGTGAGAATGAAAGAAGAATAAGTTTCTATTTATAGGAAAACATAGTTTCGATAATTGCACGTTCAGGGGCTCGAATTATTATAGTATAGTACCTTCATCTTTTCCTCCATTTTTAATTTAGTCCTGCAAGTATTATCAATCTTGCACCACCTCCCCTAATAGTACATGCATATAAATCAATAGTTCCATACATGTGAACCAACAGTAATTTGCATGTGAACAAATAGCAATTAATTGCTCATTTATCCGATTAATTTCCCGTTTGGTCAATTTAACATCCAAAAATCAATTATTATCGAAATAAATGTCGATTTCCACTAACACTAATAATCACAACACAATGGAAATATTTTTATGAATAATTTCATCTTTAATCAACACGAACTTATTCATCATTAATATTATAACTCATAATATTTAATACAAATAATAATATGAATAACTTTGTCGTCTCAATTATTGATTTAAGAATATAAAATATTATGCAGATGATACTATAACAATAATATAAGAGATATTATGAAACAATTACTGTAGCAATAATTGAGTATAACTGAGTGACTTCTCAAGTAAGCATCAATAATCAATACCGTATGCTACTATACAACCACGCGTATTACTGTACCTTTATCACCGGTGTAAGACCCCAACTTTTTATAAATAAAATTGAATTTCTTCTAATTATTATTTTGAATAATAAGGTGTTAAATTGATATAATACTTTGGTTATGGGTGAAATGTGCAAATTTTACAAAATAAGCAAGTGGTTATAAAATATTCATTATTGTTGGGGAATATTCGTTTGGTCGTGGAATATTCTTGCTGTCAGGGAATATTCGTATGATGGCACAGCCATTTGTGGGCCCCATAACGGAAAACGGGCGGATGAAAAAAATGACAAGTTTGAGTTTTTACAAATAACGGCGTAGTTGTTACCGTTAACACTATTGAAATACCCGGTGATAAAAGTACACTAATACGCGTGGTTGCATAGTAGCACATGGTATTGATTATTAATGCTTACGTAAGAAGTCACTCAGTTATACTCAATTATTGCTACAGTAATTGCTGCATAATATATCTCATATTATTGATTCAATAATTGTCACAGTATCATCTGCATAAAGGAGGGTGAGCAAGGTGAACTAGATAAGGGGTGAGCTTAAGATCCGGACTGTATATATATATATATATATATATATATATATATATAATTTTATTTTTTATATAAAATATAATATATTATATTTTATTATATTGCATAGTACTTCATAGTGTTGCTGTGATGCCCCCAAAATAGGTATGCATCACCCATTCTGAGTCGCCAAATACATGGTACAGAATACAACTATAACTTAATTATACAACTGTCATGTAAAATATGACAAAACGTAGCTGAGAGTTTTAACACGAATATTGTCTTCTAGACAATATCCAAACTCAAATTCAATCTCGTTACAATTATTATCACACTATTTCATAGAATAGAGAGTACTACTAAAACAACCATCTGGACCGTCACTTCATTTCCCGACTAATCCCAGCTATATTATCATTTCCTGAAAAGAAGAATGAAAGAAAAGGGTGAGCTCAACTAGCCTAGTAAGAAAAATTATGACTAAGATAATGCAGGATAAATTATCCTTAGCCTTTAATAGTATAACAACTGATAGAATACAATAGACAACAAGTTTTAGATCAACAACTGCAGCAGAATAAGCAATCCATTAGAAGAGTCAATTAGAGCATGATATCTACTATCTTCTATGATTTAAAAGTTTACCATCAATTTTATCGCTGAGACTCAGCTTAATAAATAATCTACATCACTGAATTATCCATTCACTACGGGCCAAGGATATTTATTAGTATCACGACCACGAATTACCCATGCACTATGGGCCAAGGATATTCGTGTTTTCACCAATGGTCATGATCATGCCAAACAACAATTCATCTTTGCACCCTTGGTCGAAGAGAACACATGGTTATGATTATACCAACATCTGTCCATCAATGTACTACGGGCCAATGAGGATTTTTACCACATCATTTGTAACATTACAGGTCATGATTACACTTAATAATCCCTGATCATAATCATACCAATCAATAATCCATCTATGCATGTAAGCCAAAGATGACTTTCATCACAATATAAGTATGAGGATGATGACAATGATATAAAAATTCAATTAAATGAGAGCAAGGATAAATTTTAAAAATTTATAATTTAATTTATCCAAAGTTTAATAATATCAAAAATTGTCAACATGATACTGCTTTGTGGAGTAAAATTCAAGAATAATATTGTATCAAAAATAATTTGGACCGAAAAGAAATTAATTTTTATTATGAATAGTATCCCGGGTGAATAGTACCCTAGTGAATAGTACCCCGTAAATAGTACTTCAAGAATAGTATTTTTTGAATAGTATCCCGTGAATAGTACTTTGTGAATAGTACCTCGTGAATAATACTTTGTGAATAGTACCGTATTTAAGAATAATACTGTATTTATGAATAGTACCGTACGTATGAATAGTGCCGTATAAATGAAAAGTACCTATGAATTGTACTCCGGCATGAAAAGCTTAAAATTTAACAAGAATGTTCAGAAAAATTTCCTTGTGAAACGATACTAGATGAAGCGTAAATTTTAAGGATATTCTACTAATTTCACGAAGTATAGAAGCAATACTTCAACAAAATGAGTGTAAAATTAGGGATACGAAACGAAATAATATTATCTACATACTACAGAGTATAGAAGAAAAAATTATTTCATTCGAATATTGAACAAAATAATATCCCTTACGAATAAGAAATAAATAACATCACTTATCTTAGTAAAAAACTGGATACTAGAATAGTGAAGTGGCAGAATACTCTTCTTCTTCATCTCTATAGCTACACTCCCTATAATTGCTCTTGTGAGTCTTAGTGAATTGGTGAGAATGAAAGAAGAATGAGCTTCTATTTATAGGAAAATATAGTTTTGATAATTGCATGTTTAGGGGCTCGAAATATTACAGTTTAGTACCTTCATCTTTTTCTCCATTTTTAATTTAGTCCTGCAAGTATTATCAATCTTACACCACCTCCCCTAATAGTACATGCATGTGAATCAATAGTTTCATACATGTGAACCAACAGTAATTTTCATGTGAACCAATAGCAATTAATTGTTCATTTATGTGATTAATTGTCCGTTTGGTCAATTTAACATCCAGAAATCAACTATTATCGAAATAAATATCGATTTCCACTAACACTAATAATCACAACATAATAGAAATATTTTTATCAATATTTTTATCATGAATCAACACGAACTTTTTCATCATTAATATTATAACTCACAATATTTAACAACCAGATCATTTCAAAGAAAGAGGGGACTTTTCGATAAGGATTTCTCCCTATTGGCGCACAATTAGGTGACAAAACCTCTTTTCTCGACAGAACTTTCTAGACATCGTCAATAATACAAATAATAATATGAATAACTTTGTCGTTTCAATTATTGATTTAATAATGTAAAAAATTATGCAGATGATACTATGACAATAATTGAATCAATAATATAAGAGATATTATGCAGCAATTACTATAGCAATAATTAAGTATAACTGAGTGACTTCTCCCGTAAGCATCAATAATCAATACCGTGTGCTACTATGTAACCACGCATATTACTGTACCTTTATCACCGTGTATTTTAACACTTAACGGTAAAACTTTCGTCGTTATTTTTATAAAAAGATATTTCTGTCATTTTCTAACTCCGACAATACTTCCGTTATGGGGTCCACCAATGATGGTGTCGTCGTATGAATATTTTCTGTTAAAACGAATATTTCCCGACCAATCGAATATTTTATAACAACTTGCTTACTTTACAAAATTTTCACATATCCCCCTTAACTTTAACATTTTATCAATATAACCATTTACAAAACAAAATAATAATTTTAAAAAAATTGAATACTTTCATTTCATAAGATTCGGGGTCTTACAGTTGCATAATACTGTATAGTATTTGCATAGTGCTTCATAGTGCATCATAGTAAAATCAAAATTTTTAAAAGTTTCAGCCGATTGCGTCTGTGATTTTCTTCAACTGTTCACCCATGATTTTTCTTAAATAGTGCCTTTCCATTCTCTTATAAATAGGATGCTTAGTTTAGAAATAAAAATCACACCAGAATCAGAGAATTCTTCTTCTATAATATTGAGCGTATTTTTTTTGAGTTTAAGGATACTTTGAGTGTAGAAAATAGTAAAAGTTTTCTTCAAGAATATCCCGTAATACCATTTAGAAGTACTCTCCTTTTTAAGATAAGGGATATTATTTTATTCAGTATTCGTAAGAAATAATATTTTCTTCCATACTCTGTAGTATGTAAGTAATATTATTTCGTTTCATATTCCTAATTCTACACTTATGTTGATAAGTATTGTTTCTATACTCCTTGAAATTAGTAGAATATCCTTTAAATTTGCGCTTCGTCTAGTATCTTTTTACGAAAATATTTTTCTAAACATTCTTGTTAAATTTTAATCTTTTCATGCCGGGGTACTATTCACGACAAAAATTAATTTCTTTTCTGTCTAAATTATTCTTGATATATGAATATTATTCTTGAATTTTACCCCACAAAGTAGTTATCATGTTGACAATTTGGACATTCTTGAACTCTGGATAAATTGAATTATAAATCTTTAAAATTTATCCTTGCTCTCACTTAATTGAATTCTTATACCATTGTCATCATTATCATGCTTATATTGTGATGAAAGTCATCTTTAGCCCATACTGCATAGATGGACTGTTGATTGGTATGATTATGACCAGGAATTATGTATCGGTATAATCATGACCTGTAATGTTACAAATATTGTGGTAAAAGTCCTCATTGGCCCATAGTGCATTGATCGACAGTTGTTGGCATAATCATGACCACTGGTGATAATAACGAATATCCTTGACCCGTAGTGCATGGATAATTCGTGGATGTGATACTAACGAATATCCTTGGCCCGTAGTGCATGTAAAATTTGATGATTTGGATTATTGTTGAGTTGTGTTACAGAGATAAAATATTGATGATGAACTTTTAAATCGTAGAAGATAGTAGATATCATGCTCTACTTGGCTCTTCTAATGGATTACTTGTTCCGCTGCAGTTAAACTTGTTGTCTATTATATTCTATCAATTTTTATACTGTTGAAGGCTAAGGATAATTTATTCCGCATTATCTTAGTCATAATATTCTTTACTGGGCTAGTTGAGCTCACCCTTTTCTTTCATTGTTCTCTTTAGGAAATGAGAATATAGCTGGGACTAGTCGGGGAATGGAGTGATGGTCCAAGCTGGTGGCTATAGTAGTCCTCACTATTCTATGAAATAGTGTGATAATAATTATAATGAGGACTCCATTTGAATTTGAATATTGTCTACGAGACAATATTCGTGTTAAAACTCTCAGCTACGTTTTGTCGTATTGTATAAATGAAGCTTGTCTTTAAATTCTGTACCATGTATTTGGTGACTTAGAATGGGTTTTGTATACCTATTTTGGGGGCGTCACAACACATGCCACTATCAATAAAAGTTCTTTTTATTAGATATTCATCTTAAAAACCTATTACAAGGTCATTCGATTTCTCGGGTTGTCATAATGTGTAGGGAAGTGACTCACTTGTCAACAAGTGAAGATAGAACATCAACAAGCTACTGGTTTGCTGCAGCAGTTAGACATTCTAGTTTGGAAATGGGAGTATATCACGATGGATTTTGTGACTGGTTTGCCAAAGACTTTCAAGAGGAATGATGCCATTTGGGTTGTGCTGGATTCGTTGACCAAATCGGCTCACTTTTTGGCTATCCATGAAGGTTACTCGATGGACATGTTGGCGCATAGCTTTCAGCAGAAGATTGTTAGATTTCATGGTACTCCGATGCTTATTATTTCAGATCGGGACTCAAGGTTCACTTCACAATTCTGGAAAGGGTTTCAATGAGCTTGGGGCACTCGACTCAATTTTAGTACTTCTTTCCATCCACAAACCGATGGGCAATCCGAACAGACTATTCAGACATTGGGGGACATATTGAGGTCTTGTGCACTTGAATGATGTGATATCCCTAATGCTTATGAGTTTAGTAAATTATAATATTGGACTATTATATATGATGATTGTGGCTTACAATGATCCTTAGAGAAGAAAGTTATTGGGTTAAAAGATAAACTAATACTTGAAATATAATTGAGTTAAATAAAGATTATGAAATAAAATTTATTAGAATTTGTTGAGAAAATGGATTACATAGGTAATATAACACCTAAGTGGAAATAGTACATTGAAGTAATTCAACATTAAAATTTTGTAAGAAATTAGACGAAAACTGAGTACGAGAGGTCCGATATTTGTAATTTAGATAATGAAATTCTTATAAGAGGGGAAGAATGTGATATTTCGGATTTTCTAAAATTATTAAAATAAGAATTTAATAAATATAATTCTTATTGTTATGAAACGTGTCGGGTTTGAATAAATGTATATGTTATATATAATTTTTTGAAATATGGGATTTTTTTTTGGAAAATTAACCATGTATATAAAGGTGAAATATATACATATATTGGGAAAATGAGATTTAATAGTTAATTAAACTATTAAAGAAAGTGGATGAATTAATTACGAAATGAAATACGAACGTGAAAAAAAATAAATTAATTAATTGAGATTAAGTTTAGATTTTATTGTGAATAATATAATTTCAATAATAAGCCTTGAACAACAATGGAGTTATTACGAATTAAATTTCATAAATGATGTGATCAATTCACTTAACTAAATAGTGAATTAATGTGAGTATTTTTATTTTAATAAAAATGAGGAAGTTAATTAAACTCATTATATATATATATATATATATATATATATATATATATATATATATATATATATATATATATATGTAGTATATTTATGAGATGGCTTAGTATATTATGCCAAATAAAGATGAATTGAAACTATGAGATGAGGAAGCTAATATATTGACTTTAATTAACGGAATAAAGATATTTATTCGATTAAATGAGAAATAGTACTATGTTACAATAATTAAATGTAACATGGTTAATGACTTAATATTCGATATTACGCCAAGTAAGTATAATTGAATACGTTTGAATATATAAATATTGGTGTCAAATTAGTAAATTAATATTTTATTTGAGACAAAATGTATAGGTTAAATAAATTGTTTTGAAACAATTTATGGAAGGAAGGAGATAATTAAATTTAATTTTATACAAGTAGTTGTATAAATTAAATGAGTGAATAAAAATAATTACTAAATTAAATATTAATTATTCCAATTAATTTGTTAATTGCACAAAAAGTGTTAATTAATTAATTTGTTAATTAATTATGGATTAATTCCATAATTAGTCGGATGATTTTTATACATAATTGTAAATGTACAAATGATCAAATAATGATTTATTGGAATTACATGTAAAATGTAATGTAATATATATATATATATATATATATATATATATATATATATATATATATATATGTGTGTGTGTGTGTGTGTGTGTGTGTGTGTGTGTGTGTGTGTGTGTGTGTGTGTGTGTATGGTAATGTAGTAAATCATATATAATACATGTGTGCTAAATCATTTAAAAAAAACATGAGGTGTTAATGTATTATGAATTATAAGACACCTGGCTATTAAAGGTTGAGTGGAGTTGTTGTTGCTGTAGTTTACAGTCTACAGCTAGACTAACGAAATAGAGAGAACAGATAAGAGAGGAAGGTTTCTATTTTCATTCAATGCCCTATTTCCGATTACAAATTAGTGTTTAATACAATCATTGGTATAGAAGTCTAAATAACAAACTCCTCATTTTGATTGGTCCTTTATTAGCACATGGATAGCCTAGCTGTCACTCCTACAAGATATCCTACTCATTAGATATTGCCCCTTTTTCCCTTCACATATCCTTTCATCGAAGTGGGTTCTCTGATTTCCCTCCTTGACCTCCTGAGCTTGTTTAATGTGAGCAAGTCCTCTAATTCAGCCTCCTCCATCTCCACCTAATCTGTAATTTCCATTTCCTTCAGTTCTTCATAGTCAGTCATGTCTTGCATCGCCACATTGTCCTCATGATTAGCCTTGTTAACATCCATTACGTCATGGTCTTCTATCATTACTTCAGCTTCATTTTCTAGGGGTTGTAGAGTTTGATCCATGCCATCAATTTTAGTAGACACCTGCATTATTTTAGACATGTTAAGTGTATCAGTTGCCACCTAACTAGTTATCCGACTTAAGCCACATTTCCTTTCATTCCTTACTATTAACGCCAAGATCCGTCCACGCGCCCCAATCACCAAAGCGCGTCCAATGCTGCACAGAAATGGGTAAACACCGAAAGCTTGACAGCTTGGGCCGCCGGGGGATAGCTCTGGTGTGAGAATAAGTACAGGCTGATATAAGTTTAACAATCGAGGCTTAATGCTCTAGTGCTAGAATAAATAAATTGCATGTACCTTAGAATCAATGAAGTGCCCTGTATTTATAATAATCTCACCACCTTGTATGCAATCCTTCTCCAAATCAGGTTAAGGTTCCCAGCCAACGACCAATCCCTAACAAGATCATATCAAATCTCCTATATTTAAGGAAGTGGATCCATAATCCAATACTTCCTTCCAAAATTAGACTCCAAATATAATTAGGAACCTCAATCCATAAGTCCCCCGTCTACTACAACAACACCTAATCTAAGCACAAATAACTCCACATAATTAATGACCCATTACACTTTAAAGGCCCAAATAATTATGACCCAACATTGCCCCAAGTCTTTCATCAAATAGAATATTTGATGGAAGAGTATACAAAAAATAGCCCAATTAGCAAAGAAACCCAAACAAGGTCAAACGAGACCCAATCATCAGAAAAAGCCCAATACCGGGCGCCAACCCTTCAAATCCATCATCATCATCTCCCTTAAATGCGTCGCCCTCGAGATCCAGAAATAACTGAAAAGACGTCACTATAAAAACTCATTTTCCCCAATTTGCACTGTTTCACCTGCTCATTTAAAATTCAAAGACATCCTTCTTTCTCTTACCTCCCAGCTTCCTACCTCCAAAACTGCATCAATGGCTTCCCAAAATCCAGAAAATGCCATACCCATCTCTGTAACCCCAATATCAGTCATTCCCCCATCACCTAATACTACAACTAACTCCCCTACCACTAATTCCATGCTAGAACTAATTCCTAACACTGCTCCCTCCTCTAGTAAAAACCCTCCAACATCTGATTCACAAAAAATCCCCCTAGATTACCACAAAAAAGATAAATTCCCTTATGTCAACACCCCTTCCCATCTTACAGAAGCTGACCTTCTCGTAATTCATAAACACTACCAGATCCCCAAAACCCATCACTTGAGAACCCCCACACCCACCGACCGTATGTACCATCGCCCCGATGGCTGGACCGCCATGCCACTCCCCCTTCTGGACAAACTCCACGCCTTCATCATTAGCCTTTTAGGGTTTATGGACATTGGACTGGCCCAACTGGTGTCCAACTCCTACATCCATATCCTCTCCTTCATCGCTTTCTGCCACGAAATGGGGGTCCCTCCTCCAATTGACTTCTTCTTCTCCTTATTCACAATAGAAAACTCTCACGAATGAGGTTTCAAGGCATTAAGCAAACAATCCCCAAAGCCCAACTCTAAATTTGAAAAATGCCTCATAATGGACACCCCTTAGACCAACAAAGGGTGGCATAAAGACTGGTTCTTCGTCTCAGGACCTGAGATTCCAATGATCCCAAAATGGACTTCTCACAAATGCCCCTCTCTGGAATTCGACGATATCTCAGACGAATGTGTGATAGAGATGGTGAAGCTACACGAAAAACTTCCTCTGAAGGAATGGAGCTTCGGCCTCTTAAGAAAACTTGCATGGTTGTACGACCATAAATGTAAGTTTCGAACCCAATATTTGTGTAATTTTCAAATTTCCTTTAATAACTATTCTAAGAGACCCTTCTCACCTTCTACATTATCCCTCATTAAACCAACCTCGATAGACCTAAAAGAACTTGAAGATTTCCTCTCTGCCAACCCAACTCAAACTTCTGCCGAACCCCAAAACACCGACCCCCAAAACACTAAACCCCAAATCACCGAACCTCAAAACACCGAACTCGAACCAACCCCCATCGAAGATACAACACAACCTCAACTGAAGAAAAGAGCCGCCAAAAAACTCAAACACATCCCTGTCCCTAAACTTAACGAAAGCCTTCTAGACATTCCTATTGCCGAACATACCCAAATTCTTCGAACCAAAAAGAAACGAGCCAAAATTACCCCTCTCACTGTTGAAGAACTTAGAGTTCCCCAAACCGAAGCCAACCAAACTCCCATCATTCCAATCGAGATCAACAAAGCTGAGGAAATAGTCGAACCCGATTCTCTCCTTATCAGAAATAGAAAACATGCTTCAGACAACCAACCAACCCTATCAACTGAAATACCAACAACAACTCACGCCCCAACCTCAACCGAACAATAAAGACCTTCTCCTTAACGACCATCTTCCTCCGAAGCCATACCTGAAATCATCCGTTCGCCCATATAATGGCCAGAGAAAAATGAAGAATTCCCTCTACACTTGTACGACCACTTCGTTCTAGAAATCGATAACCACCGCTTCTGGAATAGCTCCACAACTGACCTCTTTTGCGCCGGCATGACCCATCAGGCCCGAGTAAGGCAATTATTACTCAACCACTTCCATTTATGAACATCTTTCTGAGCCCCCATACTTAACTCTGAACAACTGCAGGCCAATGGAATCTTCAGGCGGCTCAACCAAAGATACAAGGAAATTGAATCCGAAGAAGAAGCAGCCCGAAAAGAAAATAATATCTTAAAATATGCTTTGATGAGGGAAAGGAATCTGCATGGCGACGCCCTGTTCTACACTGAAGGCCTCAAAAAAGATATCGCCAAACTCAAAGAACAACTGAAAATAGCTGAAATACTTCAACAAACGACTTCCGAACAGAACCGGGAGCTAACAATGACAAATGAAGTACTATTGCAAAAGAACCAATCCCTCACCCACGAAATCAACGACACAAAGATTTCAGAACAAAGACATCTCGCACTTCGCAGCAGAGTTGAAAAAGAACTACGCGAACTCAAAGCTCTTGGCCCCCCACTAACCGAAGAACTCCGTAATGAAATTTGAAACGAATACTGAAAATCACCCAAACTAACCAATGAAATATTTTAGATGTATGCTGAAGGCTATGAAGCAGCCCAAAGCAAAGGAAAAAGTAAACTTGCCGTCGCCACACTGAACCCATTACTCCTCGACTCTTATGAAGATGAAGACGAGGATAATGCCAAAGACGACCCTCCATAAATATAACTTTCAAACTTGTTAAAATTCAAAATTGTAACTACTTACTTACATTTTAATGAAATACAATTTTCTCCTTTTTACTCCTCTTACATTTATCCCATACATTTACTTTATCAAATAATAATCAAATAATTTGAACTCGACACTTCAAATAAAATCAAACAATAACGCAAAGCAATATTGTTCGCCATCAAAAGGTTTAAATAGATCTTCAACAATCATGTTCGTTATCTTTAGGATAAACAAACTCTATTCACCATATTTAGGATGAACAGACCATCGAACCTCCCAATAAACATATTCGCCATCTTTAGGACGAACATGCCATGTTCATCAACTTTAGGATGAACAGATCTAACCGAACCTCCCAATAAACATGTTCGCCATCTTTAGGACGAACAGGCTTTGTTCACCATCTTTAGGATGAACAGGTTCTGTTTGCCATCTTTAGGAAGAACAGACCACCGAACCTCCCAATAAACCTGTTCGCCATCTTTAGGACGAACAGGCCATGTTCACCATCTTTAGGTTGAACAGGTTTTGTTCACCATCTTTAGGATGAACAGACCACTGAACCTTCAGACAATCTTGTTCGCCATCTTTAGGACGAATCAGGACTATATTCACCATATTTAGGATGAACAGACCACCAAACCTCCAGACAAACCTGTTCGCCATCTTTAGGACGAATCAGGACCCTGTTCACCATCTTTAGGATAAACAGGTTCTGTTCACCATCTTTAGGATGAACAGACCACCGAAGCAAAGAAAGGTCTCCCTAAGATAATTGGGATGTTCTTATCTTCCTCAAAATCCAAAATTATAAAATCCGCAGGGAATATAAATTTGTCAACCTTGACCAAAATGTCCTCCACAATGCTTCTCGGGTACTTGACTGACCTATCCGCCAACTGCAATGAGATGTTCGTAGGCTTTGGAGCTGGTAGACCTAATTTTGTATAAACTGATAACGGTATAAGGTTCACACTTGCCCCAAAATCACATAAACACTAGTTGAATGACATGTTCCCAATCGTGCACGGAATGGTGAAAATCCTCGAATCTTTCAACTTTAGTGGCAACTTCCACTGTAAAACTGCACTACACTCATCTGTTAATGTCATTGTTTCAAAATCTTCCAACTTCTTTTTCCTAGACAGAATTCATTTCATAAATTTCGCATAACTTGACATCTGCTCTAGGGCTTCAGTGAATGGAATATTAATTTGAAGTTTCTTAAAAACTTCTAAAAATTTAGCGAATTGCTTATCCAATTTCTGTTTTTAAACTCTCTGCTTAAACGGCGGTGGAGGATACACAACTGGCTTGTCATCTAACTTTGTTTGCTCAACTTGCTTATCCTCCCCCTATTTTTTTAACCACTTTTTTCTCATCAACTTTGTCATCCGTTCTAACTGAATTTTCTGTACTTTTCCCATCTAGATATTTTCCACTTCTCAAAGTGATTGCCTGACACTGTTCGTGATTTCTCTTAGGATTTTTTTTGGTGTCACTTGGTAGAGTTCCTTGTGGTCTATTGTTCAATGCTAAGGCAATTTGTCCCATCTAATTTTCTAAATTCTTAATGGTTATCTCTTGCTATTTCATGGTCATTGCTTGGTTTTTCATTTCTGCCTCGTTGCTTGTTATATACTTTGACAACAACCCCTCTAAATCTGATTTTCTCTCTTGATGTTGAGCTGGTGTAGACACTCAAAATTTTCTGCGCACCTGTTACTGACATTGTAGGAGGGCAGATTCATCTTTTAAAAATAACCCTGGAAGATAACTTATACCCAGTCTGGATACTACCAGAAGTTCAGTCTCAACCCCGGAACACATACCGGGAGTATCAGTTCCAACCTCGGAGATAACCCCGAGGCGTGCAGTTTAAATACCAAAAATTCCACCGGAGAAGGTCGATTCATCTCAGAAATAAACCCGAGATATTCAGTCTCAGTCCCAACACCAGGAATAGCAGTGCTAACCTCAGAGATAACCCCGAGGATTGCAATTGCAGTTCCAGAAATAATCCCAAAAATGCTTGTTTCAAATGCATTCAATCAGCTTTAACCTCGGCACTCACCCCGAGGCACTCAGTACAAGACCCGGAGATAGCACCGGGAAGACAGGCACACCTTAGAGATGACACTGAGGACCTTCAACACTTGCAACAATCTAACCTCAGAGACAACCGTAAGCAACGTCTAATTTATCGGCCCAAACCGGAGACAACCCCGGTGAGGGGCAGAATCATCATCTTGCCACCTTAACGCCACATTGCACCGTCTCAACATTTCATACATACATTTTTACACAGCAATATCCCACAAGAACCAAGGAAGTCCAATCCCGAGTGACTATTGCGTAGGGCAACAGATAGAATTTGAAGCTTGAAGATAGGATGGCATGGTCCCATCTTCCTGACTTCGTACATCCTCTAATCCCATGTCATTGCGTAACTCTCGACAACAGCGGTCCAAAATAGGTTTATACACCTCAATCGGATGCCCGGATTGAAGTACTGAAAGTTTGATCGAACATCACGTTGCATGCGTGGACGTACTTTGAGACGGCGAGACCCGCGGAGCCCGGGGTAACCCGGGCAGCCGTAGGTACATCTGCGGCTAGCTTCAGGCCCCTCTCTATAAATAGAGGGCTTGGGGTGGCCATTTGTATAAGAAAAAGGCGAGGAAGCCCTGTCCAATTGGCTCTGTACACACCCTAAACTGAGTACTTTCTCATTTTAAACAATTGTGAGCTCACATATAGCTACTATTGTACCAGCGGGAGCCGAGTGTTCATCCACTTAAAGCTATAGAAGTCTTCTTTGGTAGTCCACTGTAAGCCTTCTTATACACTTTAAAGCCTTTCTCTTCATCTTAGCACACAACATTCTTCACGTTGAGAGTCGTGTTGCGTGTGTACGCCCGAACTTCGGTCCGTGGTTTCATTTCAATTTGTATATATATATATATATATATATATATATATATATATATATATATACTTATATATATTTTTATATATGGACTAACATTATCGAGTTATGCCTCGATTGAGCCTAGACTTATGTCTGGAGCATTTAATTGTTTTCGTATATATATACTTATATATATGAACTGTATGTCGAACTATGTTCGATGAGCCTAGATTTTACATCCGGTGTGTTTACTGCTTTTATATATATATATATATATATATATATATATATATATATATATATATATATATATATATATATATACGTTTCGTCCCACCTGGAGTTTACTTCGTGGTGGTTGATTGCTTTTACAGCTTTATTTACATTTTATCATGCCTGGAGTTTACTTCGTGGTGGTTGATTACTTTCACAGCTTTATTTACATTTCTGATCCCCCATGGAGGTGCTTCGTGGTTGGTGATCATGTTTATATATGTATATTTACATCTTATATACATATAAATGCTTACTACTTTCGTATAAATTGCGGCATCATGTGAGCCTAGGAATCATGTGGTCACAGATTCAGTCTATTGAATCTAGATTCGGTTCACGTGATGGACAGTTTCGGCTGTAAGCAGCTTGTAAATTTATTCACGGTGTTTGGATTTTCTCATATGGTTTTCATGCCCACGAGGAGTTAGGCACTGCTTTTGTACATTATTTTCTCGAAGATGCTTCGCATCTCAAAAAAAAAGAGCAATCCAACCGAACATTTAATAAAATGGAAGTGAAAAAAGGTCTCAATTACTATTGAGCATAAGGGTTTGAAAAACTACTTTTACAAAACTTCACTGCCATATCTTGTTTAAAACTGAATTTTTACATAAATTTAAACCCTGTGTATATAGGTGCGAACGAGGCCTCGCACTACTTCCAAATAACTGCACATTGACCCACACACACACATATTCATATAACAGTTTCTCGAAAAGTGGTGGTCACCGTGGTAACACGGATGTCGAGGGGTGCCTAACACCTTCGCTCCGCATAATCAAGCCCCCGGGCCCTAATGAATCTCGGTTTCACAGACCCGTTTAGCATTGTCACATCACTGGGTCAATGTGCAAATCTTTTTTCTCGGTTGTGTTGGTACAACCATTTAAAAAAAATAACTGGCGACTCTTACAGTCAAATCGTTGACATATACATGTCGGACCTTTTCACAACTTATTTTTTCAAACAAATCTCACCTAACATGAGAACACAAAAGAACAAGAACAGAAAAGGGACAAATAAAAATTCCAACGTCGACAGATGGCGACTCCGCTGGGGACACCAGTAAGAGGGCTTAAGCCGCTATTGCAATCTTTTCAAAATTGTTATATGCTTATGTGTAGATGTTGCATTTACATTTATGATGAATGTGTATGAATGCATATATTTACTGCACTTAATGTTTTACATTATATCTGCTTGTGATATTAGTGATTCGCACATGTCATCATTTTCATAAACGGTGAGACACGTTGTATGTGAATGTATGTTGTGTGGTTCCTCCACTAGGAGGCTATCTTGTCGGTGTTTGATTACTGGACTCATAGGAAGACTGATTCCAACGAGGCTCAAGAAAGGCACCACCCAAATTCGCTCCAGTTGAAAGACCGGATTAACTTCCCGTCAAGTAAATTGCGATGATTTGGGAACCTTCATGCCAAAAAACCGCGAGAGTAAACCTAAGATAGGTCAGCCTCTGATAAACCAAACGTGGAGGGAAGTCTCTTCATGCTTTCTCATTACTCGTAAAGTCAATTACTTGTAATTTCATGCCATACCCATCTCATTGTAATAGGAAATATGAAGAAAATATGTGCACATACATATTTAAATTAACATGCCATCCTGTATTACAAACAGCTAACATCCGTTTTGCAAGATAATATTCCTAAAACAGATATATTACATAGCATGTAAACATTTACACATTCCCTAAGACTAAACTATGCAAGTCTTTCGCAGGGAACCAATCGGACCTATTACCTGGTCAAAATCCAAAAAGGCCGCGAGCCTACAGTCAATTATGTCATCAACAAACCAGATTGACCTTAATCCAGTTTCTCGTAAAGAATTTAACGGATTAAGTAAACAAATCATAGATTTGGTTGTTCTACTTAAAAAACTACACCAGTCTACTCAGGGTACAAGGATACCCATACATGCTGAATCCTCCGCACAAGGAGGAACCCAAGGTTCGGATAAAGCCATTACAGTACCTGAGTTGCAGTTGGATACAACCAACAAAAATCTTAAACACCTATCTCAAAGAAGATCTAGACACCGGTGACATCGGGAAGAAGATCCTTCAAATCGAAGAAATCCTTTGTTCTATCAAAGGAATTGGAGCACACGGGAGTGTCTCATATGCAGACCTTTGTATATTCCCTAGTGTGCATTATCCAAAGAAGTTCAAACCTCCTAACTTTGAAAAGTATAATGGGCTAGGAGATCCTTACACACATTTGAAGGTGTTCATTGGAGAACTTGGATCTTATGCAGAGGACGAGAAGCTCAGAATGCAACTGTTCCAAAAGAGTATGACTGGAGAAGCCCGTTCGTGGTATACCAGATTAGACAACTCAAAGATCCATAGTTGGGAAGAGCTAGCTCATGCCTTCCTCACTCAATATAGCTTCTAGTCATATATAGCTCCTAACTGGCACCTGATTACCAAGGTCAAGAAATAGTCTAATGAGTCTTTCAAAGAGTATGCTCAAAGGTGGAGGTGCCTTGCTGCTCAAGTTATTCCTTCTATAACAGAGTCAGAAATGGTTATGACCTTCATAGACATACAAAAAGCTCATTTCTATGAGAGGGTCTTAGTTGGCATTGGGAAACCATTATCTGAAATGATTAAACATGGGGAGATGGCTAAGATGGGATTAAAGTCAGGAAAGATTCAAGACATAGCTGCCCTTAAAGTTGTTGCTGAGCATATTCAGTTCGGAAATTATGGAAACAACCCCCGGAGGGTCCATAAAAAGAAAAAGGAAGATGTTTCCTTGATACTACATGGTCAAAAGGGAAATCAGAATATGCCTATCCAGAGGAGAAATTACACTCCTTTTCAAGCTCAGTCTTCAAACCCTCCATTGCCTAAAGGTGGAGAAGCCAAACGCCCTCGAGTGTTCATACCCCTGGGGGACTCACTTGAGAACATTCTCAAGCTTCTGACAACTTAGAAGAAAATCACGCATCTGCTTCCACCCACCAACCCGAATGGGAAAGGTTTCAATGCTGCTCGGAAATGTGCTTATCATGCCGGGGCACCTGGACATGATACTCAGGATTGTTGGGCCTTGAAACACAAGATCCAAGATTTAATAGACAACGGAGAGATTTTGGTCACCAAACTAGATTAACCTCACGTGCAAGACAACCCTCTTCCTCAACACAAAGAGGAAGAGGTCAACATGATTAATTGGAGCAATGGACAGAGTTCCAATTTTAATGAGGAATCATCTCAGACCATCAAGGACGGTATTGAAAAATGGGATTATGCAAAATTCCAATTTGTGATGGAACAAAAGATGAAAGCCATATGTAAGCAAATTGAGCAATTGTCAGAACTGGTGATCTATCAGCATCAAATCACACACCAATTAGTCAGACAGGAGCATGCTAGTCTCCTCCCTTTTGTTATGAATACTCCATCATCACCTTCAAAAAATGGAACACTGGAGGACAAAGTTGCGAAGAGAGCAAGTGCCAAAGCCCGTTGTGATTTTGCCAATAAAAGGGAATTTACATACTTGGGCCAACCTATGGAGGAGATATTTCAGATGCTGATCAATGAAGGAAGGATTACCTCACTTTTACCTCCAATAAATCCACGTTCAGGACGGTTCAATTCTGATGGAGTATGTCAATATCACTCCCATTCTCACAGTCACAGCACAAAAGAATGCTGGGCACTCCGCCACCTTATTCAGAATCTAATTGATAGCGATGTCCTGTAACTGGCAGACGATGATACTGTGCTTTTTGAGAGTGAGAATACCTGTCCTACTAAACAGAAGGGATTGGTAGCAGTTATATCTGCTGAAGCCGATGGGACTGTCAAACCCTTCACAATACAAGCAATTCAACTCAAAGGAATTGACAATCCTTTAAAAGTGGCTGCGCTAGAGCCAATTATCTTGCCGTTTAGATCGCAATATCCTGTTATCAGCTTACAAAAAGTCCCATGGAATTATGGAGAAGCTGAAGGATCCACCTCTCATACAACTGTTGCAGTGTTGAAGAAAAATCCACTGTATCTTCCCCAACAAGTGATGAAGCCTACCATCAAATCAAAAGGGAAAATTCTCATGGAGAAAATTAAAAAATTCCTCCGTACTATGGGCCATAATGAAGCCAATGTGGTTTTAAGCTTAAGAGAAGCTCCACATCAAATTTCAATATTGGACTTGGTTTTCTCTACCGAGGATCACAGGAAGATTCTACTGAAGGTTTTGGAAAAAGCCTACTTGCCGAAATCAGTGGATGTGAAAAAATTTCAACATTTGGTTGATCACATTTTTAACAACAATGTGATATCTTTCACTGATGATGACATACCGCCCGAAGGGACTGGTCATCGCAATCCGTTGCATATTACGGTTTTGTCCTCCAGATATATGCTAGCTGGAGTCTTGATAGATGGAGGTTCGTCTTTGAATATCTGACCTTATGCTACTCTGGTAAAGATGAACATCAATCTCAATCGGATTCAAAGCAGCCATACGATTATTAAAGCTTTCGATAGATCTCGAGGAAACTCTGTCGGAGAGATTGAACTGCCAGTGGAGATTAGTCCCCATACATTTTGCGTATATTTTCACGTTCTCAAAATAGATACAGGATACAACCTGCTATTGGGAAGACCGTGGATTCATATGACTGGGGCTGTCCCCTCCACTCTTCATCAACAACTTAAATACATTATCAACAATAGCCTAGTCACTATCAATGCTGAGCCAGAATATCCAGAACAAGGTGACATGCCACTCATCAGCTTCAATTCAGAAGTTGAGCCGGTCAATTTTCATGCCCTGAAGGTGAGCAACACTCAATACCACCCTATGGGGACGCCACCTCTCATACCCTAAATTTCTGCCGAAGTAATGTCGGCCACTCAAGAAATGATGTCATTGGGTTATCAACTTGGACAAGGGTTGGGCAAAGACAATCAGGGCATCAAGAGCCCAATTCAATGTCCTAGTCAAACAGGGACAACCGGACTAGGCTATACTGCTAGTACCAGTCGCAAGAATCCTCATAAGCACAAACAAATTCCTCTAGCTTCAGCCACACGACGATTATCTCCACCTACAGTTCCTGAGCCTATACAGTCTCTGGTAAAGGTGCCGGCCCATGTAATGGCCATGTTATTTCCTAAACCGATACCGGTGAAGGCGAAAGAAGTCTTAGTTCCAGATCCAAAAGTGCTAGAGGAGGAACGGAGAATTAAACAAGACATCGTTCGGATGATGCCAAACATACGCATCATTGTCCATGATGAACATACAAACAGATACACCCCAGACGATGATTACCCATACATAATGATCATCATTCGGGAGAAGCAGGACGATGACAGCCCCTCCATCACCGCAGTCCATCAGGACTTTGCCCTCGACAATTGGAGCAGCAATACTTTCATTGGTCGACAAGGGTAAAACGGGCTGAAACTCCTTCTGCCCTGTAGATAATAATAACTGCTTACTTTTATGTACAGTATTGGCAGTTGTTTTGTCCGTACATGCTAATAATTTGTATGATTAAACAGTTTCATATATATTAAGTGAAAGCATATTTTGTTTTAGGACTCTGAACTTAGATGTGCCTGTACTTGCTGATAAGATGCCTTTTCTCCACAAGGATTGTAGCTTTGATGAAAAGTTGGACTCAGACTTGATGGAAATACAAGAGGACATTGGGGTGCCTCAGGAGATCAAAGAATGGGTCGAAGACAAACCTAAACCCAACCTTGATCAAACCACCTCCTTCAATCTCGGAACCTTAGAAAACCCTAAGTTAATCCAGATTGGTTCAGACCTCACTCAAACCAAAGGAATGACATGGTTACACTGCTAGCCCAATTCCAGGATGTGTTTACATGGTCTCATGAAGACATGGTGGATTTTTCCACTGACATTATCCTTCATCGCCTTCCTATTAAAGAGGGATTCAAGCCAGTCAAGTAGAAGCTCAGGCGATTGAAACCTGAGTGAGTTTAAAGGTGAAAAAAGAAATTGAGAAACAATTTCAAGCTGGTATTATCATGGTGTCCACCTATCCGGAATGGATATCCAACATCGTTCCCATACCGAAACTTGGAGGAAAGGTGTGAGTTTGCATGGTTTATCGGGATTTGAATAAAGCTTGCCTTAAAGATAGCTTTCTCGTGCCATTTATCCACATTCTCATTGACAATACTGCTCAATACGGTATGTACTCCTTTGCTGATTGCTTTACGGGGTACCATCAGATCATGGTTCCTGAGGAAGATCATGAGAAAACTTATTTCATCACGCCTTGGGGAACTTTTTGTTATAGACGGTTGTCGTTCGGCCTTATCAATGTCGGAGCCACCTATCAGCGAGCTATGATGGCTCTTTTCCATGACTTAATGCACAAAGAGATAGAGATCTACGTGGATGACATCATTGTCAAGTCCCAGAGGGAGGAAGACCACTTAGACCATCTCAGAAAGCTATTCAACAGGTTACGTAAGTTCAACTTGAAGTGGAATCCAGCCAAGTGCGCCTTTGGCATTAAATCAGGCAACTTGATAGGATTCCTAGTCTGCCACAAGGGGATTGAGCTGGATCCCAGCAAAATCCAGGCCATTACAGAAATGCCCATTCCTCAGACAGAAAAAGAAATACGGGGATTTTTGGGAAGAATCAACTTCATTAGCAGGTTCATATCTCAACTCACAGCAACCTGTGAGCCCATCTTCAAGCTGTTAAGGAAGAACTCCTCCATGAAATGGAATGATGAGTGCCAGAAGGCCTTCCTTATAATCAAAGAGCAGCTAGTCAAAGTTCCTGTTTTGGTACCATCCAGGGATGATGTTCCCCTGTCCATGTACCTGTTCGTAAGTGACAATGCCGTGGGCTGCATGCTGGGACAGAAAGATGATAGAGGCCAAGAACGAGCTATCTATTACCTCAGCAAAAGATTCAGCAAAAGTGAACACAAGTACACTCGAATTGAAAAGACTTGTTGTGCTTTAGCATGGGCTTCCATGAGGTTACAACATTACCTCCATGGTCACACAACCCATCTCATATCCCGCGTGGATCCTCTCAAGTACGTGTTCAGTAAACCCATGCTAAACTACCGACTATCTAGATGGCAGTTGATCTTACAACAATTTGACATCGTTTACGTGATGCAAAAGTCCATTAAAGGTCAAGGAATTACGAATCAACTGGCCGCCGCACCTTCAGGGGATTTCAAACCCTTAGAAACGTACTTCCCTGATGAAGGGGTAATGGCAGTTCAGCAACACCATCAGTACTATACATGCCATACATGGAAAATGTATTTCGATGGAGCTGTAAACATGGAAGATTCTAAATTTGGAGCAGTTCTAGTATCCGGTACGGGGGAGCAGTATCCCGTCGCCGTCAAATTGTAGTTTGCCCATACCAACAACACAGCTGAGTATGAAGGCTGTATCATGGGGTTAAAACTTTCCCGTTTAATGGGTATCAGTCGCTTAACTGTCTTTGGGGATTCGGAGTTGGTAATCAAACAATCCACGAGAATCTATCAAACCAAAGAGCTACATTTGTTGCCTTACCATCGGCAAGTTTTACTGATTGCTTCGGAGTTCGAAGAGATCTCCTTTCTACACATTCATCGTAATAGGAATGACTTTGCAGATGCGCTAGCAACTTTGGCCTCCTTGATTCACATACCTGACAAAGAACACATCTCAAGCATCACATTTGCCTTGCAAAAGGCACCAGCCTATGGAAACTATGTTAGAGAAGTATCGGATGAGCTACCTCCCATCCAGCATCCTTGGTATCATTATATCAAGGAGTACTTACAAGATGGATCTACACCCATTGAGGCGAGCCTGACTGAGAAAAGGCGGATCCATCGACTTGCTATGAAATTCTACCTGAGCAGAGATGCACTCTACAAAAGAGATGCAGGACTAGGTCTTCTCAGATGTCTGGACAAGGACCAAGCTCAGAGGCTCATGGATGAGGTCCATGGTGGAGTATGTGGCCCACACATGAGCGGCCCTCTACTTGTAAAGAAGATCCTCAGAACAGGACATTACTGGCTCTCTCTCAAGGCTGACTGCAATGACTACGTCAGGAGATGTTATCAATGCCAAATTCATGGGAATGCTATCCATTCCCCTCCAAGGGAGCTCCATAATATGAGTTTGCCCTAGCCCTTCTCAACGTGGGGAATCGACATGATCGGGCCCATCGACCCCGAAGCCAGTAATGGGCATCGGTTTATCTTCACCATGATCGACTACCTCACCAAGTGGGTAGAAGCAGCCTCTTTCCCAGGGGTTACCAAAGAAGTCATCATTGCTTTCATCAGAAACAATGTCATTTGTCGATATGGACAACCAGAGGTAATTGTATCAGATAATGCTAAGAACCTCAACAACAAAATAACAGAGGAGTTATGCAGCAAATGCCATATCAAACATCCCGACGTCGACAGGTGGCGACTCCGCTGGGGACACCAGTAAGAGGGCTTAAGCTGCTATTGCAATCTTTTCAAAATTGTTATATGCTTATGTGTAGATTTTGCATTTACATTTATGATGAATGTGTACGAATGCATATATTTGCTGCACTTAATGTTTTACATTATATCTGCTTGTGATATTAGTGATTTGCATATGTCATCATTTTTATAAACGGTGAGACACGTTGTATGTGATTGTATGTTGTGTGGTTCCTCCACTAGGAGGCTATCTTGTCGGTGTTTGATTACTGGACTCATAGGAAGACTGATTCCAACGAGGCTCAAGAAAGGCACCACCCAAATTCGCTCCAATTGACCGGATTAACTTCCCGTCAAGTAAATTGCAATGATTTGGGAACCTTCATGCCAAAAAGCCGCGAGAGTAAACCTAAGATAGGTCAGTCTCTGATAAACCAAACGTGGAGGGAAGTCTCTTCATGCTTTCTCATTACTCGTAAAGTCAATTACTTGTAATTTCATGCCATATTCATCTCATTGTAATAGGAAATATGAAGAAAATATGTGCACATACATATTTAAATTAACATGCCATCCTGTATTACAAACAGCTAACATCCGTTTTGCAGGATAATATTCCTAAAACAGATATATTACATAGCATGTAAACATTTACACATTCCCTAAGACTAAACTATGCAAGTCTTTCGCAGGGAACCAATCGGACCTATTACCCGGTCAAAATCCAAAAAGGTCGCGAGCCTACAGTCAATTATGTCATCAACAGACCAGATTTACCTTAATCCAGTTTCTCGTAAAGAATTTAACGGATTAAGTAAACAAATCATAGATTTGGTTGTTCTACTTAAAGAACTACACCAGTCTACTCAGGGTACAAGGATACCCATACATGCTGAATCCTTCGCACAAGGACGAACCCAAGGTTCGGATAAAGCCATTACAGTACCTGAGTTGTAGTTGGATACCACCATTAAAAATCCTGAAAACACCCATCTCAAAGAAGATCTAGACACCGGTGACATCAGGAAGAAGATCCTTCAAATGGAAGAACCCCTTCGTTCTATCAAAGGAATTGGAGCACACGGGAGTGTCTCATATGCAGACCTTTGTATATTCCCTAGTGTGCATTATCCAAAGAAGTTCAAACCTCCTAACTTTGAAAAGTATAATGGGTTAGGAGATCCTTACACACATTTGAAGGTGTTCATTGGAGAACTTGGATCTTATGCAGAGGACGAGAAGCTCAGAATGCAACTGTTCTAAAAGAGTGTGACTGGAGAAGCCCGTTCGTGGTATACCAGATTAGACAACTCAAAGATCCATAGTTGGGAAGAGCTAGCTCATGCCTTCCTCACTCAATATAGCTTCTAGTCTTATATGGCTCCTGACTGACACCTGATTACCAAGGTCAAGAAATAGTCCAATGAGTCTTTCAAAGAGTATGCTCAAAGGTGGAGGTGCCTTGCTGCTCAAGTTATTCCTCCTATAACAGAGTCGGAAATGGTTATGACCTCAATAGACATACAAGAAGCTCCTTTTTATGAGAGGGTCTTAGCTGGCATTGGTAAACCAATCTCTGAAATGATTAAACATGGGAAGATGGCTGAGATGGGATTAAAGTCAGGAAAGATTCAAGATAAAGCTGCCCTTAAAGTTGTTGCTGAGCATATTCAGTTCAGAAATTATGGAAACAACCCCCGGAGGGTCCATAAAAAGAAAGAGGAAGATGTTTCCTTGATACTACAAAGTCAAAAGGGCAATCAGAATATGCCTATCTAGAGGAGAAATTACACTCCTTTTCAAGCTCAGTCTTCAAACCCTCCATTGCCTAAAGGTGGAGAAGCCAAACGCCCTCGAGTGTTCACACCCCTGGGGGACTCATTCGAGAACATTCTCAAGCTTCTGACAACTTAGAAGAAAATCACGCATCTGCTTCCACCCACCAACCCGAATGGGAAAGGTTTCAATGCTGCTCGGAAATGTGCTTATCATGCCGGGGCACCTAGACATGATACTCAAGATTGTTGGGCCTTGAAACACAAGATCCAAGATTTAATAGACAACGGAGAGATTTTGGTCACCAAACCAGATTAACCTCACGTGCAAGACAACCCTCTTCCTCAACACAAAGAGGAAGAGGTCAACATGATTAATTGGAGCAATGGACAGAGTTCCAATTTTAATGAGGAATCATCTCAGAACATCAAGGACGGTATTGACAAATGGGATTATGCAAAATTCCAATTTGTGATGGAACAAAAGATGAAAGCCATATGTAAGCAAATTGAGCAATTGGCAGAACTGGTGATCTATCAGCATCAAATCATACACCAATTAGTCAGACAAAAGCATGCTAGTCTCCTCCCTTTTGTTATGAATACTCCATCGTCACCTTCAAAAAATGGAACACTGGAGGACAAAGTTGCGAAGAGAGCAAGTGCCAAAGCCCGTCGTGATTTTGCCAATAGAAGGGAATTTACATACTTGGGCCAACCTATGGAGGAGATATTTCAGATGCTGATCAATGAAGGAAGGATTACCTCACTTTTACCTCTAATAAATCCACGTTCAGGACGGTTCAATTCTGATGGAGTATGTCAATATCACTCCCATTCTCACGGTCACAGCACAAAAGAATGTTGGGCACTCCGCCACCTTATTCAGAATCTAATTGATAGCGATGTCCTATAACTGGCAGACGATGATACTGTGCTATTTGAGAGTGAGAATACATGTCCTACTAAACGAAAGGGATTGGTAGCAGTTATATCCGCTGAGGACGATGGGACTGTCAAACCCTTCACAATACAAGCAATTCAACTCAAAGGAATTGACAATCCTTTGAAAGTGGCTGCGCTAGAGCCAATTGTCTTGCCGTTTAGATCGCAATATCCTATTATCAGCTTACAAAAAGTCCCATGGAATTATGGAGAAGCTGAAGGATCCACCTCTCATACAACTGCTGCAGTGTTAAAGAAAAATCCACTGTATCTTCCCCAACAGGTGATGAAGCCTACCATCAAATCAAAGGGGAATATTCTCATGGAGAAAATTAAAAAATTCCTCCGTACAATGGGCCATAATGAAGCCAATGTGGTTTTAAGCTTAAGAGAAGCTCCACATCAAATTTCAATATTGGACTTGGTTTTCACTTCCGAGGATCACAGGAACATTCTACTGAAGGTTTTGGAAAAAGCTTACTTGCCGAAATCAGTGGATGTGGAAAAATTTCAATATTTGGTTGATCACATTTTGAATAACAATGTGATATCTTTCAGTGATGATGACATACCGCTCGAAGGGACTGGTCATCGCAAGCCGTTGCACATTACGGTTGTCCGCCAGATACATGCTAGCTGGAGTCTTGATAGATGGAGGTTCGTCTTTGAATATCTGACCTTATGCTACTCTGGTAAAGATGAACATCAATCTCAATCGGATTCGAAGCAGCCATACGATTATTAAAGCTTTCGATGGATCCCGACGAAACTCTGTCGGAGAGATTGAACTGCCAGTGGAGATTGGTCCCCATACATTTGCGTATATTTTCACGTTCTCAAAATAGATACAGGATACAACCTGCTATTGGGAAGACCGTGGATACATATGGCTGGGGCCGTCCCCTCCACTCTTTATCAACAACTTAAATACATTATCAACAATAGCCTAGTTACTGTCGATGCTGACCCAGAATGTCCGGAACAAGGTGACATGCCACTCATCAGCTTCAATTCAGAAGTTAAGTCGGTCAGTTTTCATGCCCTGGAGGTGAGCAACACTCAATACCACCCTATGGGGACGCCACCTCTCATACCCTAAATTTCTGCCGAAGTAATGTCAGCCACTCAAGAAATGATGTCATTGGGTTATCAACTTGGACAAGGGTTGGGCAAAGAAAATCAGGGCATCAAGAGCCCAATTCAATATCCCAGTCAAACATGGACAACCAAACTAGGCTATACTGCTAGTTCCAGTCGGAAGAATCCTCATAAGCACAAACAGATTCCTCTAGCTTCAGCCACACGGCGATTATCTCCACCTACAGTTCCTGAGCCTATACAGTCTCTGGTAAAGGTGCCGGCCCATGTAATGGCCATGTTATTTCCTAAACCGGTACCGGTGAAGGAGAAAGAAGTCTTAGTTCCAGATCCAAAAGTGGTAGAGGACGAACAGAGAATTAAACAAGACATCGTTCGGATGATGCCAAACATACGCATCATTGTCCATGATGAACATACAAATAGATACACCCCAGACGATGATTACCCATACATAATGGTCATCATTGGGGAGAAGCAGGACGATGATAGCCCCTCCATCACCGCAGTCCATCAGGACTTTGCCCTCGACAATTGGAGCAGCAATACTTTCATTGGTCGACAAGGGTAAAACGGGCTGAAACTCCTTCTGCCCTGTAGATAATAATAACTGCTTACTTTTATGTACAGTATTTGCAGTTGTTTTGTCCGTACATGCTAACACTTTGTATGATTAAACAGTTTCATATATATTAAGTGAAAGCATATTTTGTTTTAAGACTCTGAACTTAGATGTGCCTGTACTTGCTGCTAAGATGCTTTTTCTCCACATGGATTGTAGCTTTGATGAAAAGTTGGACTCAGACTTGATGGAAATACAAGAGGACATTGAGGTGCCTCAGGAGATCAAAGAATGGGTCGAAGACAAACCTAAACCCAACCTTGATCAAACCACCTCCTACAATCTCGGAACCTTAGAAAACCCTAAGTTAATCCAGATTGGTTCAGACCTCACTCAAACCAAAGGAATGACATGGTTACACTACTAGCCCAATTCCAGGATGTGTTTGCATGGTCTCATGAAGACATGGTGGATTTGCCCACTGACATTATCCTTCATCGCCTTCCCATTAAAGAGGGATTCAAGCCAATCAAGTAGAAGCTCAGGCGATTGAAACCTGAGTGAGTTTAAAGGTGAAAAAAGAAATTGAGAAATAATTTCAATCTGGTATTATCATGGTGTCCACCTATCCGGAATAGATATCCAACATCGTTCCCGTGCTGAAACTTGGAGAAAAGGTGTGAGTTTGCATGGTTTATCGGGATTTGAATAAAGCTTGCCTTAAAGATAGCTTTCTCGTGCCATTTATCCACATTCTCATTGACAATACTGCTCAATACGGTATGTACTCCTTTGCTGATTGCTTTACGGGGTACCATCAGATCATGGTTCCTGAGGAAGATCATGAGAAAACTTATTTCATCACGCCTTGGGGAACTTTTTGTTATGGACGGTTGTCGTTCGGCCTCATGCCGGAGCCACCTATCAGCGAGCTATGATGGCTCTTTTCCATGACTTAATGCACAAAGAGATAGAGATCTACGTGGATGACATCATTGTCAAGTCTCGGAGGGAGGAAGACCACTTAGACCATCTCAGAAAGCTTTTCAACAGGTTACGTAAGTAAAACTTGAAGTTGAATCCAGCCAAGTGCGCCTTTAGCGTTAAATCAGGCAACTTGCTAGGATTCCTAGTTTGCCACAAGGGGATTGAGCTGGATCCCACCAAAATCCAGGCCATTACAGAAATGCCCATTCCTCAGACAGAAAAGGAAATACGGGGATTTTTGTGAAGAATCAACACCATTAGCAGGTTCATATCTCAACTCACCGTAACCTGTGAGCCCATCTTCAAACTGTTAAGGAAGAACTCCTCCATGAAATGGAATGATGAGTGTCAGAAGGCCTTCCTTACAATCAAAGAGCAGATAGTCTAAGCTCTTGTTTTGGTACCACCCAGGGATGATGTTCCCCTGTCCATGTACATGTCCGTAAGTGACAATGTCGTGGGCTGCATGCTGGGACAGAAAGACGATAGAGGCCAAGAACGAGCTATCTATTACCTCAGCAAAAGATTCAGCAGCAGTGAACAGAAGTACACTCGAATTGAAAAGGCTTGTTGTGCTTTAGCATTGGCTTCCATGAGGTTACAGCATTACCTCCATGTTCACACAACCCATCTCATATCCCGCGTGGATCCTCTCAAGTACGTGTTCAGTAAACCCATGCTGAACTGCCGACTATCCAGATGGCAGTTGATCTTACAACAATTTGACATCGTTTACGTGACGCAAAAGTCCATTAAAGGTCAAGGAATTGCGGATCAACTGGCCGCCGCACCTTCAGGGGATTTCAAACCCTTAGAAACGTACTTCCCTGATGAAAGGGTAATGGCAGTTTAGCAACACCATCAGTACGATACATGCCATACATGGAAAATGTATTTCGATGGAGCTGTAAACATGGAAGATTCTAAATCTGGAGCAGTTCTTGTTGGGGTTTCGATACAAAAATGCACAGCGGAAATTAAAATTTAAAGCAATTTCGAAACCCTAAAATAGGATCCATGCGAAAAATAATTAATTCAGTGGTAAGAAATTATACCGATTGTAAAAGCTAGAATCGATGCAGTCGAATATCCAACACAATTCAAACGGACTGCGTCTCTACGGTATCCATACGAACGCTCCACACAAATCGTCCTACGATCTGCAGAAGAAGGAAACGCGGTACTAGCCACCAAGGATGAGGATTTTAAACTATTTTTCTCTAGTCTCTCTCTAAGAGCGGCTAGGGTTTTTTGTTTTTGACGTAAAACCTAAAGTCTGATATACATCATATATATAGCAGTTAGGAGGAATTAATCAAAACTTAATGTTATTAAAATCTGAATTTATATATATCTTAATTAAGTCTTACTTAATTAATATACCTATATATAAATTATCCTATTAATTTAAATTCGTGATTTAAAATTATATCAATCATATTGACATATTTAAATCTTTACAATTTAAATTAATTTCCTTTTAATTACGTTCTTTGTGTGTGACCCTATAGGTTATTATTACGTTGGCAATAACTTTAAAATCATATTATAAAGTTATAAATGGTGAGCGACATCTAGTAATGCATCACTGCTACCCAAGTAATAATAAGATCGATGATTCGATGCAACCTTTTTTGTGATCAATGTTTCAATGTAATTTAATCCTTTTAACCTTAATATCCTAGATTAAACTCGAGTCATGGAATGTGTCATACTCTTCATAATTTAATCTTAGTTTTCTTGATCAATGAGTAGACTATATGAAACAAATCACTATTTGAGCATGGCCATGCATTTCATAGTCCTATTCAATCAAGAGGCCTATGGATATCACCTATAAAATATAGGATGGTTAAATTCCATCTAGATCTCTCATATTACTCACACGATTCATAATGAACCCAATAATCACCTTTATAGTCCACCCTATTAAAGGTGACATTTGATGATATCAAAGTACATAAATTCTCGTGTAGTAATATAGCGATTTCAGGTCGGAGGACCATTACATCATTGTCACTATGAAAATTGCTAATGACACTTCGTATAATGCTCCATATAGAATTCTCATGGTGGGTCTGTCCAGTACATTGTTCTCTAACATGTACCTATGCATTGAATTAATATCTCATATATTTATGACCAATGAGATTTGGTCATCAGTCAATCCACATACTAGTCTCAATACATCATTGTTGTCCCATCAACAACGATACTCGACTAGGGACATTTAAGAACAATGATACTAATTGTAATTATATAATCTCATGTTCAAGTCACATACTTGAAACTATATAATTTGTATCACTATTCTAAGAAATTTTATTATGTTAACAATTATATTACGCAGTAAATAAAACCATAATAAAATCATTTATTTATTCAATCAACAATAATATCAAATGTTAAGCAATTGTATCAAATAATTGGCCTCTAGGGCATAAACTCTAACAGTTCTAGTATCCGGTACGGGGGAGCAGTATCCCGTCGCCGTCAAATTGTAGTTTGCCCATACCAACAACACAGCTGAGTATGAAGGCTTTATCATGGGGTTAAAACTTGCCCGTTCAATGGGCATCAGGCGGTTAACTGTCTTTGGGGATTCGGAGTTGGTAATCTAACAATCCACGAAAATCTATCAAACCAAAGAGCTACATTTGTTACCTTACCATCGGTAAGTTTTATAGATGGCTTCGGAGTTCGAAGAGATCTCCTTTCTACACATTCGTCGTAATAGGAATGACTTTGCAGATGCGCTAGCAACTTTGGTCTCCTTGATTCACATACCTGACAAAGAACACATGTCAAGCATCACATTTGCCTTACAAAAGGCACCAGCCTATGGGAACTATGTTGGAGAAGTATCGGATGAGCTACCTCCCATCCAACATCCTTGGTATCATTATATCAAGGAGTACTTACAAGATGGATCTACACCCGCTGAGGCGAGCCTGACTAAGAAAAGGCAGATCCATCGACTTGCTATGAAATTCTACCTGAGCGGAGATGCACTCTACAAAAGAGATGCAGGACTAGGTCTTCTCAGATGTCTAGACAAGGACCAAGGTCAGAGGCTCATGGATGAGGTCCATGGTGGAGTATATGGCCCACACATGAGCGGCCCTCTACTTGTAAAGAAGATCCTCAGAATAGGACATTACTGGCTCTCTCTCAAGGCTGACTGCAATGACCACGTCAGGAGATGTTATCAATGCCAAATTCATGGGAATTCTATCCATGCCCCTCCAAGGGAGCTCCATAATATGAGTTCGCCCTAGTCCTTCTCAATGTGGGGTATCGACATGATCGGGCCCATCGACCCCAAAGCCAGTAATGGGCATCGGTTTATCTACACCATGATTGACTACCTCACCAAGTGGGTAGAAGCAGCCTCCTTCCCCAGGGTTACCAAAGAAGTCATCATTGCTTTCATCAGAAATAATGTCATTTGTCGATATGGACAACCAGAGGTAATTGTATCAGATAATGCTAAGAACCTCAACAACAAAATAATAGAGGAGTTATGCAACAAATGCCATATCAAACATCTCAACTCTGTCATCTACTGTCCAAAGATGAGTGGTGCTGTTAAAGCGACTAACAAAAACATCATGAAGATCATGCAAAAGATGTCCGCCAATCACAAAGGATGGCCTGACTTATTGCCTCTTACTTTGTTAGCCTACAAAATATCAATGCGCACTTCCACTAGGGCAACCCCCTACGCGTTAACCTATGGGATGGAAGCAGTGCTCCCCGTAGAAGTGGAAATGGAATCCCTTAGAGTGTTAATAGATGCTCAGCTGGATGAAGACCAATGGGTACAAGACAGGTATCACCAATTGTCTCTAATAGGCGAAAGGCGAACCCCAGCTATCTTCCATGGTCAGTTATATCAACAAAGGATCGCCAGGTCCTATAACAGAAAAGTCCGCTATGGCAGTTGAAACAACATGACTTGGTTTTGAAGAAGATCATTGACAACCAAGATTAGTCCAAGGGAAAATTTGGTCCAAACTGGAAGGGCCCGTTTGTTGTCAAGGAGGTATTGACAGGAGGTGCTCTCAGATTGCAGGAAATGGACGGTGATAAATTTTCGCAACTCATCAACTCAGACACCATGAAACGGTACTATGTCTGAGGTTACCATCAAGCAAACATCCTGATTTTGGATCATCAGATCACCAGTCATTCCAGTTCTTTAACCTTTCACTACATACAACTCTTTTCCATACTGCGCCCCTCAGGGAAACACACTTTTTAAGCTAGTAGCCTGGTTTTCAGATCGCCAGATCCTTTTCTCTCCATTTGGTTTTTAACCCTTACTCAACTTCGATTATCCCATTAGGGATTGAACCTTTCACACTTGCAATTTGTCCCCAAACATGGGATCAAACTTTTCACACCTGCAGTTTATCCTTAACTTAGGATTAAACTTTCTTCCCCCTGCAGTTTGTCCTCAAACTTTTCGTCGGCTACAAATCGTCCTGAGGGGCGAACTACGTCGACCTGATCTCCTTGATACACGGGACTACGTAGGCAACCATTTTATATGGCCCGGTCGCAATAAAACAAAAAAACAACAAAAACACTTATACACCCTTCTCATTACAAAAATAAAAATAACAAAAACATTCCTACACCCTTTTCTGCCACAAATAGCGTTGAACCTCTTACACCAAGTTCAAACTATGCAGACCTGATCTCCTCTTCAATAGGAGTACGTAGGCAGCCATTTATGGTTCGGTCTAACCCCCTACCAAAACACAAACACTTGTCAGCGGTACTGGGATCATCCTTCAATCCATTATATTTCATCGGCTTCAGACCAAAGGGATGGAACTACCTGACCTCCTCCTAAATAGGAGACTCGGCGACCATCTAAGCTACGATTGTACCTCGAAGAGCAATACCAATCCATAAGAGATGGAATTAATTAGGCTCCTCCTAAATAGGAGTACTGGCGACCATCTGTGGTGCGGTCAATCTGAGAGAGGAAAGCCACACTCCTCTCCACATTTCCATACAGAAACCAGTCCCAAGACACCAAAGATGGTAGGGATACACACAGATCAATGATCCATTCTGAACTATCCAGAGACAACTCAATGTCCATCCATCAAGGAGGAATTCAAAATATATCAAGATCACAAGCCCTGAAGAAGCAGACAAATTATCAAGCACGTATCCAGGCATATTTAAAAGGGAAGTGATCAAAAATATATTTCCTTGCTATATATGTTGTTGTTTGATATACACAATGTAAACTGTATATGACAAAATGGTTAAGCTAGTCTGTGCAGGAAAATACAAGCCCATCTACAAATCAGTGTATATGCGAGCTATCAAGCCCAACATGGCATCCCTCTCAGAAGAAGAAGGTAATGCTATGGTCTCCTGTACGAGGGTATCCACACGAGCTAACAGATCTACAGCCATCTGCATGGTGACTCTGTGCTCATCAATGTACATGCTCATCTCTGCAATCATGTCAGTGGTAAGGGACCTTACTGTGGTACTATTTGTGACGGCTACATCCCGGGCAGATATGGCGCTATCCCTCTCAACTATCACGGCATCTCTGGCTGATCTGGCCTCATCTCGCTCAACAACAGTGGCATCTCTATGAGCTAATGCCTCGTCTCTCTCTAATAAAGCTACGTCTCTCCCATCAAGAGCTGTCAACATCAGCGCTCTAGCCTGATCTCTCTCAAAGGTCATCAAATGAAGACTTTGCTCAAAGTATTGTGCTGAATGCTGGATCACAACAATGCTAGTACTGGGAGAATCTAAAAGAGTTGCTGGCAACCCAGGGAATGGCTCAAGCTCGATGTGGGAATCAATGTCCTCCATGGGCTCTCCATCATCTGAATCACTACTCGGCATTGTGGATAATGCCATAGCCGATGAAGTCTCTGTCTTCATCCACGTAGAATACTCTGGCGAATAACCCGGATGGCTCACAGAAAAAGCAGCTATCTCACGTTGATCCCAATAGGCATACACCCTGGACGGTCCTCTGCTGATAGATGGCGAGAAGCTAAACGCTGACCTAGCACTCCATCAAAAGGATGAAAGTCCTGGAACTGGTCAAACTGTGACATCACGGCCAGCGGGTGGTAAGTAGTCATGCCCCTCAAACCAGCCAGAGGGAGATAATCCATGCCTGGAGCATGAGTAATGAAGCTATAGGGTGAACTAAGCTCTGTACACAGCAAGATAGCAAACGGATCTCCGATCCCAGCTAGGAAAACGGACCAAGAGGCAGGATTTGTACACTCCGTAGGCTGGAAGGAATACGATATAGCTATCTCATGGATGAAGCAATACCCGTGTCGGCGAAAAGTGCCAATCGGTCTCAAGTGTAACATAAACCACACGTATAGCATGACCTCACTGCCTGTGAATACCTCTACAGGGTAAGTGCTGCAGAACGTGGTGGACCTCAGCGTCTCCGCTACGATCATCAGAATGATGGTACGACCCTTCCTGAGAGCTCTCATTGCCATGATAACACCGATATCCATCTCATCCATATATCGTTGCATGTACATATACGCCACTATGCACATCAAGAATGCATCCACTCTGGCCAAATGCCACTGGTCCTTTGGTGTGGTGAAATCCCCAGAATACCGTGTATAGCTGTCCAAGGAGCCAAATCTATCTATCAGGAAATGCTGGGACAATACATTGCCAGATGAAATCTCATCCTCTACTACTCTACGCCATAACCCGGTGAGGGTCATGAACTGTCGACGCATATCTCCGATAGCCATGTGAGCGCAAGGTCTGTCTAAGGTCAAAGCCATCAACCATTCATACTCCTCCAATGTAGGAGTCAACTTCTAGGTACCGAACCGAAAAACCTATCTCTCCGGTATCCAATGCTCCAGAATACCCTCTACAAAGCCTGCGGGAACCTGAAACATCAGGAGGGTCATAGAATGCTGTAATAGATGATCGACGGTCACCCTATCTGGGGGTGACATACTATCATACCAGGATCTTAGACGGGATACCACCAATAGTGGTGGGGTGTGATCTATGCGGCTATCTATTGAAGAAGACATCTGTGTAGGCCGTATCATAAGGCCATCTAGGGGTCAATGCTGAATATCTCGGGACATACATACATATGTATAACATGATACATGCATGACAGATATTACATGGAAATATGATGTAGGGAATGGAAAATAGTACATACATTCTTAAGTATATCATCATCTAATACATCATCTTTGTACAGATAAAAAAAATAGGGAAATGGGGGCACAGACGCCCTACTACAAACATAGGCCTATCAAAAGACATAGAGAGAATGGGGCACAGCCATCCAATAACTAAAGAGGCCTATCAAAAGAGATAACGAGAATACACATCAGAAGAAGATAATGGTGTTAATATCTACATCATCAATCCTGTCCACCTGATGTAACTCCTCCTGAGTCACTGTATCTCTATCAACAGGGATATCAGGCCTATACAAAGGAGGATCTACGCCAGCAAAGCTAAATGGGTCATCTGAGGGGCCAGCACCTGAGCTGGAAGGATCAAAAGTATCTGCCTCTGCCTAATCTCTGCCCAAATGCCGAATAAAGAAATGTTCCTGGTCCAGTCGCTGGGTCAAGCTGTCAATCTGTGTCATATGAGTCGAATCTCGAACACAGGCTAGCCAATCCGTCATCATCACGGATCCTAGAACCATATCCCCCATGAACTAAGTGGCGCGGGTCTGGGCTCCAATGGTACAAGGGGACCACCAATGCTGGAACATCTCCTGAGTGCAGGGACCCTCTGACAGTGCAAAACTATCAACACCCAACAGTGGGATATCAATGACGGGTGACTGCGACACAGGCCAATAATGCCGAGCAGGAGATAAGATCGGCATACGGATCTCTCCTGTGGTGCTCCTAATAGCACGCTCTCCTAAATAGAGCTCCCATCCTCTATCTGTGAAGAGACGAACCTTACGGGTGGAAATTATGTACTCGACACTAGTCGGGTACCCATCCTCAAATCCAATGGCCAAGTGCTCCCCAGAGTAGGGAATCCATATGATGACATCAGCTGTCAATAACTCCACCTGTAGGCGATAATGAGTGAAACCCTCAGCTATAGGGACCTTCGCCAGTATGGAATGATGCCATCGCCATCCTCGTGGATAGGTATCCAATCCTAACACGCTCACAGGTCGCAAGCATGGGAGCCTCTCATAGGCCTAGAACTGTTAATACAAAGGCAAACATCTGTTGTCAGTAAACACTCTTAACCTGTACATGGAAAAGCAAAAGAGAAATACTCACCAGAAGAAATGGGTAAAATCCTAGCTAAGCCTCGGTCAAGCCCTGCGAACGTATGCATATTCCCCTGAGGAAATAGGCAAAGGTGCAGGAACCCCAATCATACTCTCCTATACAATCCACATGTCTCATGGCGCTAATCAAAGCGAACGACACCGTAGAAGAGTTATCTGCTATGAAGCAGCCCCTGATGATAACCAGGAACAATCACCAAAGAATGCAATCCCTAACTCTGACATCAGCTGGTATTGGCTCACTCAATAGCCCACTCATAGCATCTACGCTCAAAGGACCCGTACGGACAGTCCTACCTTTGAGCGTCTCCGCCAGAACTCCTAGCAAGGATCTGACGGTAGTTGGGGTAATATCCACCATACAAGGCACTGGTGCCCCTCCAAACTCTATACATGTGATAAACCACCAATCTATCGGCATCATCATCACCTCATAGTCCAGTAAATGGAGAGACTGGGTCTAGTGAAACCAGCGCTCAGATAATATCCTAAGGTAACCCCAGGGTCATCGGCGGGAAAGAATAGAAAAGAACGCCCCAAAGCCCCAGTCATGCACAATCGCTCTATAGTCAGGATGCAAAGCCTGGTACATGGAGTGGATGCTAAACCAGTTTCCTCGAGACTGTGTATAGCCGGGAACCTACATGAAATGCAGATCAACATAAAGCCCTTTACTCCTCATCAATAGGAAAGAAGGAAGATTAAAATCTAACTTTATACCTTGTTGGCGTGCGAGTACATCGAGGGATATAGACTCAGATCACCTAGAAGCTCTGGGTTTGCCACTTGAATACTCGGGAGGTCCCTACGGGGAACATGTGCAACAGGAGCGAGGTCCGCCACCGAAACATCCTCTTCATCGTCCTCGACGTCCGGTACATCAACCTGGACTGGACGTATCATCGCCTCCACCAAACGACGAGGCTGTCTAATAGAACGGGGTCGAGGCACTTCAAAAGCCCTCCTTCGTACACCAGAAGTGGTCCTGCTGGAACTATTCGGCTGATCCGGATCTATAATATCTGGACAAAAGCCTCCAAATCACCTCAGAAAGGGTGTGGTAATTTTAACCTGGAGCTTTCTTTTCAAAAGTGCATTTTATGACTACATGCATGCATGCATTACTTAAACATACGTCTACAGTAGAGTTAAAAATGCATGACTATTCAATGCCTAAATTTTGGAAAATTTTTGCCATAGTCCCCTCTGTAAATAGGACTATACACATGCACATAGGTATGACTAGGTGGCCATTCAGTAGCACACCTGACCACAGTCATATATATACTATATGTATTTAAATATCAAAGTCATCAATCCATAAGTGTAGCCTAATTACCAGGATTACTTTGCATTTTTAACTTTTGCTCATTTGTCCTCAAATAGGACAAGAAATAGCAGAAAAAGGTGCCAATTTGACTGTTTCAAAAGTCAATTTTTTTCACATCATTATGTTCAACATGGTTTAATACTAACATTTACAATGTTGAATATTTTTTATCAACTCATTTGAGCATGTATATTCACTACTATATGTTTAGACACATTTCATATAAAAAGTCATTTTTCTAACGAATAAAAACTGGAAAAGAAGATATCCATGAGTTACCAGGACAGTGTAGAACACTTGTGCGGTGACAGAATTTGCAGAAAGTCGCCCGAACTCAGCAGATCTAAAGAAGAGCTCTCGAATTTCCTTCGCGGCGCAACTTGAAAATGACTTATGAAAACAACCTGCAGGCATTTAATAGCCACGGCTGGCCGCAGGTCCACCTGCGACTGCTACAGGTGTACCTACGGCACCCCTACATGGGTCCCACCCCTCTGGCTTGATCCAGTTCAAGTTGCAAAGGAGATCCCACAAGCTGAAAAGGCCAAATCAGGAATAAAAACGCTACGCGATTGAGCAGAATAGCTTCAAATCCTGGTTGTCTCAGACCGAACCGTGGGTCCACACATCACTCATTGGTGTTCACCCAAACACAGGGTACACTATGCCGATGATCTCAGCTGCTATAAGTCACACTCGGCAATACCTTACGCAGGTCCAATGCCTCCAATTCAGGGTTGTCACGCGTTCTAAAACACACATCCCCGGCGGGGGTATCATGCATGTTTCATTGATGCACACATTAGTGAAGATCAAGTGGATCCCTGGTGGGGGTTACAACGCGTGGTCATCCATTGGTTCACACGTCAGCGAAGGTCAGGCAACCCTGACAACACATACTGTTGGCAGTAAATCCAACAGAACATTGATAGTTCCTGGCGATACAAACCAGGAAGGATCAACATCATCAGGGAGGATTGATGATGGAATATGTTATGCACATCCTCAAACGGACAAAGCTTTATCCCCACAGATCTCTTGTGCACTAGAGACAAATCTTTGGAATAAAGTATGTATCAAGGATTAAGGACTTTGGTGATAACCCCAACGTCAACATCCTAAAAGATTTGGATCACATGTCCAAGCTAGTCATTGTTGCCAATCTTAGGCTGAAGCAACAGGGATCCAGCAATCATCCCAACATGTTGGAGAATAATACAACAACACACTTGCATCATACATTTGCATCATGTTGCTGCACATGGCATCATGTTTATTTTGTGGCATTTCAAGTGTCTAGAATTTTTTATCCTATCCATGCCATTGCATTACATGAATATGATAAAGAGGGGCATCTTTAGACACTCAAAATTTTTTACACACCTGTTACTGACATTGCAGGAGAGCAGATTCGTCTTTCAGAGATAACCCCGGAAGACAACTCATATCCAATATGGATACTACCAGAAGTTCAGTCTCAACCCTAGAACACATACCAGGAGTATCAGTTCCAACCTTGGAGATAACCCCAAGGCATGCAGTTCAAATACCAGAAATTCCACCAGAGAAGGTCGATTCATCTCGAAAATAACCCCACGATATTCAGTCTCAGTCCCACCACCGAGAATAGCAGTGCTAACCTCGGAGATAACCCCGAGGATTGCAGTTACAGTTCCGAAGATAACCCCAGAAATGCTTGTTTTAAATGCATGCAATCAGTTTTAACCTCGGCACTCTCCCCGAGGCACTCAGTACAAGACACGGAGATAGCACCGGGAAGACAGGCACACCTCAGAGATGACACTGAGGACCTTCAACACTTACAGCAATCCAACCTCGGAGACAACCTTGAGCAACGTCTGTTTTATTGGCCCAAACCGGAGACAACCCCGGTGAGGAACAGAATCATCATCTTGCCACCATAACGCCACATCTCACCGTCTCAACATTTTATACATATATTTCTACACAGCAATGTCCCACAAGAACCAAGGAAGTCCAATCCCGAGTGACTATTGCGCAGGTCAACGGATAGAATTTGAAGCTTGAAGACCGGAAGGCATGGTCCCATCTTCCTGACTTCGTACAACCTTTAATCCCATGTCATTGCGTAACTCTCGACAACAGCAGTCCGAAATAGGTCTTATATACCTCAATCGAATGCCCAAAATAAAGTTCTGAAAGTTCGAGAGGACATCACGTTGCATGCATGCACGTACTTCAACACGGCGGGACCCGTGGAGCCCGGGGCAACCCGAGCAGCCGCAGGTACATCTGCGGTGAGCAGCAGGTACATCTGCGGTGAGCCGCAGGTACATCTGCGGTGAACCGCAGGTCCCCCCTCTATAAATAGAGGGCTTGGGGTGGCCATTTGTATTAGAAAAAAGGCTAGGAAGTCCTGTCTAATTTGCTTTGTACACACCCTAAACTGAGTGTTTTCTTATTTTAAACACTTGTGAGCTCACATATAGCTACTATTGTGCCGACGGGAGCCGAGTGTTCATCCATTTAAAGCTATAGAAGTCTTCTTTAACAGTCCACTGTAAGCCTTCTTATACACTTTAAAGCCTTTCTCTTCAACTTAGCACACAACATTCTTCACGTTGAGAGTCGTGTTGAGTGTGTATGCCCGGACTTCGGTATGTGGTTTCATTTCAATTTGTATATATATATATATATTTATATATGGGCTAACATTATCGAGTTATGCCTCGATTGAGCCTAGACTTATGTCTGGAGCGTTTAATCATTTTCGTATATATATATACTTATATATATGAACTGTGTGTCAAACTATATTCGATGAGCCTAGATTTTACATTCGGTGCGTTTACTACTTTAATATATATATATATATATATATATATATATATATATATATATATATATATATATATTTACGTTTCGTCCCGCCTGGAGTTTACTTCGTGGAAGTTGATTACTTTTACAGCTTTATTTATATTTCGTCCCACCTGGAGTTTACTTCGTGACAGTTGATTGCTTTCACAGCTTTATTTACATTTTTGATCCCCATGGAGGTGATTCGTGGTTGGTGATCATGTTTATATATGTATATTTACAGCTTATATACATATAACTGCTTACTACTTTCGTATAAATTACGGCATCATGTGAGCCTAAGAATCATGTGATCATAGATTCAGTCTACTGAATCTAGATTCGGTTCCCGTGATGGACAGTTTTGGCTGTAAGCAGCTTCTAAATTTATTCACGGTGTTTGGATTTCCTCAGATGGTTTTCATGCCCATGAGGAGTTCGACACTGCTTTTGTACATTATTTTCTTGAAGATGCTTCGCATCTCGAAAATAAAAGCATTCCAGCCAAACATTTAATAAAATGGAAGTGAAAAAAGGTCTCAATTACTATTGAGCATAAGGGTTTGAAAAACCTCTTTTACAAAACTTCATTGATATATCTTGTTTAAAATTGAATTTTTACATAAATTCAAACCCTGTGTATATAGGTGCGAATGAGGCATCGCACTACTTCCAAATAACTGCACATTGACCCCCACACACACATATTCATATAACAGTTTCTTGAAAAGTGGCGGTCACCATTGTAACACGGATGTCGGGGGGTGCCTAACACCTTCCCTACACATAATCAAGCCCCCGGACCCCAATAAATCTCGGTTTCACAGACCCGTTTAGCATTGTCACATCACTGGGTCAATGTGCGAACCTTTTCTCGGTTGTGTTGGTACAACCATTTAAAAAAAACAACTGGAGACTCTTACAATCAAATCGTCGACATATACATGTCGGACCTTTTCACAACTTATTTTTTCAAACAAATCTCACCTAACATGAGAACACAAAAGAATAAGAACAGAAAAGGGACAGATAAAAATCCCGACGTCAACAGCTGGTTGTTGTTGATTATAAAATCCTGGGGGAAATGATGGTCGTGGAGCTTGTTGATGCTGATTATTACTCCACGAAAATTTGGGTGATTCCTATTCCCCTGATCGTATGCATTCTGGTACATATTTTGTGGAATTCTGTTGTAGCTACCCACAAATTACACTAACACTGGGTTAATTGCACATTGATCTGTAGGATGTTCACCCGCGCATAATTCACAAATAACTGCAACTTGCTGTGTCTGTACCCCTGACCAAGGATCAAACTTCTTAGCGAGCGCTGAAGTCTGTGTTGTTATTGTCGTCACTCCATCTACCTCTAACACTCCAGCTACCGTAGGTTGTGTCATTCTTACCGTGGGCCACTGATAATTGTTAGCTGCCATTGCCTCTATCAATTGATAAGCATCCTCATAATTCTTTGCCATAAAAGCTCTACCTGAAGTTGCATCAATAATGGTCCTGAGATTCCCATGTAATCCATTATAAAAAGTGTTCATATGCAACCACTTAGGCAATCCGTGATGTGGGCATTTTTTGAGAAACTATTTGTATCTTTCCCATGCCTCGTACAATGATTCCCTATGTTGTTGTTCAAACTTAGTAATCTCGTTTCTCATCTTTACAGTCTTCGCTAGCGGAAAAAATTTTGCTAGAAATTTTTGAGCTAGGTCATCCCAAGTAGTTATTAAACCCGATGATAGAGAGTGTAACCAAATCTTCGCCTTGTCCCGCAGAGTGAATGGGAACAAGTGAAGTCTGACTGCGTCATCCGACACCCCATTGTATTTGAAAGTGTCGCAAATCTCTAGAAAGTTGACCAAATGTTAGTTCGGATCATCATTCGCTAATCCCCCAAACTGAACCGAGTTTTGGATCATCTGAATAGTCCCAGGCTTAATCTCAAATGTGTTCGTAGCTATAGCAGGCCTGGTGATACTCGACTGCAGCTCAGTCACCTTAGGTGTAGCAAAGTCTCTCAACGCTTTCTGGTCTTCGGCAGCCATTGCTTCTTCTTTTTTAGAATTTTCGAAGTCGTCCCTTGTTTCTTTGATCCACTTACTTAACCTTTGAAACCGTCTCTCAATGTCGTCCTCAAAAGGAAGCAAGTCTGGATTTTTGGATCGAGTTTGCATAAACTAACTTCAAAAACCTAAAATAAGACGAACAAAACGAAAATAAAAATGTTTAAGTAAAACTGGACTAATTAAACTGATATCGTAAAATATTAAAATCTATACTAAAAAATCCTCGGCAACGGCGCCAAAAACTTGTTGGGTAAAATCTAATTACGCACAACACGCAAGTATACGTGGTCAACAAGTAATATAATAGTAAGTAGAATATCGTTCCCACATAGAAATTAGTAAGAATTTAACCTTCACAATTACCAGTTTCCTATTAATCCCAATTTTATTAAACTCTCCAAATTAATGATTAAAATTATAAATTCTCAATTATTAAAAATAATAAAATCACAAAACAATCACAAATTGCAGAAACTAAATTTCTAAACAAATATCGGAGAATTAGGCTTACGACTTCACTCTAAGCATCACTCTGATTATTACACCTTATTCCATTTTAATTCACTATCTCAGTTTATTAATCAAGAACACGTATGTAGCACTAGCCACCTCTCGATGTACTAATATCATATTAACTCAAATCCACAAATTAGATAGAAACAAGTTAAACACCTTAATCAATTAACTCACTATATCTCTATGTGAATTACAATTAAAGAAGGTTTAAGTTTAAGCTCTTTATCTGATTACATGTGATGTCAAGCATATCTCTACCCAAACATTCATCAAGATTCTGTTCATTCACAAAATTTAAGAACACATGCTATATTAACCAAGTCTAGACTCGTATTTCCTCTCTCGAATCCATACAAGTCCACAAAGAATTGTTGATCGGGAAATTCATAAATTCAAGCTCAAATTAATATAGATAAATTGAATAATAGCTTATTAAACTGAGAATCAAAGATTACATAACCATCGTTCCACTTAAAGATCCGTCATAAGCCTAAAAAGTACTTAGTTCATTATCAATGAAATAATAACTGAATAAATTAAAGAAACTATCCTTCCAATTACAAATATAAGTCTAGAGATGAAGAATAATTCAGAACACCCTTCACTTTAGCCTTAATCTGTAATTGATATGAAAATCCTTCAATTATCTTCACTCCAATGCTTGCTCCAAAATCTGTCCTTAATCTCTATTAATTGCCTTGCGTTCCTCTGATCTTGTTGTTTAATGTAATTATATATCTAATACATGTATTCTGGTTGCAATCCCACGCCCTTTAGAGTCCTAAAGCATTCAGAGTACTTAAACTCACTTTCTAGCAGTGTTTGAAATCAACAAGGACTGCTCTATTTCGGACCCCCACCCCCCCCCGTCCAGCCCCGCCCCAACTGTGGTATTTATCTCCTGTTAACTGAGATTGAAGACCCCCCACCCCGGCGGGGGTGTAAGGCACAAATAGGCCCGCCCCGACAGGCTAGGCTTTTGTCTTATGATTTTGTTTAAGCTGTAAACTTGCTAAAAATTTTGCCCCAATTGCCTCCTTTTTGATCACTTGCCACACCAAATAACCTACACATAAAACAACAATAAACAAGTAAAAATAAACTAGAAAATAAGGAATTAACACCGATTAAGCTTGAATTAGGAACCGATTCACAGGTATAAAACTCACTTATCATTCACCATCTTTAGGATGAATAGATCCAACCAAACCCCCAAACAGACATCATACAAAATAGTATTGGAGAAAAACCACTTCTTTTATTGATAATTGTTGAAAGAATTACAGACTCCGAAATCTCGATATCGACTCTGTTGAAAATATTTCCAAAGCCTTCCCGCATGCCAAGTATTTTTTATTTCAGTCCCATCCAATGCTCGTAGTCGATAAGTCCCCGGTTTCGGTACTTCAATAATCTCATAAGGACCTCCCTAGTTCGGCATCAGCTTTCCCAAATTCTAAGGCATAGAAGCTTCCACTTCACGAAGAACAAGATCCCCAACTTTAAATCTTCGAAGCTTTACCCCTTTATTATAATATCTAGCCACTCAACGCTAATATGATGCCAACTTCACCGGAGATGCTTCCCTGACTTCTTCAAGTAAATTCAGGTTGACCCTAAGTCCCTTGTCATTACATACCTCCTGAAATTGACTGACCCAAAGGCTTGGCGAACCAATCTCCACAGGAACCAAAGCATCTGAACCATAAGCCAATCTAAAAGGCGAGTCTCTTGTAGTAGTTCTAAGTGTAGTTCGATAGGCTCATAACACACTAAGTAACTCCTCTGGCCACCTTCCTTTTGCCTTATCCAGTCTTCTTTTAATACCATTCAGAAGAGTTCTGTTGGTTACTTCAACCTGCCCATTCGATTATGGATGAGCAATTGAAGTCTTCCAGTGCTGAATTCCTAACTCCTTTAAGAATGCTTCGAACTTCGATCCCATGAACTGTTGTCCATTATCAGAGACCACCACCGTGGGAATGCCAAATCGAAACACCACATACTCCTTTAGAAATTTTAAACATTCCTGCTTCGTGATCGCCTGAAGAGGTTTCGCCTCCACCCACTTAGTCATATAATCAATCCCCACTATAACAAAACTGACTTGCCCCTTAGCTTTCGGTAATGGACCCAGTATGTCCACACTGCACACAACAAAAGGTATAAGAGATAAAACTAAATACAACTCTTCCGGTGGCTGATGGGGGATCGAACTGCTCAACTGGCACTTCGGACACTTCTTTACATAATCAGTAGCTTCTTTGAAAATCGTTAGCCAGTAATACCCCTATCGAAACACCTTATATGCTAATGACTTAGCTGCCATGTGATCACCACAAATCCCCTCATGAACCTCTCGAAGAATGTACTTAGCTTCAGAGGGAACTAGACACTTCAACAATTGAGAAGAATACGCTCGTCGATAAAGATCTCCATCAATAAGTACAAAATTCAAGCTTCTGTACTTCACTTTCTTAGCCAACATCCGATTCGAAGGAAGTATGCCATCTGTCAAATAATCAAGGTATGGAGTCATCCAACAATTAGAATGCTCCACACACATCACTTCCTCGTGCTGAACACTCAGCCAATTTAGGACCTTCAAATAAACTGACCCATTGAATATATTTACTTCAGTTGTAGCTAGCTTCGCCAATGCATCTGCTATCGAATTATCTGACCTATCTATCCCTTGAAACTCATAAGAATCAAAACACTGAAGTTGATCCTTCAACTCTGCCAGATATTTCACCATTCTCGAACCCCAAGCTTCATACTCCCTTGAAACATGCTTGACGACCAACTGAGAGTCGCTGTAAATAATCAACCTCTAAACCTCAAGACTCTTCGCCAACCGTAACCCTGCCAAAACTGCTTCGTACTCAGCCTCATTATTCGTTGCCTGGAACCCGAACCTGATAGTTTGCTGTACTTTGAACCCTTCTGGACTCGTTAAAATTATCCCAAACCCACTGACATCCGATGTTGATGACCCATCTATATATAATGTCCATAAATTCTGTGTCTGCTGAAGTACCGCAATCACCTTCTCAGATCCTTTAACTTCGCCCAAACTATCATCGGCTTCAAAGAATGAACACTCTACCACAAAATATGTCAACGCTTGACCCTTAATAGCTGTCTGAGGATGATACTCTATAAAGAACTGAGACAGCTCCATTATCCATGCAGCGAGACTCCCCGAAACCTCTAGTCTGCCCAGCACCTTCTTTAAAGGCTAATATGTGTACACCACTATTAACCGACCTTGAAAGTATTACCGAAGCTTTCAACTAGCTATTATCAAGGCAAAGACAAACTTCTCAAGGTTTGGATACCTTATTTTTGCATCCCTTAGGGTATGGTTCATGTAGTAAACCGGGTGCTGCTTACCCCCAATCTCCCACAAAAAAACTGCTCCTACTGCCAATGAACTCGCCGCCAAGTACAAATACAGAGGTTCAGTAGGAACTGGCTTCACCAACAAAGGCGTCAAAGATAAATACCGCTTTATCCCATGGAAAGCGTCTTCGCATTCTGAAGTCCACTAAAAACTTTTTGCATTCGCCGGCCCTTTCAATGTATCAAAAAATGGCAAGCACATTTCTGCCGACTTAACACATAAACCTCCTCAAAACTGCAATTCGACCCGTCAGACGCTAAACATCCTTGTAAGACTGTGGATATTTCATATCCAAAATAGCCCAGATCTTCTCTGGATTAGCCTCGATTCCTCTTTTGCTGACCAGATAACCCAAGAATTTACCTGCTCCAAGCCCAAAGGTGCACTTGGTCGGATTCAACCTTAAGTTATAGTGTCGAACCGTCTGGAAGCACTCCTCCAAATCATCTAAATGTCACCGAACCGACATACTCTTGACAATCATATTATCTACATAGACTTCCATACTTTGGCCCAACTGCCTTGTGAACACGTAATTCATCATCCTCTAATAAGTAGCTCCTGCATTCGACAAGCCGAAAGTCATCTTCTTATAAGCATATACCGACCGATGAGTGATAGAAGTTATCTTCGGGATGTTTTCTTTGCACATAGAAATATTATGATACCCAGAGAAAGCATCCATAAAACTAAGCAGAGCATATCCCGAAGTTACATCAATAAGTTGATCGATGTGAGGTAGAGGATAAAAGTCCTTCGGACACACCTTGTTCAGATTAGTGTAGTCTATACAAACTCGCCATTTCCCGTTCTGCTTCTGAACCAGTACTACATTTTCCATCCACTCCGGATAGTCAATTTCAAATATAAAATCTGCCGCCAGCAGTTTTACGATCTCCTCGTCAATTATCTTTTGTCTCTCTGACACGAAAATCCTCCTTTTCTGCCGAACTGGCTTCTTTGTGGGGTCCACATGCAGCCTATGTTCGGTAACTTTTTGACTTACCCCAGGCATGTCACTGGGAACCCAAGAAAAGATGTCAGTATAACCCTGAAGTAACTCTATCAGGTTCGTCTGAATAGGCTCCGGCAGACCCGAACCTACCTTTACGGCCTTCTCCTTCTTTCTCGGAATCAGCTCAACTTCTTCTATCTATTCTGCTGGCATAACCAATGGCTCTGTACTGCTTTCTATAAACTCTTCGATCTCAATAGCCATGGTTTGCTTCTATCTACTGACCCCTACACCCGAAGTGATCAATGCATCCTTTCTAAGTCCAGATCTCCAGTAATTTCCCCAACTCCATGTGGCGTCGGAAACTTAATCTTGAAGTGGAGAATCAACGTAACTGCTTGAAGAGCTATCAGAGTGGGCCTTCCCAAAATAACATTATATGCCGAGTCCACATGCACCACATAAAACTTGCATATAATTTCCACCTGCTGGGGAGGCGTCCCGAAGATGACTGGTAGCTTAATAGTCCCTGCAACTTTAACTGGCTCATTGCTGAAACCAAATAAAGGAGACTCTGGCCTGATATCCATCTTCGTCCCATCCAGATTCATCCTCTGGTAAGCATGTGCGTCTATCATCATCCGCTTCATATCCACCGAACCCACTTGTTCAGTAATTACCAAAGCTCCTTCATAGGGTTCGATGGGTTCTGAAGGGAAATCTTCGTCCGTGAAAGAAATCACCGAACCCGGATATGCCCTTTCACTCCTCGCGGGTTTGTCCGCCACTGTCATCACCGAATCTAGATACCCACGATGCTTTTTCCCGGTAATTCTACTCATATTCCCTCATGTGATCACATCCACAACATGTCTCGCCACTTGATTCTAACTTGGCTATTCGGGTTGACAAGTCTGAACAGGCATGTTATTTCTTTGTTGCTCCCTCGGGGGATCTTATCATGCCACATACTGTACTAACGCCCACTATGCACCTTCCTTTCAATGAACTCCTTCAAATTCCAATAGCAATTCGTTTCATGCCCCGCCGCCTGATGGTAATCATAGTATTTGTAAGGATTCCCAGACCCTGGTTTAAGGTTGTCCCTAGGTTGCTCGAAGTAGGGCTGGTCCTTTATCTGCTCCAGAATGGTGGCCTGATCAGTATTAAGTTTCGTGTAAACCTTGTTCACCTTCTAGCTCGAAAAAGGTGGGTGACCTCTTCCCAAACCCCAATTGTTGTTGTACTTCTTCGGATTCCCATCAGTTCGATCATTATTGCCACCATTCCTCTTTTTATTACCATCAGACTTATCTTTATCTTTTTCTTTTGGTTTTCCAAAGAGCCCTGCTTCAAACTGCTCATGGCTTCTTCTACCACTATGAAGCCTTCTGCCTTCTCGAATGCTTCTGCCAGGCTTTTCGGATGGTTGAACATCAGCTTCTTCATCAACTTTTTTGACTTTACCAGGTCCAAACCATTCTGAAATAGTCCCACGGCCTGGAGATCGTTGAGATTGGTCACCTGACCCACTGCTTCCCTAAACCTTTTCACGTACTAGCCCAGAGTCTCATTAGTACTGTCTGATCCGTGCCAACGACCTTGTGGGCTTTCCTTTCCTTTTATTGTTTCCAAACCATGCATGAAATTTTTCACACAGCTCTTCCCATGATGAAATTGAGTTTGGAGCCAAGGTCCCCATCCACTGCCTGGTGTCTTTCCTCAATGTTGTCACAAAGGTCTGCGCTAGAGGGGCTTCGTCTGTCATTCCTGTTGTGGCGAGATTCCACAGGGCAATGCGCCCTCTTTGGATTCTCGGGAGTATGACCTCTCGATCTACTTCGGCATCTATCCTTCTCACTGCGCTGAGAATTCTCAAGGCGAGGTGCCCTCTTTGAACCCTCGGATGTGCGTCCCCTTGATCTGCTTTGTCTCCTATCATTATCATCATCCTGACAATCCTCGAGACGAGGTGTTGTGACGCCCCCAAAATTAGGTATACATCACCCATCTTGGGTCGCCAGATACATGATACATAATTTAAATACAACTTACTAATACAACTGTCGTGTACAATACGACAAAATATAAACTGTGAGTTTGAATACAAATATTGTCTACTAGAGATTATATAAACTCAAAAGGAGTCCTCATTACAATTATTATCACACTATTTCACATAATAATGAGGACTACTAATGCTATCCTCTGGACCATCACTCCGTTCCCCGACTCGTCCCAGCTATATTCTCATTTCCTGAAGAGAACAGTGAAAGAAAGGGTGAGCTCAACTAGCCCAGTAAGAAATATTATGACTAAGATAATGCAAAATAAATTATCATTAGCCTTCAACAGTGTTAAACTGATAAAATATAATAAACATCAAGTTTAACTGCAGCGGAACAAGCAATCCATTAAAAGAGTCAAGTAGAGAATAAAATCTACTATCTTCTATGATTTAAAAGGTTTTTCAACACTGTTATCGCTGGGACTCAGCTTAATGAAATAATTTATATCATCGAATCACCCATGCACTACGGCCAAGGATATTCATTAGTATCACGACCACAATTATCCATGCACTACGGGCCAAGAATATTTGTGTATTCATAAATGGTCATGATCATGCCAACAACTGTCCATCAATGCACTACGAGCCAATGAGGACTTTTACCACATCATTTGTAACATTACGGTCATGATTATACCGAATAATCCCAGGTCATAATCATACCAAGTCTATCTATGCACTACAGGCCACAGATGACTTTCAACATTTTATAAACATGAGGATGATGACAATGATATAAGAATTCAATAAAACAAGTTCAAGAATTAATTTATCCAAGAATTAACAACATCCAAATTGTTAATATGATACTGCTTTGTGGAGTAAAATTTAAGAATTCTTAGAAGAATAGTTCCATGAAAAGATACTAGATGAAGCGCAAATATCAAAGATATTCCACTAATTTCATGGAGTATAGAAGTCAAAGTTTTAACCAACTGAGTATAATAAAGAATGGAATAACAAAAAAAATCACCATGCATGCGATAGACCGCACAGACAGGTTATTCCAACAGAATAATAAATAATAGAACCAGGTCCGGCGTAAAACGCACAGACGGGATACTCCAACAGAATAATAATAAAGACGGAACCAGGTCCGGCGTAAAACGCACAGACAGGATATTCCAACAGAATAATAATAAAGACGGAACCAGGTCCGGTGTAAAACACACAGACAGGATGTTCCAACAGAATAATAATAAAGACGGAACCAGGTCCGGTGTAAAACACACAGACAGGATGTTCCAACAGAATAATAATAAAGACGGAACCAGGTCCGGTGAAAAACACACAGATAGGATGTTCCAACAGAATAATAGAAGAATGTCATCAAGTATAGGGTAGACCGCGTATACAGGTTATTCCAACAGAATAATAAGAAATGGAATAACAACAGTTCTCTTCATGAATATGAAAGAATAACACCCCTTACCGTTTTAAAGAAGAACTGAAATAAAGAAGTAGTTAAGTAGTAGAATACTTTTCTTCTTTCTCTCTATAGTTTCTCTCTATAGTTTCTCTCTCTAGAGTTCAGTGAATTCGTAAGAAAATAATGAAGGAATGAGCTTCTATTTATAGGAAAATAGAATGCATAGTAACTAATTCATGAACGGTCCAGATTGATTTACTTTAATCTGACGGTCCATATTTAAAGAAAAATCTTTTAAATAAAATATAATATATTCTATTTATAGAATAACTTTAATAAAGTATTCTGTTTTATATAAAAAGATGTTTCTGTTTTATTACGTTAATAATACGAATAAAACAAAACTTCATTATCGCTAAATAATTCATATTATTAATTGACAATAATTGAATCAAACTGAGTGACTTCTCATATAAGCATTAATAATCAATACCGTGTGCTACTATGCAACCACACGTATTACTGTACTTTTACTACCGAGTAGTTCAACAGTATCAACGGTAAAACTTCCGCCATTATTTTTAATAAAATATTTTTGTCGTTTTCTCAATTCGACAATAATTTCCGTTGTGGGGTCCACCAATGATTGTACCGTCGTACGGATATTTCCTGACAAAAAGAATATTTTCTGACCAAACGAATATTTTATAACAACTTGCTTACTTTGCAAAATTTATAAATATTACCCCAAACTATAACATTATATCAATTTTACTCCATAATATTCAAAAATAATATTTATAGAAAATTCATCTTTATTCAAAAAGTTTACAAGTGCCCTCTTTGGATATTCGGGAGTACGACCCCTTGCTCTTCTTCGGTCTCGAGAACGGCTCTGAAGCCTGCTTTCAAACCGTCTGGGATCCTCGTCCCTCCTTATTCATTTATTCGGAGACCTGCCACGCTCTTTGAGTCGAGTATAACTAGAGACCTCATCCTCCAGTTCGGCCATAAGAACCATCTGTTTGGCAATCTCCTCCTTCTACTGTTGCAGCATCTTCAAAGCTTTATCAGTTTCCTGTGCCAACTTGACAAGAGTAGATGCCTTGTCTGTCTGATCTTCTCGAGGTTGGGTTCTAGGCGGTATGCCTTCTACCCTTCTCCGATCTTTACCAGGTCCCTTACTTCCAGTGGAAAACAACTTCTTCCTGACGTCATCGTGGCCTCTAGCTTGAGACCCTGCAGGGGCGCCTTGTGGCCCAAGTCTATCATGGACATTCTTTGATGGCCCCAACCTATCCTTAACAGAAATTCTCTGTTGAGAAGAACTTGTCGTCGTTGGCTGTCCTTCACCGATAGTTGTCCTACTATTCTCCATAACCTCTGATGTAGAACGTTTAATGAACGTAATTGAAATCCAGAATCCTTCATCAATGTTAACGCCAAAATCCGTCCACGCGCCCCAATCACCAAAACGCGTCCAATCCTGCACAGAAACGGGTAAACACCGAAAGCTTGATGGCTTGGGGCCGCCGGAGGATAGCTTTGGTTTGAGAATACGTACAGGCTGGTATAAGGTTAACAATGGAGGCTTAATGCTCTAGTGCTAGAAATAATAAATTGCATGTATCTTAGAATAAATGAAGTGCCTTGTATTTATAATAATATCATCACCTTGTATGCAATCCTTCTCCAAATCAGGTTAAGGTTCCCAGCCAACGACCAATCCCTGACATGATCGCATCAAATCTCCTATATTTAAAGAAGTGAATCCATAATCCAATACTTTTGAATCCATAATCCAATACTTCCTTCCAAAATTAGACTCCAATTATAATTAGGAACCTCAATCCATAAGTTCCCGTCTACTCCAACAACCCCTGGTCCAAGCCCAAATAACTCCACATAATTAATGACACATTACACTTCAAAGGCCGAAATAATCATGGCTCAATTCTCTGCCCCCATTCCGAACAGTAAGCAAATTCCGGGTTTATATTTGGAACCCATCGATGAATGGTGAATTCAGCTTCAAGGAGTTTCCCTTTCTCCTACTTGTCCATCAACTCAGGTATGTAATCCTTTTGGCCACGGTGTAATTGGGTTTGGATTTTATTGCATAAGTAATGATTACAAAGTTGTTAAGATTTGTTTTCTTTCCAAAAATAATGGTGATAATCGGAATCCGGACAAAGTGGAGGTGTAGATTGGTTGATGATTTCAATTCATGGAGAGAGCTCGATCCCATCCCATGGGTTTTAGTATTGCCAAGTTCTGTTATTTGCCCTCTTTATGTTAATGGGAAAAGTTACTGGGATATCCAGTTTTTGTATCCCGAATAAATTGGTTTTATTTTACTTTGCTGATGATATATTTGAAGTGATAGAGCTGCTTAATGCAGGGGTTGCTGGCATGAGTTATGAGCAGTGGAATAAGACCGTGGAAATGCCGTGTTCAAATATGAGTCCTTTGAGATTGTTGGCAAATGGGGATTATGGGTTCAAGTTGTCTATATTTTTATGCTTGTAATCCGTTGTTAAATTCTTTGGTGAAAGAGAGTGAATTTGGGATTGTGGAATTTATGTACAAAGAGATGGTTAGGAGGAGGATTGAGCTTAACTTGATTAGTTTTAATACAGTAATTAATGGGCTGTGTAAGGTGGGAAAGTCGCATAAGGCTGGTGATGTTGAGGACACGAAGGTGTGGGGGTTTGAACCATCAGTGGTTAGTGGTTATTTATATACACTTATAGGTGGGTATTGCAAGAATGGGAGGGTTGGCAAAATGTACAAATCTGATGCAGTTTTGAAGGAAATGGTGTCAAATAACAATCCTGTTTACCTTATATTCGGTAATGTGCCCTACAAATTATGAAAATTGGTTAGTTGCTATTCACTTTACATGTACAGGGCAACATGGTTTTTTTTTACCACAATGTTTACAAGATGACTTTGAATATATTGAGACTTGGTGGGATACTTTTATAAAATATATTCAGAGCCTTCCTAATGTAAAGATAAACTGATTAACTTGATGGAAGAAAAGGCTATACGACGAAGAGTAAAGTACGGAGAATAACAAGTAAAGTTGTTTACTGGGCATTTGATAAATGTGAAAGCAGGCAAGTTCTTTCAATATTATATGAACTAAATGTGAAATTGTGAATATATCTAAATTGATTCATCCATTATATGCATAATTGTTAGTGTTATCTAAACTACTTATGGGCATGGTTAAAGTGTGCATCCTGCGCAACTATGTGTTTAGAATTGATGATGATCTGGATAGCTATTGGTATTTAGTTGGCATAACACTTGCATATATACAAAATGTATCACATGAAAAGTATGTTGCATAGCATGAAATATATGTTGCATGAACATATTGCAAAACGTGTTTGATATGTGAAGCATGATGTGTTGACTGTTAGACTTGCTGAGTCATGGTGTTCATACTTGCAAATAATGTATTTGAAGATTAAAAAAGAAGAGTCAACAGATGATTGTAGCCGCAAAGATTTGAAGTAGATTTGGAAAACAAATGTTTGTTGTTTTTCTTTGGTCAAATATGTACCAAGTCAGAACGACTTTTTGTAATAACAATAAAGTTAGTTTTAAATTGTAATAAACTGTGAAATGCTGAATATCAAATATAGGTTGAAAAGTGAGTTATATACTTTATAACTTAGTGATGAAAAGAAGATTTCAATACTATAGAAGAAGTGGTATATATATGTTAGGTGCGTGACATGCTGCGTTGGTAATTCAGTTTGATGTTTCGAGAACCCATTTTTTAAATAATATATTTAATTACTGAATTACAATGAAAAGTGTATAAAAGAAAGGTTTAAGTGTTGAAGGTTGAGTTTTGGTTAATGTAAGATTAGAGCATGTTCTAATTAGAAAACGTTTATTGGGTTTCTCGCAGATTTGTACTAATTAAGTCAAATTGACTTGTTACTAATATAATCGAATACAACTCAACTATTTTAAGATTCGTAAATTGAATCATAGGTAGTGTATAGAATTTAAATTGTTAAACTTTACAAAAATTATTGTAAAGAGAAATTGTTCAATGAAAATATCGTATGGAAGATAGTGTCTTATAAATTTAGCATGATGTATAACTTATTTAATTTGCTGAATTAGAACAGAACGTATAAAAGAATGAATTTAATATCAAAAGTGAATTTGATAATCACATCTAATATGTCAAAGATGAATCCTGATATACTTATGATTTTGAATATAAGCATGAATGGTTGCGATTTTGGGGACGAAAAGGATGAAAGATGTTTAAAAAAAATTATATTTTTTAAAAAATTATGAGAAAATTTTTAAATATTTAATTTTATATCTTTATTAATATTGAATGTTATAAAAAAATTTAAATTTATACGCATTTTATCAATTACAATATTGATTAATGATGTATAGTTAGAATGAGATTGTATTTTAATGCACAAGATCAGGATTAAAAATAGGTCAGATTTTGGGGTCGTTACAAATGGTCAGGTAATTGGGATGAATAGTTGAGCCTAATTGAGTTTGCTTCTAACAACAGTTAGCGCATGCAAGTATTAGAATGGCTCCGTTTGAGGCATTGTATTATAGAAAGTGTCGGACACCAAATTATTGGGATGAAGTTGGTGAGAAGGTCATAAAAGAGTTTGAGTTAGTTCAAATACTACGGAGAAAGGTAGCGGTGACTAAAAAGAAATTGAGGTCGGCTCAATCACGGCAGATGAGTTATACTGATAAGCATAGAAGGAGTTTAGGTGTTTTTAAATTTTTTTCCTTGGAAGGGTATTCGGCGATTTGGGTTGAAAGGGAAACTTAGTCCACGTTATATTGGTTCATATGAGATTTTAGAGAGGGTTGGTGATGTTGTATATCGGTTAGCTTTGCCTTTACAAGTAGTTCATGTGCATAATACGTTCCACATGTCGGTGTTGGAGAGTTATCATTATCATGTGTTGCATGTGGAGTAATATTCATTCGATAGGATTCAGGGGGGGTCTTACATGTGAGGAGCAAGCCGAGGAGATTTTGCCTCGATGACGTCCCAATCACGTAAGACGTCCTAATCATGCACAATAAACACGATCAACACCAAAAGCTTGACGGTTGGACCGTCGGGGGATAGCTCCGGCGTGAGAGTCAATACAGGCGTTCAAGGTTTAACAATGGATGATAAAAAATGTCTAGTGTGTCTAGAGAGATGAAAAGTGTATGCGTACCTTTTACTAGAAGACTTCCTTACCCGGTTATACTCTCATGCTTGGTTTTTTGTGCCACCAACCCTGATTTGACGCCGCCCCCCAGTGCACTCTCGTCTCAGCCGACTGCATGCAGTTTGTCACCTTTTTCTCACTGTTTCTGCCGCCGGCCGGATAAAATCCCATCCACATTAATGATCTGCAGACTTTGGGTCAACTACTCTCTCTTTTCATCATTACCAGTCAAAGTCTTAGATACTAAAAGATTTTATGGACCGGCCGTTTGATCCAGTCCAATGTTAAGGAGATGCAATAAAGACAGGGTAAAAGGTTAAGCCCAATGATTATAAGATTTAATAGTAAAGGTCCACTAGGCTAATTAAATGGATGGGCCCAATCTGCATGGCCCAATAAAGAAAATATCATGACCTAACACAAATATATTATAAACTTACATTTAATGATGACATATTATGTTATATATATATATATATATATATATATATATATATATATACCTTTGCAATCATATCTTTCTGACCATCATTGATCACACAAATAACATTTTAGATCTTTATACCATATCAACACATCTGAAATATGATTGTAAGATCCATTGTTCAAGTTGATAAAAAATTTAACTTTTTCCATCATAGACACTTTAATATAATATAACTTCCAAACATCACTTCTTATCTTACTGACTTGTCTAAATCAGAAAATTTGCATGTCCTCTCTTCCACACGTGATTACTAAATATCAAATAGTATGGTTATGGATATTTTCAGCAGTACAAGTTAATAACAAAGTTTCAGAATCTGCACTCTTAGCACTATTCATAAACTAATTTTCTTGAATTTTATGGCCATAAATACCGCATAAGTTAGACTAGGCAGTGAAGAAAATTAGTTTATAAATTGTATATATAATTTGCAATATATATATATATATATATATATATATATATATATATATATACACACACACACACACACACACAAACAAAATATACTTATATTTTTTATTATTTCGCTTAATTAGTTCGGACAGAGGGAATTTAACGAGTTTAATTTGGAATATACTTTGGGTATTACATTATTTACTCCAGGTAAGAATTTTATACTTTTTCAGCGATACTTTTATTAAATTTAATTAGTTCGTTTTGTTTCTCGTTTCGAATTTCGTTGTTGTTTCACATAATTGTTCCTTGTATAGAATTCGTATTTGTACTATTTGAATTAGATTAACATATTTAGTATTTATTTTAATCTTGTAGAGATGTACATGTTAACGTACCTTTGGAGCTTCGTATTTATGTTTGTTTCGGTGTTACATGTACACTTAGAACCCTTTGTGTTGATATTGTGTCGCATGTGTTGTAAAATGATATTTTGTTAGAATATATATACCGTATGGTATACCTGGGCTTATAACTACTTGTGGGGGTACCATGGGCATGTCCTCTTAGAATCGAGGTATGACACCTTTCGTTGTAGTGTGATTAGTCAATGCCGTCTCTGTTTTGTGCTCCGGTGGGAGTTGGCCATTTGGTGATTTTTTTATGGGAGGCGTATGGGTCGACTTTATTTTTCTATTTTGTTTTGTTCTACGTGTCGACGTCGGGATTTTTATTTGTTCCTTTCTATTCTTGTTCTTTTGTGTTCTCATGTTAGATGAGATTTGTTTGAAAAATTAAGTTGTGAAAAGGTCTGACATTTATATGTCGACGATTGGACTATAAGAGTCTCCAGTTGATTTTTTAACTGGTTGTACCAACACAACAGAGAAAAGGTTTGCACATTGACCCAATGATGTGACACTGCTAAACGGGTATGCGAAATTGAGATTCATTAGGGTCCGGGGACTTGCTTATGCGGAGGGAAGGTGTTAGGCACCACCCGACATCCGTGTTACCACGGTGACCGCCACTTTTCAAGAAACTGTTATATGAATGTGTGTGTGTGTGTGGGGTCAATGTACTATTATTTAGAAGTAGTGCGAGACCTCATTCGCACCTATATCCACAGAGTTTAAATTTATGTAAAAATTCAGTTTTAAACAAGATATGGCAGTGAAGTTTTATAAAAGAGGTTTTTCAAACCCTGATGCTCAATAGTAATTGAGACCTTTTACACTTCCATTTTATCAAGTGTTCGGCTGGATTATTTTTATTTTTGAGATGCGAAGCATCTTCGAGAAAATAATATACAAAGAAGCAGTGCCGAACTCCTCATGGGTATGAAAACCATCTGAGGGAATCCAAACACCGTGAATAAATTTACAAGCTACTTACAGCTGAAAATGTCTATCGCGAGAACCGAATCTAGATCCAGTAGACTGAATATGTGATCACATGATTCCTAGGCTCACATGATGCCGCAATTTATATGAACGCAGTAAGAAGTTATATATATAAAAGTTGTAAATATATATATACAAACATGATCAACCACCACGAAGCACCTCCATGGGGGATTGAAAATGTAAATATATATATATATATATATATATATATATATATATATATATATATATATGACATGATCAACCACCACGAAGCACCTCCATGGGGGATCAGAAATGTAAAGAAAGCTGGAAAAATGGTCAACCGCCACGAAGTAAACTCCAGGCGGGACGAAATGTAAATAAAGTTGTAAAAGCAATCAACCACTACGGAGTAAATTCCAGGCGAGACGAAATGTAAATATTATATATATAAAAGCAGGTAAACGCACCGGATATAAAATCTAGACTCATCGAACAAAGTTCAACATACAGTTCATATATATAAGTATATATATATATATATATATATATATATGTATAAACTGAAATGAAACCACGGACCGAAGTCTGGGCATACACATGCAACACGACTCTCAACGTGAAGAATAGTGTGTGCAAAGATGAAGAGAAAGGTTTTAATGTGTGTAAGAAGGCTTACAGTGGGCTGCTAAAGAAGACTTCTATAGCTTTAAGTGCATGAACACTTGGCTCCCGCCGGTAAAAAGTAGCTATCTATGAGCTTACAAGTATTTAAAATGAGAAATCACTCAGTTTAGGGTGTGTACAGAGCAAATTGGACAAGGCTTTCTCGCCTTTTTCTCTTACAAAATGGCCACCCCAAGCCCTCTATTCATAGAGGGGGGAACCTGCGGCTAGCCGCAGATGTACATGCGGCTGCCCGGGGTGCCCCAGGCTCCGTTGGTCCCGCCATCTCAAAGTACGTGCACACATGCAACGTGATATCCGCTCGAACTTTCAGAACTTCAATCCAAGCATCCGACTGAGGTGTATAAGACCTATTTCGGACCGCCGTTGTCAAGAGTTACACAATGACATGTGATTAGAGGTTGGACGAAGTCAGGAAGATGGGACCATGCCCTCTGGTCTTCAAACTTCAAATTCTATCTGTTGTCCTGCGTAATAGTCACTCGGGATTGGACTTCCTTGGTTCTTATGGGACATTACTGTGTAGAAATGTATGTATGAAGTGTTGAGACGGTGCGATGTGGCGTCAAGGTGGCAAGATGACGACTTTGCCCCTCACTGTGGTTATCTCCAGTTTGGGCTGATAAAGCAAACGTTGCTCAGGGTTATCTCTGAGATTGGGATGCTGTAAGTGTTGAAGGTCCTCAGTGTCATCTCTGAGGTGTGCCTGTCTTCCCGGTGTTATCTCCGGGTCTTGTACTGAGTGCTTCGGTGTGAGTGTCGAGGTTGAAGCTGTTCGCATGCATTTGAAACAAGTATTTCTGGGGTTATCAGCGAAACTACAATTACACTCCTTGGGGTTATCTCCAAGGTTAGTGTTGCTATTCCCGGTGTTGGGACTAAGACTGAATATCTCGGGGTTATCTCCGGGATGAATCGACCTTCTCCGGTGGAATTTTCGGTATTTAAATTGCATACCTCGGGGTTATCTCCGAGGTTGGAACTGATACTCCCGGTGTTTGTTTCGGGATTGAGACTGAACTTCCGGTAGTATCCGGACAGGATATGAGCTGTCTTCCAGGGTTATCTCTGAAAGACGAATATGTCCTCCTACAATGTCAGTGACATGTGTGTAGAAAATTTCGAGTGTCTACAGATGCCCCTCTTTATCATATTCATGCAATGTAATGGCATGGATAGGATAAAGAATCCTATACACTTGAAATGCCACAAGGTAAACATGATGCTATGTGTAAAAACTTGATGCGGGTGTATGATGCATATGTTTGGTTGGATTGCTCTCCAACATGGTGGGAAAATTTCCGGCTCCCTGTTGCTTCTACCGGGGATGGCAATAAATAAGCAGCCTGATGAACTGTCATGGACGTGTGATCCACAGCTAACAGGAATCTCTAGGATTGTTGACATTGGGGATATCATCAAAGTCTTGAATCCTTGATACAGACTTTATTCCAAAGATGTGCCTTTCGTGTACAAGAGATCTGTGAGGATGTGTATAACATATTCCATCATCGATCCTCCCCAATGATGTTGATCCTTCCTGGTTTGTATCGCCAGGACATATCAATGTTCTGTTGGATTTAATTCCAACAGTATATGTTGCCAGGGCTGCCTGATCTTCGTTGACGTGTGAACCAACGGATGACCACATGCTGTAACCCCCGTCGGGGATATACTTGATCTCTGATGATGTGTACAACAACAGATGAAATCCCTGCTGGGGATAAATGCCAAGGCTGCTTGACCTTTGTTGATGTGTGTATCAACTGATGCAATCATCGGATGGCTTCCGATGCGTCGTTGGATTTACTTGCCAATGGTTGAACTGACGTTAAGGTTGCTTGACCTTCATTGACATGTGCATTAACGGATACAAATGCGTGATACCCCCGCCGGGGATATGCACTTCGACATATGAAAATGTGTGACGCCCCCGTCGGGGAAACTGCTTCAGAATGCGTGTTGCCCCCATCGGGGATGTGAATTATAGAATGCGTGATGCCCCCGCTGGGGAATCTATATTTGAACAGATGACCATGCGTTGTAACCCCCGCCGGGGATATACTTTGGGAATGATGACCCTGAACTGACGACATTGGACCTTTGTGCGGTATTGCCGAATGTGATCTGTAACTACTGAGATCATCGGTATAGTAAACCATGTGTTTGGGCGAATACCAATGAATGATATGAAAGCCACAGTCGGGTATAGGAAAACTAGGATTTCAGGCTATTCTGCTCAATCGCGTAGTGCTTTTATCCCTGATTTGGCCTTTTCAGCTTGTGAGAACTCCTTTGCAACTCGAACTGGACCGATTCAGAGGGGTGGCCCCCACGTAGGGGTGCCATAGGTACACCTGCAGCAGTCGCAGGCTAGCCGTGGATGGCTAATAATGGGCTGGTTTACCTTTGTAAGTCATTTTACGTAGCGTCGCACAGGAAATCCGAGAGCTCTTCTTTAGATCTGCTAAGTTCGAACGTCTTTCTGCAAATTCTGTCACCGTATAAGTGTTCTACACTATCCTAGAAACGTATGCATGTCTTCTTTTACAGTTTTTATCCGTTGGAAATGACTTTTTATATGAAATACATCTAAACACATAGTAGTGAATATGCATGCTCAAATGACTTGATAAAAAATATTCAACATAGTAAACGTCAGTATTAAACCATTCTGAACATAATGATATGAAAAAATTTGACTTTCGAAACAGTCAAATTGCCACCTTTTTCTGCTATTTCTTATCCTATTTGAGGATAAATGAGCAAAGGTAAAAATGCAAAGGAATCCTGGTAATTAGGCTACTCTTATGGATTGATGACTTTGACATTTAAATGCATATAGTATGTATATGACCGTGGACAGGTGTGCTACTGAATGGCCGCCTAGTCATGCCTATGTTCATATGGATAGTTCTATTTATAAAGAAAACTATGGCAAAATTTTTTAAAATGTAGGCATTGAGTAATCATGCATTTTTAATTCTACTGTAGATGTATGTTAAAGTAATGCATGCATGCATGTAGTCATAAAATGCATTTTGAAAAGAAAGCTCTAGGTTTCAGAATTACCACACCCTTTTTGAGGTGATTTAGAGACTTGTTGTCTAGATATTATGGATTCGAATCAGCCGAGTAGTTCTCGCAGGACCACTTCTGGTGTACGGAGGAGGGCTTCTGAAGTGCCTCGATCCCGTTCTGTTAGACAACCTCGTCGTCTTGTGGAGGCGGTGATACGTCCAGTCCAGGTTGTTGTGCCGGACGTCGGGACCTCTCGAGTATTCAGGTGGCAAACCCAGAGCTTCTTGGTGACTTGAGTTGACAACCCTCGATGTACTTCCACGCTAGCGAGGTATCAAGTTAAATCTTAATCTTCCTTCTTTCGTATTGATGAGGAGTAAAGGATTCTGATGTCGATCTGCATTTTATGTAGGTTCCCGACTTTACACAGCCTCGAGGGAACTGGTTCAGCATTCACTCCATGTATCAGGCTCTGCATCCTGACTAAAAAAAAATTGTGCATGATTGGGGATTTGGGGAGTTCTTTTCCATCCTTCCCCGCCGTTGTCCCTGGGGATACCTCAGGGCATTGTTTGAGCGCTGGTTTCACCAAACTCAGTCTCTCCATTTGTTGGACTATGAGGTGATGATGATGCCGATGGATTGGCGGTTTATCACAGGTATGGAGTTTGGAGGGCCACCAGTGCCTTGTACGATAGACATTACCCCGACTACCGTCAGATCCTTGTTAGGAGTTCCGAACAGGGCGCTCAAGGGCATGACTGTACGTATATGTCCTTTGAACATAGATGTTATGAGTGGGCTATTAAGTGAGCCCATACCAGCTGATGTCAGAGTCAGGGATCGCATTCTTCGGCGATTGTTCCTGATAATCATTAGGGGCTGCTTCATAGCAAATAACTCTTCTACGGTGTCGTTCGCTTTGATTAGCACTACACGACATGTGGATCGTATTGGAGAGTATGATTGGGGTTCCTGCACCTTTGCATATTTCCTCAGGGCATGTGTATCTGCTCGCAGGGCTTGACCGAGGCTTGGTTAGGATTCTACCCATTTCTGCTGGTGAGTATTTCTCTTGTAATTTACCATGTACAGGTTAAGAGTGTTAACTGACAGCAGATGTTTATCTTTGTGTTGGCAATTTTGGGCCTATGAGAGGCTTCCATGTTTACGTCCTGTGAGTATATTAGGGTTGGATACCTATCCATAAGGACGACGATGACATCATTCCATACTGGCGGAGGTCCATGTAGCTGAGGGTTTTACTCATTTTTGCCTACAGCTGGAGTTATTGACAGCTGATGTCATCACATGGATTCCCTATTCTGGGGAGCACTTAGCCACTGGATTTGAGGATGCGTACCCGACTGGTGTCGAGTACGTGATTTCCACCCGTAGCATTCCTCTCTTCACAGGTGGAGGATGGGAGCTCTATTTAGGAGAGCGTGCTATTAGGAGCACCACAAGAGAGATCCGTATATCGATCTTGCCTCCTGCCAGGCGTTATTGGCATGTGTCGCAGTCACCCGTCCCTGATATCCTATTGTTGGGTGTTGATGATTTTGCATTGTCAGAGGGTCCCTGCACTCAGGAGATATTCCAACATTGGTGGTCCCCTCGTACCATTGGAGCCCAGACCCGCGCCACTCAATTTATAGGGGATATGGTTCCAGGATCTGTGATGATGACGGATTGGCTAGCCTGTGTCCGAGATCCGACTCATGTGATACAGATTGACAGCTTGACCCAGCGACTGGACCAGGCGCATTTCTTTATCCGGCATTTAGGCAGAGATCCGGTAGAGGAAAATTCATTTGATCCTTTCAGCGCACGAGCTGGCCCCTCAGATAACCCATTTGGATTTGCCGGCACAAATCCTCCCTTATTGCCTGACATCCCTGTTGATAGAGATCCAGTGACTCAGGAGGAGTTACATCTGGTGGACAGGATTGATGATGTAGATATTGACACCATTGTCTTCTTCTAATGTGTATTCTTGTTATCTCTTTTGATAGGCCTCTTGTTAGATATTGAGTGGTTGTGCCCCATTCTCGCTATATCTTTTGATAGACCTATGTTAGTAGTAGGACGTCTGTGCCCTATTTTCCTATATTTTTAGCTGTACAGAGATGATGTATATAGATGATGATGTATTTAGGAATGTATGTACTATCTTCTATTCCCTGCATCATATTGCCATCTATTATCTGTTATGTATGTATCATGTTATGCATATGTATGGATGTCCAGAGATATTCAGCATTAACCCCTGGATGGTATTATGATACGGCTCACACAGATGTCTTCTTCGACAGTCAGCCGCATAGATCACACCCCACCAGTATAGTTGGCATCCCGTCTGAGATCCTGGTATGATAGTATGTCTCCTCCAGATAGGGTGACCGTAGATTAGCTGTTGCAGCATACCATGACCCTTTTGATGTTTTAGGTTCCCGCAGGATTTGTGGAGGGTGTGACAACTCGATATTTTCTATAAAAATAAATCATAAATTTTGCGTATAAATTTTTCTTTTTTATTTATTAAAATAAATATGGATGATATGTGCCAAGGTAATGTGTAATTATAATTATATGTGTGATAAATAAAATTTATTTATTACATTAATTATTGCAAATAAATTTATTTTTAGAAATATTGATTATTATCAATTATATTCTTATAATAATTGATTTCATATTAGCAATGTTTTATTAATTACTTTTCCATGAAAATATAGGTATATATTATTTAAATAATATAAGAAATAATTTTAGAATAATTAGAATAATTATTTTATTATATGAATTTTGTTCAGGTTATTAAGTAAATTATTTTTACTTAATTATAAGGTTAATTATGGCAGATAAAATCAGATATGGAATCCAAACCCTAATTCTGGGTTTTGATCAAGAAATGAAAATAATATTATAATGTTATAATATTTTAATTTTTCAGTGCTATAAATATGTACTGTAAAAATGTACTGTTGATGGTTGGTCAATTATGGTATATTGATCAAACCCTAGCATTAATTGATTTAACCCTATTTATCAATTTAAATGAGAAATTTAAGATTATTTAATATATGTGTTATATGATATGTATTATGTGTTACTTCGTGTTATGCTAATTAGGAAACCCTAATTATAAATTTAAAACCCTAATTATATGAATTTCTATTAAACCCTAATCCGAAAACTTAGACCGGAGGTTTGATCTGTCAAGAATTGTGTTACAGTGATTAATGTCAGGTATAATAGGTTTTATATCGCTAATTTAAATAAACCTAATTAGTGATTTAAGACCATAATGATTAAAACCCTAAATTTGAAATCGAAACCTTAATCGCGATATTAAAACTCTAATTGATATTTCTTGGAACCCTAATTGCTAATTTTAAACACTAATTGTTTAAATAGCAAAGTTAATTATGTTATAATACCCTAATGTTCCTGTATAATAAAATTATTAATAATTTTAATTTTTCAAATTTTGGAAACTAAATTTAGTTTATAATTTTACAAACCCTAGTTGCTAAATAGTATTTTTGCTTTTTGCTAAACATTAGGGTTAAACCCTAAGGGTCAAACCCTAAGGGTTTGTCAAGTTTCATTTTTGGCCATTAGATTGAATTATTAAATGTCTTTTATGCCCTTTTTAATTCTTTAAGAAGCTTGCTTGCAAATCTAGATAAATTTTGAGTGGTTTACCAAACCAACAACTCCCTTGACCTTCAAATGATAGCAAATCATCTCTAGGTCAGCCCATACATGTATCTAATTGTCTATATATATGGATTGGAGAGAGAAATTGCATTTTGTTCACTTAATTTGTGCAAAAACCTTACTCAACTCTCTCAAGCACCACACCTCCGAAATTATCTAGCATTATAGTCCCATTATCAAGCCCCACTAACACCATAACCAAATCAGCAACACAAAATCAAAAAATTGTTCATCAAAGGTATAAACCCTAACCATAATTTTTTTCCTATGATCTGTTGTTAGATCTTATAATTTGTTGTTAAAAGATGTAGTTTATAGTCTAATTTAATGATCTGGGTTGGTATATTACAAGTCCATAACATCTAAATGCTCAAATCAATGATTTTCAAATTTCTGGAAAAATTTCATGTTATGGTCTGACAACGAATGTCAGACCTTGTAGATCCATTTCTGTAATTGGGTTTTGTGTTTTAAAGGTTGATACTTGTAGTATGTTATGTTGTCTGTAATCTGGAACTGATAGATAGCTCAAATCATGCTCAGAATGAAAGTTATGGGCGGTCAAACCTTGTTGACCGGCCATGACTTTCAAAATATGGAAAAAAAACCTAGAACAGCCCAGAAGCCTCTGACAGGTTCTTTGCGGGCTTAGATCTAACTGCTTGATGGTGTTATGTGTTTGTTTTTGTAGCCAGATTATAGACTGATATTAGTACTTTAATATTATGCCTTAAAATCTCCTAAACAGCAAGTAATCTGACTACAGTGACCGGTCAAAGTAGGACAAACGGCCATGACTGCATTTTCTGGGAAAAACCCAAAAATTTTTGAACAATTTTTCTGACAAGGTTTGACCGGCTTGTACCTGCTTAATTTGTTGTTATTTTGTTGATGTTATGATATATATATATATATATATATATATATATATATATATATATGTACATTGGTATGTTGTCTACACATTACAACTTGTAGATCACAAAATCATCAACACGATTGGTAGTTATAATAGCTTAAAAGTGACTGCTCGAACTGTTCTTCATTTCTGTAAATGAAGAACAGCTCTGACAGCAACTTTGGTTGCTTAGATCTAGCTTGTGTTAAGTTGTTTGATCGTGTTGTTTGTTAGAACCTGTAGTCTTGCACTTTGTCTACAAGATCTAGCTTTTGTAATTCCCAGAAACACACTACACAAAGATTTAAAGTTGGTCAAACTAGTCCACTCGGTAACTGGGTATGAAGGTTCTGGGCAGCTCAAGAACACCTATAGCGACAGTTTCGTCGCTATAGGGCCCTTTAGCGACAGGTTTTGCGAAAATTAATTATTTTTATTTAATAATTAGTATTAATTAGTTTTTAATTCTGAAAAATACAAAATAAATTATTAAAAATTATTTTAAAGTCCGAAAATTATATTTTAATTATTTTGAATATATTTCATAAATATTTAATATTTTTTGAATATTAAAAGTATTTAATTTATGTAATTATAATATTAAATAAATTATTTAAAAATGATTTAAATACATGAAAAATCATTAAAAATTATATTATGATATATGAAAATATTTTAAGTTATTTTTAATGACTTTTAATATTTTGTGATAATTTTCATTAATAAAGTAATATTAATGATAATTAAGTTGTTTAATAAATGAATTAAATAAATAATTTAAAAATGATTTTATTACTTTAAAAATCATTTTAAATAATAATAAGATATTTAAGAATATTTTAAGTTATAAAATATAACTATTAATATTTAAAGGTAAAAATTTATTAATTAATTATTATTAATGATATTAAAGATATTTAATATTTACATTAAATAAATTAGTTTAAAAATGATTTTAATATTTTAAAAATCATTTTAAATAAAGATAAAATGTTTAAAGATATTTTAAGTTATAAAATATAACTTTTAATATTTAAAGGATAATTTCATTAATAATTTGATATTAATGATATTAATTTAACCCTAATGATATTAAATTTATTTAATAATTATATTAAATAAATAGTTTAAAAATGGTTTTATTAATTTAAAAATCATTTAAAAAGGGATATAAATGAATTAAAAATATTCTAAGTTATAATTAATAACTTTTAATATTTAGATAAATAGTTCATTAATAATTTAATATTAATGGTAATTATTTTATAATGATTTTTAAATGTTTTAAAAATTATTTAAGGGTAATATAAATATTTTAAAAATATTTTAAGTTATTATTAATGACTTTAATATTTTGGCAATGGTTTCATTAATAGCTTAATATTAATTAAATATTAATGATAATAGAATTGTTTATTATTAAATCATTTAATAATGATTCTGATATTTCAAAATTATGATAAATGGTAATAATTATTTAAAAATTATTATAAGGCCATGAAGAATAGTGCGACGGGTGTTTAAGTTATCCAAATGAATATTGAACTACTTATAGAGTTTTAGACTCGATATTTACCCAATAAAGCTGTCGGTAGACTGACATGTTTCAGAAATTGATCTGGACTTAGATAGGATGACTGGATAACTGTTTATTTGTGATTCAATGGTGTTAAAGTTATGTGACAATGTGATTAGGAATGTACTGACTGCAATAAGCAGTATTATATGATATGATATGTAATTCTAATCAGACCAATGATTTATTTAATGATAGGGATTGATAGAAAAGATAAATCTAAGTTGTGTAAGCAGCTGACAAGTCAAGTATCTAACCCTTTGCATTTACTTTATGCAATGGACATGCGTAAGATAATATCTGAATTGTTCATATCAATTGTTCAAATATTTCAACCTTTGTATATACTTATGCAATGATTCTGTATAAGTAAGCTATTAAGCAATAATTGTTGTACAATTTCCTTTATCCTGTTAATATTGATCAAGTTATTTATTATGTTCGTTAATTTCTATAACATGGTTATACAAGTGTCCCCACTTGGATAATCATTATATTTTATCACATGTTGATACATACTTATAGTTGCCTAGTATGTATACGTTGAAATAAAAGTCGTCTAAGCTATTTGATCCAGCTAGACATAAAATTTAAAGTTGTTGTTGAACAAGATAAAACTTATCCAACCGAATTGTTTTGGTATGGATTCAAGACTGTCATGAACATCCCAATCATGGGAAATTTTTATGCGCTAAGGCGGACAAAGGATGAATGATAATATCGTTCTAGCAATGTAGTATTGATCAATACAGGGCATAACGGGCTGATCACCCCCGTGCCCGTAAGTTATGACGGTTTACAGATGAATTTCTGTTTAACCCTTTCGAAAATAGAAAATAATGTTCATGGTCTGTTAATTGATCCTCATTTATAGTCAATACATAGTTTCTAAAAATTTTAAATAAAAATGATATGTTGTTATTTATTGGTTCAGCTTACTTCACAACTGTTGCTTCGTTGTAGAAGTATCCTTCCAAGAAAACATTTAATTCACTCAGTTAACTATTATTGTTGCTATTACTTGATGGGCACTCAAATGCTCATCCTTGCTTTAATTTAAATGTTTTCAGCTAAGGGTGAGCAACCCGAAGGATCTGCCAAGAATAAAGGGAAAGGAAAAGTTGCTGAATGACTGTTTATGCTATCTTTTGTAATAATCAAACTTTATTAGGATATGGATGATAAATATTATTATTATCATGTAATGAATGTTGAAGGTTTCGTACTTGGGATTTGGGAAACTCTGATAATATGTAAATTAAATTTGATAAATCTATATTATTGTTATTATTATTAGTATTAGTATTATTTCACTCATAGAAATGGTATCATGAAGCACCGAGTTCGGGTTTCAAGTATCCGAATTTGGGGGCGTCACAGAGGGCATGCTGGAGCATTGGGTACCGGAGAGGCAGATTTTTTGGCTTGTGACCCAGGAGTTGACTCTGACTTTAGAGGAGTATGCACGTTTGACGATGCTGCCACTTGACAGACCTTACGTGCATATGGCCATTGGTGACCTGAGCCGGCAGTTTATGACTCTCACCAGGCTGAGGCAGAGAGTTATGCAGGATGAGATCACATCCGGCCACGTGATATCCCAGCGTTTTCTGATTGACAGATTTGGCTTTGAGGATAGATATGCTCAGTATTTTGGGGATTTCACCATACCAAAGGACCAGTGGCATTTGGCCAGGATAGATGTATTACTGCTGTGTCTATTATCATACGTGTACATGCCACGATACATGGATGAGTTGGACATCGGTGTCATCATGGCAGTGAGAGCTCTCAGGGATGGTCGTACCATTATTCTGATGATTATGGTAGAGACACTGAGGTCGGCCACGTTCTGCAACACTGACCCTGTAGGGGTATTCACAGGCAGTTCGGTCATGCTATACATGTGGTTTATGTCACACCTGAGACCGATTGGCACATTCAGACGACACGGGTATTGTTTCACCCATGAGATAGCTATGTCGTATTCCTTCCAGCCTACAGAGTGTACAGATCCTGCATCTTGGTCAGTTTTCCTGGCTGGGATCGGACATCCGTTTGGCTATCTTGCCATGTACAAGGCTCAATTCGCCTTACAATTTCATTACTCATGCTCCGGGCATGGATTATCTCCCTCTGGCTGGTTTGAGGGGCATAACTACCTACCACCCACTGGCCGTGATGTCGCAGTTTGACCAATTCCAGGATTTCCATCCTTTTGATGGGGAATTAGGTTAGCGCTTAACTTCTCGCCACTTATCAGCGTGAGATAGCTACCTTTTGTATTACCCATCCGGGTTGTTCGCCAGAGTATTCTACGTGGATGGAGACAGAGACTTCATCGGCTGAGGCAGTATCCACAGTGCCGAGTATGGATTCTGATGGTGGAAAGCCCATGGCGGACATTGATTCTTACACCGAGGAGGAGCCATTTACTAGGTTGCCAGTAGCTCTCTTAGATTCTCCCAGTACTAGAACTGTTGTGATCCAGCATTCAGCATAGTACTTTGAGCGGAGTCTTCATTTGATGACCTTTGAGAGAGATCAGGCTAGAGCCCTGACATTGACAGCTCTTGATGGGAGAGACGCAGCTCTGTCAGAGAGAGATGAGGCATTAGCTCGTAGAGATGTCGCTGTTGTTGAGCGGGATGAAGCCATATTATACAGAGATGCAGTGATTGTTGAACAGGATGCTGCCATATCTACCCGGGATGTAGCCATTGCAGACAGTACTTCAGTGAGATCCCTGACCACTGGTATGCTTGTCGAGATGAATGCATATATTGATGAGCACCGCGTCACCGTGCAGATGGCCTCAGACTTACTGGCTCGTGTGGATACCCTTGTAAAGGAGACCACATCGTTACCTTCTTCTTCGGATAGAGATATAATGTTAGATCTGCTAGCCCGCATGCATACTGATCTATAGATAGCCTTGTATTTTTCTGCACAGACTAGCTTAGCCATTTTGTCATGTACAGTATACATTGTGTATATCAAACAGTATTATATATAGCAGGGAAATATATTTTTGATCAATTCCCTTTTAGATATGCCTGAATACTTGCTTGATATTTGCCTGCTTCTTCAAGGCTTGTGATCTTGATGTATTCTAAATTCCTCCTTGTTGGATGAACATTGAGTTGTCTCTGGATAGTTCATAATGGATCATTGATCTGTGTGTATCCCTACCATCTTTGGTGTCTTGGGACTGGTTTCTGTATGGAAATGTGGAAAGGAGTGTGGCTTTTCTCTCTGAGATTGACCGCACCATAGATGGTCGCCAGTACTCCTATTTAGGAGGAGCCTAGTTAATTTCATGTCTTATGGATTGGTATTGCTCTTCAAGGTACAACCGCAGCTTAGATGGTCGCCGAGTCTCCCGTTTACATAGGGAGGTCATGTAATTCCATCCATTTGGTTTAAAGCCAATGAAATGTGGTGGATTAAAGTTTAATCCTAGTACCGTTGACAAGTATTTGTGTTTTGGTAGGGGGTTAGACCGAACCATAAATGGCTGCCTACGTACTCCTATTGAAGAGGAGATCAGGTCTGCGTAGTTCGAACCTGGTGTAAGAGGTTCAACGCTGGTTGTGGCAGAAAGGGTGTAGGAATGTTTTTGTTATTTTTGTTTTTGTAATGAGAAGGGTTTAGAAGTGTTTTTGTTTTTTTTATTTTTTTTATTGTTGCGATCGGGCCATATAAAATGGTTGCCTACGTACTCCCGTGTATCAAGGAGATCAGGTCGACGTAGTTCGCCCCTCAGGACGATTTGTAGCCAACAAAAAGTTGCAGGTGTGAAAAGTTTGATCCCATGTTTGGGGACAAACTACAACTATGAAAGGTTCAATCCCTAGTGGGATAACCGAAGTTGAGTAAGGGTTAAAAAACCAAGTGGAGAGAAAAGATCTGGCGATCTGAAAACCAGGCCGTTGGCTTGAAAAGTGTGTTTCCGTGAGGGGCGTAGAGTTGAAAAGAGTTATATGTAGTGAAGGGTTAAAGAACCAGAATGACTAATAATTTGATGATCCAACACTAGGATGTTTGCTTTATGGTAACTTCAGACATAGTACCATTTCACGGTGTCCGAGTTGATAAACTGTGGAAATTTATCGTCGTCCATTTCCTGCAATCTGAGAGCACCTCCTGTCAATACCTCCTTGACAATAAACGGGCCTTCCCAGTTAGGAGCGAATTTTCCCTTATACTGATCTTAATTGTCAATGATCTTCTTCAAAACCAAGTCATGTTGTTTAAACTGTCGTAGCTGGACTTTTCTGTTATAGGATCGGGCGATCATTTGTTGATATATACGGGGAATGTGTAGAAAGGAGATCTTTTCGAACTCCGAATCCATCTGTAAAACTTGTCGATGGTAAGACAGCAAATGTAGCTCTTTGGTTTGATAGATTTTTGTGGATTGTTTGACTACTAACTCAGAATCCCCAAAGACAGTTAACCGCCTGATGCCCATTGAATGGGCAAGTTTTAGCCCCATGATACAGCCTTCATACTCAGCTGTGTTGTTGGTGCTGACAAACTACAATTTGACGGCGACGGGATACTGCTCCCCCGTACCGGATACTAGAACTACTCCAGCTCCAGAACCTTCCATATTAATAGCTCCATCGAAATATATTTTCCATATTTGGCGTGTATTGTACTGATGGTGTTGCTGAATTGCCATTACCCATTCATCAGGGAAGTTTGTTTCCAATTGAAATCCCCTGAAGGAGCGGCGGCCAGTTGATCCGCAATTCCTTAACCTTTAATGGACTTTTACGTCACGTAAATAATGTCAAATTATTGTAGGATCAACTGCCATTTGGACAGTCAGCAATTCAGTATGGGCTTGCTGAACACATACTTGAGAGGATCCACACGGGATATGAGATGGGTTGTGTGCCCATGGAGGTAATGTTGTAACCTCATGGCATCCCATGATAAAGCACAACAAGTCTTCTCAATCAGAGTGTACTTGTGTTCACTGTTGTTGAATCTTTTGCTGAGGTAATAGATAGTTCATTCTCGGCCTCTAGCATCTTTCTGACCCAGCATGTAGCCTATGGCATTGTCACTTATGGACAGGTACATGAACAGGGGAACATCATCCCTGGGTGGTACTAAAATAGGAGCTTTGACCAGCTGCTCTTTGATTGTAAGGAAGGCCTTCTGGCACTCATCATTCCATTTCATGGAGGAGTTCTTCCTTAACAGCTTGAAATTAGGCTCACATGTTGCTGTGAGTTGGGAAATGAACCTACTGATGAAGTTGACTCTTCTCAAAAATCCCCGTATTTCCTTCTCTGTCTGAGGAATGGGCATTTCCGTAATGGCCTGGATTTTGGTGGGGTCCAGCTCAATCCCTTTGTGGCTAACTAGGAATCCTAGCAACTTGCCTGATTTAATGCCAAAGGCGTATTTGGCTGAATTCAACTTCAAGTTGTACTTACGTAGCCTGTTAAAGAGCTTTCTGAGATGGTCTATGTGGTCTTCCTCCCTTCAGGACTTGACAATAATGTCATCCACGTAGATCTCTATCTTTTTGTCCATTAAGTTATGGAAAAGAGCTATCATAGCTCGCTGACAAGTGGCTCCAGTATTGATGAGGCTGAAAGACAACCGTCTGTAGCAAAAGGTTCCCCAAGGCGTAATGAAAGCAGTTTTCTTACGATCCTCCTCAGCAACCATGATCTGATGGTACCCCGCAAAGCAATTAGCGAAGGAGTACATGCCGTATTGAGCAGTATTGTCAATGAGAATGTGGATGAATGGCACGGGAAACCTATCTTTAAGGTAAGCTTTATTCAGATCCTGATAATCCACGCAAACTCGCACCTTTCCTCCAGGCTTAGTCATGGGAACGACGTTGGATATCCATTCAGGATATGTGGACACCATGATAATACCAGCTTGAAATTGTTTCACAATTTCTTCTTTCACCTTTAAACTCCACTCAGGTTTCAATTGCCTGAGTTTCTGTTTGACTGGCTTGAATCCTTCTTTAATGGGAAGGCGATGAAGGACAATGTAAGTTCCAAGAACTATTCAACGACAAGTACTTTTCTGAAAGTATTCGTCACATGAAAGAGGTTGAGTTCATTAAGTTGGAGTAGAACAATATGATCGTGTCACAGTACGAAGCTATGTTTGCCAAGTTGTCCCAGTTTGTGTCTCATTTGGTTGATAATGAGGAGAGAATGACGCGGATGTTTCTAAGAGGTTTGAAACCCGAGATACGTCAATATCTAATTTCTCATAAACTGTGTTTGTATTCAAATGTTGTAAATAGGGCTCAGTTATTGGAGCGCGATAATAAGTCAACGCAACCAAGAGAAAGCATCTGGCAAAATGATAATACCAGTGGTAGCAGTCATCGAAACGGTGACAACAAATGTGGAGGGAATCAACATGCCAGAAATGGTAACCACTTCGGTGGTAGTTATGACCAAGGTAATAAGAATGGACATTTCAAGAAGAAGAGATTCAACAATGATGGAAAAACGTCAGCATCAACACCCGTTGTTAAGGAAGGAGAACGACCACCTATCATATGCTTCAAATGCGGAAGGGAGGGACACATCAGTCCAAACTACGCGATGCAGTCCAAAGCGTGTTATAATTGTGGAAGAAAATGTCACCTAACCCAATTTTGTCGTGCACCGAAGACAAGTCCAGCTGGGATGGTGGCACCAAAGGCCGTCCCAAAAAAGTCAAAACCGGTAGTTCAAGGGAGAGCGTTTGTCGTGACCTCCCAGAAAGTAAGGAACCCAAACGAGGTCATCACGGGTAAGCTTATCATAAACTCTAATGAAGTCTATACCTTATTTGATACCGATTCTACCCATTCTTTTATTTCTCCTACTTGCGCTCAACGTTTAAATTTGACTCCGGAGAAATTAGACTTTGACTTATCTGTTGAAACTCCGTTGGGAGAAACCTTCATTATATCCACTGTTTATAAGTCTTATTTGGTTTAAATCGGTACTCTCACATTACCTGTCGATCTTATTTCATTGAAAATACTTGCATTTGACGTAATTCTAGGGATTGATTGGTTAACTACTCATCATGCAAAAATTGATTGTTTTCATAAGGTTGCTAGCTTTCATATTCCTAACCAACCTATTATGCGAATTCAAGCAACCAAACCATTAAAATCAATCACTATCATCTCAAGCCATAAAGTTATTCGTTTATTGAAAAACGGATGTCAAGCTTTATTAGCTCATGTCACAGATTTAAGCAAAAATACGTCAATTTTGAATGATATTTCTATTGTTAATAAATTTCCTGACGTATTCCCTGAAGAACTTCATGGCCTATTCCCAGAGCGAGAAATTAAATTTTGTATTGACCTTGAACCTGGTATAAAACCCATTTCTAAAGCCCCATATCGAATGACTCTTATTGAACTTCAGGAGTTAAAGACCCAATTGTAGGAATTGTTAGACATCGGTTTCATTCGTCCTAGTACGTCTCCTTGGGGTGCTCCTGTTCTATTCGTGAAGAAGAAAGATGGGAGTATGAGACTTTGTATTGATTATCGGGAGTTGAACGATATCACTGTCAAAAATAGATACCTGTTGCCTCGCATTGATGACCTGTTTGACCAGTTGCAAGGCGCTAAATTCTTTTTAAAGATCGATCTTCGTTTCGGATATCATCAGTTAAAGGTTAGAACCGATGACATTCCAAAGACGGCTTTCAGAACTCGGTACGGGCATTATGAATTCCTAGTCATGTCTTTTGGATTAACTAATGCTCCTGCTGCCTTCATGGATATGATGAACCGAGTATTCAAGAAATAATTGGATCATTTTATGGTTGTCTTTATTGATGACATTCTCATATATTCCAAAAGCCATGAAGATCATGAGCAACACTTGAGGCTGATACTCCAAAAGCTTCGTGAAAACAAGCTTTATCCCAAGTTAAAGAAATGTGAGTTTTGGCTTGAGGAAGTAGCATTCCTTGGGCACGTGCACGTAGTATCAAGTCATGGAATATCTGTTGACCCGGCAAAGATTGAAGTTATTCAAAGCTGGGAGCAACCTAAATCAGTAACTGAAGTACGTAGCTTTCTCGGCTTAGCTGGTTATTATTGGAGATTCGTAGAAGGGTTTTCTCGAATCGCTACTCCATTAACTCACCTGACTCGGAAAGATACAAAATTCGGTTGGAGCATGGAATGTGAGAAGAGTTTTCAAGAACTCAAGAGGAGACTCATTTCAGCACCTGTTCTGACAATACCATCTGGCTCGGAGGGATTTGTCATTTACAGTGATACTTCGGGCAAAGGGTTAGGATGTGTTCTCATGCAACATAGGAAAGTCATAGCCTATGCCTCTCGTCAACTCAAAGAATATGAGAGGAATTATCCTACTCATGATCTAGAGTTGGCAGTTGTTGTCTTCGCACTTAAAATTTGGAGGCATTACTTGTATGGGGAGAAAGTGGAGATCTTTACGGATCATAAAAGTCTCAAATATTTCTTCACCCAAAAGGAACTCAACATGCGGCAACGACGTTGGCTTAAACTGTTGAAAGATTATGATCATACCATTCAATACCATCATGGTAAAGTGAACGTAGTAGCTGACGCATTGAGTAGAAGATCATATGCGGGTACGAGTGCGATATTGTCAACGCAAAGGCCCATTTTATATGACTTGCAAAGGATGGAGATAGAGTTAAAGACTCCAGGGACCCATATGATGATAGCGAATATACGAGTAGAACTGACTTTAATCGATAAAGTTAAAGCTGCTCAAACCACAAACCTGGAGCTGATGCGTATGAGGAAGAAAGTGCAAGAAGATGCTATGCCAGAAGCAAGAATCGATGAAGAAGGAATACTTCGAGTCAACTCCAGACTTTTTGTTCTTAATGATCCTGATTTAAAGTATAAAATCATGATGGAGGCGCACAACACACCGTTTGCAATCCATCCTGGGAGTACCAAAATGTATCATGATCTTCGACATACATTTTGGTGGAGCAATATGAAGAGAGTGATCGCGGAGTTTATCTCAAGGTGTCTAACTTGTCAACGAGTCAAGGCAGAGCATCAAGTACCAAAAGGTTCATTGCAACCACTTGAAACTCCAGAATGGAAGTGGGAGCATATTACCATGGATTTTGTTACTGGTCTTCCTAAGGTTTCTCAAGGCATAGATGCAATTTGGGTCATTGTTGATAGATTGACCAAGTCTGCTCACTTCTTACCTATACGAGAAACTTATACAGTTGAACGTCTTGCTCGTATGTACATAAACAAGATTATAAGATTGCATGGTATGCCAGTATCCATAGTTTCTGATCGAGACCCAAGATTCACTTCAAGATTTTGGGTTAGTTTGCAAAAAGCTATGGGCACGAATTTACGATTTAGTTCGGCTTATCATCCTTAAACGGACAGGCAGTCAGAGAGGACTATTCAAACACTTAAAGATCTATTAAGACTCTGTGTCCTTGACTTCAAGGGAAGTTGGGACAAGTTCTTACTATTGGTGGAGTTTTCCTACAACAACGGTTATCAAGCAAGTATTGGCATGACTCCATTCGAGGCATTGTATGGAAGAAAGTGTTGTTCTCCAGTATGCTGGGATGAGGTGGGTGAAGCAACATTATTGGGACCGAATTTGGTACGTATGACTATGAAAAAGATTCAAACGATCCGACAACGAATAAAAACTTCACAAGATCGACAAAAGAGTTATGCTGATCTTCATCGAAAGGACGTGGAATTCAATATTGGAGAACATGTGTTGTTACGTGTTGCTCTATGGAAAGGAGTTACGAGATTTGGAAAGAGAGGAAAGCTCAATCCTCGATTCATTGGCCCATTTTTAATCCTCGAACGAGTAGGAACTGTGGCCTATAGACTCGCCTTACCGCCAAGTATGTCTCGTGTTCATAACGTTTTTTACATATCTATGTTACGTAAATATGTGAAAGACCCGAACCACATTATTGAGTTAGAATCGGACGAAATAGCGGAAGATTTAACGTATAAAGAGGTTCCTGTTAAAATCTTGGATAAGAAGGAGCATATTTTATGCTTCAAGGTTATGCCTCAAGTCAAGGTTTTGTGGAGAAACCACGATGTGGAGAAAATGACCTAGGAGTTAGAATCTGAAATGAAATCAAGGTATCCTTACCTCTTCGACATACCAGGTATGTACCCTAATTTCGAGGGCAAAATTTCATAAGAAGGGGAGGTTGTAAGACCCCGACTTTTATGAATAAAGATGAATTTTCTATAAATATCATTTTTGAATATTATGGAGTGAATTTGATATAATGTAAAAGTTGTGGGTAATATTTATAAATTTTGTAAAGCAAGTTGTTATATAATATTCGATTGGTCGGGGAATATTCGTTTTAACAGGGAATATTCGTACGACGGCACAATCATTGGTAGACACCACAACAGAATTATTATCAGATTGAGAAAACGACAAAAATATTTTTTTTATAAAATAACGGCGAAAGTTTTACCGTTAACTGTTGGAATACCTGGTGGTTAAAATACAGTAATACGCGTTATTGCACAGTAGCACACGGTATTGAACATTATTTTTGAATTATTGATTCTTACATAAGAAGGCACTACTCAATAATTATTACAGTAATTACTATTCAATATTTTATTTTATTGGTTCAATAATTGCTACGTTGATATTTTATATTATTGTTGTTTCAATAATTATCACTGCACAGTATTTCTCATTATCAGATCAATAATTCATATTATTTAAATAATATTATTAGATAACATTATTGGCAATGTCTAGAAAGTTCTGTCAATGAGAGATTTGGTCACCTAATTGCACGACAGTATGGAAAAATCCTTATCGAAAAGCCCCCTCTTTCTTGGGAACGGTCTGGTTGTCATTATTGTGATTCTGTAATATTATTTGTGAATAATTAATGATTGATAAGAAAATATTTATTTTATGTGAACATAAATGATGGATAGAAAAATATTTATTTTATGTAGTTATAAAAGAATGAATTAATATTGAGGTGTTTTATCAGTATTTGGTCGGATTTGAGGTATTAAAAAAATCAAATCAGTGTTCTTAAAGCTCTATTGTGTGAGTTATAATTTTAATCCGACTGTTGGATCGTTATGATTTTTGGATATGTTATACATATATAAGTTGAGTATATGTCCACAAATTTTGAACCGTTAAAAATTAACGTATGATTTGTTATGAATTTAAGAGGTGTTGAAAATTATCCGTTTGTGAAATTCGAATATTTTCTGTTTAGAATTTGGAAAAAATTTCTTTTGCAGAGTTGTAGAGAATTCGATTTCGTGTTGAATGAACGTAAAATTCGTATTTTTCTGATAAAAGGGCTATTTATTATGAATTATTGAAGTTTTGAAAAATAAAATAATTTTTATTAAAATTTGGTGGGACCCACTTTTATTTTTTTGTAAAAGCATGTGCTGAATTTTTTTCAATGGTGGTTGCTCATCTTGTTCAACAAATTTAGGCATAGATAAGAAAGAAAAAATAAATATTATTTTATTAATTTAGTCTCTTATGGCGTTCTAGTATTTTCCTATAAATAGGCGCTCAAGTTAGAATTGAAAATCACACCAGAATCATAGAATTCTTCTTCTATAATCTTGAGCGTATTTCTTTAGAGTTTTAGAAAGCTTTGAGCATAGAAAATAGTGAAAGTTTTCTTCAAGAACATTCCCGCTATACCAGTTAGAATACTCTTCTTTTCAAGGTAAGGGATGTTATTTTTGTTCAATATTCACTTGAAATAATATTTTCTTCCATACTCTGTAGTATGTAAGTAATATTATTTCGTTTCAGATTTCGAATTCTATACTCGTTTGTTAAAATTTTAGCTTCTATACTACATGAAATTAGTAGAATATCCTTGATATTTGCGTTTCATCCAGTATCTTTTCATAAAAATATTATTCTGAGTATTCTTGATAAGTTTTAACTTTTTTATGCCGAAGTACTATTCATGGGGTTACTATTCTCAAAATACTATTCACTCGAGTACTATTCACCCGGGGTACTATTCATGATAAAAATTGATTCATTTTCGGTTTAAATTATTTTCGGTACAATATTATTCTTGAATTTTTCTCCACAAAGCAGTATCATGTTGACAATTTGGACATTATTGATTTCTGGATAAATTAAATTATAAATCTTTAAAAATTTATCCTCGAACTTGTTTTATTGAATTCTTATATCATTGTTATCATCCTCATGTTTATATTATGTTGAAAGTCATATGTGGCCTGTAGTGCATAGATGGACTTGGTATGATTATGACCAGAGATTATTCAGTATAATAATGGTCGTAATGTTATAAATGATGTGGTAAAAGTCCTCATTGGCCCGTAGTGTATTGATGGACAGTTGTTGGCATAATCATGACCATTGATGAATACACGAATATCCTTGGCCCGTAGTGCATGGATAATTTGTGATCGTGATACTAATGAATATCCTTGGCCATAGTGCAGGGATGATGTGGATTATTTATTAAGTTGATTCTCAACGATAAAAGTGATGAAAAACCTTTTAAATCATAGAAGATAGTAGATTTTATTCTGTACTTGACTCTTCTAATGGATTGCTTGTTTCGCTGCAGTTAAACTTGATGCTTGTTATATTTTATCAGTTTAACACTATTGAAGGCTAATGATAAATTATTTCGCATTATCTTAGTCATAATATTTCTTACTGGGCTAGTTGAGCTCACCCTTTTGCTTTCATTGTTCTCTTCAGGAAATGAGAACGTAGTCGGGACTAGTCGGAGAATGGAGTGACGGTCCAGATGATAGCATTAGTAGTCCTCACTATTCTATGAAATAGTGTGATAATAAATGTATTGAGGACTCCATTTGAGTTGAATACTGTCTAGAAGACAATATTCGTATTAAAACTCTCAGTTTATGTTTTGTCGTATTTTACACGACAGTTGTATTATTAAGTTGTATTTGAATTTTGTACCATGTATTTGGCTACTCAAGATGGGTGATGTATACCTATTTTGGGGGCGTCACACTTGACATCATCCAAACGATATCTTGTTTAATTCTTCGTTCCTCTTCTTCCACCTTGGGATCTGAAACAGAGACTTCCTTCTCCTTTACCGGTATCAGTTCGGGAAATAACATAGCCATTACGTTGGCTGGTACCTTTACCGGAGGTTGTGCGGACTCTGGATTTACAGGTGGAGATAATCGCCGTGTGGCTGAAACTGAAGGAATCTGCTTATGCTTATGTGGATTCCTGTGACTGGAACTGGCAGAATATCCTAGTCCGGCTGTCCCAATTTGACTGGACATTTGAATCGGGTGCTTAATACCCTGATTATTTTTACCTAGCCCTTGCCCCGGCTGGTGTATCAATGACACCATTTCTTGAGTAGCTGCCATCACATAGGCAGAAATCTTGGGTAAGAGAAATGGCATCCCAATGGCATGGTATTGAGTGTTGCTCACTTCCAAAGCATGAAAACTGACCGGCTCAACATCTGAATTGACATTGATGAGTGGTATGTCACCATATTGAGGACATTCCAGTTCAGCATTGACTATGACTAGGCTATTGTTGATAATGTATTTAAGTTGTTGATGAAGAGTGGAAGGGACTGCCCCGGCCATGTGAATCCACGGTCTCCCCACAAGCAGGTTGTATCCTGTATCTACTTTGAAAACGTGAAAAGATACACAGAATGTATGGGGACCAATCTCAATTGGCAGCTCAATCTCTCCGACTGAATTCTGGCGGGATCCATCAAAAGCTTTAATAACCGTATGGCTACTTCGGATCCGTTTGAGATTGACGTTCATCTTCACCAATGTAGCATAAGGACAGATATTCAGAAACGAACCTCCATCTATCAAAACTCCAGCTAGCATATATCCGGAGGACAAAACCGCAATATGTAATGGCTTGCAATGACCGGTCCCTTCGGGTGGTATGTCATCATCAGTGAAAGATATCACATTGTTGTTGAAAATCTGATCAACCAGATGTTGAAATTTTTCCACATCCACTAATTTTGGCAAGTATGCTTCTTCCAAAACCTTCAGTAGAATCTTCTTGTGATCCTCGGAAGTTAAAACCAAGTCCAGTATTGAAATTTGATGTGGAACTTCTCTTAAGCTTAAAACCACCTTGGCTTCAGTATGACCCATAGTACGGAGAAATTTTTCAATCTTCTCCACGGAAATTTTCCCCTTTAATTTAATGGTATATTTCATCACCCGTTGGAGAAGACAACACCATCTTTGATGGTCTGGGAGGATTCACAGTTAAAATTGGAACTCTGTCCACTACTCCAATTAATCATGTTGACCTCTTCCCCTTTGTGTTGAGGAAGAGGGTTATCTTGTACGTGAGGTTGATCTGGTTTGGTGACCACGATCTCACCATTGTCTATCAAATCTTGGATCTTATGTTTTAAGGCCCAACAATCTTGAGTATCATGTCCAGGTGCCCCGACATGATAAGCACATTTCCGAGCAGCATTGAAACCCTTCCTATTAGGGTTGGCCGGTGGAAGAAGATGTGTAATTTTCTTTTGAGTGGCCAGAAGATTGAGAATGTTCTCAAGTGAGTCCCCTAGGGGTGTGAACACTCGAGGGCGTTTGGCTTCTCCACCCTTAGGCAATGGAGGGTTTGAAGACTGTGCTTGAAAGGGAGTGTAATTTCTCCTCTGAATAGGCATATTTTGATTGCCCTTTTGACCTTGTAGTATCAAGGAAACATCCTCCTCTTTCTTTTTATAGACCCTTCGTAGGTTGTTTCCATAAGTTCCGGACTGGATGTGTTAAGTAACAGCTTTAAGAGTGGCTAGGTCTTGAATCTTTCCTGACTTTAACCCCATTTCAGCCATCTCTCCATGTTTGATCATTTTAGAAAATGGTTTACCAATGCCAGCTAAAACTCTCTCATAGAAAGGAGCTTCTTATATGTCGATAAAGGTCATGACCATTTCTGACTCTGTCATGGAAGGAATAACTTGAGAAGCAAGGCGCCTCCACCTTTGAGCATACTCTCTGAAAGACTCATTAGACTGTTTCTTGACCTTGATAATCTGGTACCGGTCAGGAGCCATCTGAGACTGGAAGCTGTATTGTGTGAGGAAGGCATGAGCTAGTTCTTTCCAACTATGGATCTTTGAATTGTCTAATCTAGTATACCACGAACGGGCTTCTCCAGTCAGACTCTTTTGGAACAGCTGCATTCTGAGCTTCTCATCCTCTGCATAAGATCCAAGTTCTCCAATGAACACCTTCAAATGTGTGTAAGGATCTCCTAACCCGTCATACTTTTCGAAGTTAGGAGTTTTGAACTTCTCTGAATAATGAACACCAGGGAATATACAAAGGTCAGTATATGAGATACTCCCATGTGCTCCAATTCCTTTGATAGAACGAAGGGTTTCTTCCATTTGAAGGACCTTTTTCCTGATGTCACCGGTGTCTAAATCTCCTTTGAGATGGGTGGTATCATGAATTTTGTTGGTTGTATCCAATTGGAGCTCAGGTACTATAATGGCTTTATCAGAACCTTGGGTTCCTCCTTGTGCAGAGGATTCAGCATGTATGGGTATCTTCGTACCTTGAGTAGACTGATGTAGTTCTTTAAGCAAAATAGCCAAATCTGTAATTTTTTTACTTAATCCGTCAAATTCTTCGCTAGAAACTAGATTAAACTGGTTAGATGAAGACATGATTGGCTATAAGCTCGTGGCCTTTTTGGGCTTTAATCGGGTAATAGGCCCGATTGCTTTCCTGCGATAAAACTTGTATAGTTTAGTCTTAGGGATTGTGTAAATGTTTACATGTTATGTGATATGTTCGTTTTAGGATTATTATCCCGCAAAACGGATGTTAGCTGTTTGTAATATAGCATAGCATGTTAATTTAAATATGCACATTTTTCTTCATATTTCTCATTACATGGGGATGAATATGGAATGAAATTACAAGTAATTGTCTTTACAAGTTATTTGAAATGAGAAAGCATGAAGAGACTTTCCTCCGCGTTTGGTTTATCAGAAGCTGACCTATCTTAGGTTATTCTCACGGCTTTTTGGCTTGAAGGTTCCCAAATCATCGTAATTTACTCAACGGGGTTAATTCGGTCTTTCAACTGGAGCGAATTTCGGTGGTGCCTTTCCTGAGCCTCGTTGGAATTAGTCTTCCTACGAGTCCAGTAATCAAACACCAACAAGATAGCCTCTTGGTGGAGGAACGACACAGCATACATTCACATACAACGTGTCTCACCGTTTATGAAAATGATGACATGTGCGAAGCACTAATCTCACAGACAGATATATTACAGTGTAGTAAAAATGCATTCGTACACATTCACCAAATGTAAATGCAACATCCACACACAAGCATATAACAGTTTTGAAAAGCATGTAATAACGGCTTCAGTCCTCTTATTGGTGTCCCCAGCAGAGTCGCCACATGTCGACGTCGAGATTTTTATTTGTCCTTTTTCTATTCTTGTTCTTTTGTGTTCTCATGTTAGGTGAGATTTGTTTGAAAAAATAAGTTGTGAAAAAGTCTGACATTTATATGTCGACGATTGGACTATAAGAGTCGTCAGTTGGTTTTTTAACTGGTTGTACCAATACAACCGAGAAACGGTTTGCACAATGACCCAGTGATGTGACACTGCTAAACGGGTCTGCGAAACCGAGATTCATTAGGGTCTGGGGACTTGCTTATGCAGAGGGAAGGTGTTAGGAACCCCCCGACATCCGTGTTACCACGGTGACCGCCACTTTTTAAGAAACTGTTATATGAATGTGTGTGTGTGTGGGTCAATGTTCTATTATTTGGAAGTAGTGTGAAGCCTCGTTCTCACCTATATACACAGGGTTTGAATTTATGTAAAAATTCAGTTTTAAACAAGATATGGCAGTGAAGTTTTGTAAAAGAGGTTTTTCAAACCCTGATACTAAACAGTAATTGAGACCTTTTTACACTTCCATTTTATCAAGTGTTCGGCTGAATTATTTTTATTTTCGAGATGCGAAGCATATTTGAGAAAATAATATACAAAGCAGTGCCGAACTCCTCATGGGTATGAAAACCATCTGAGGGAATCCAAACACCGTGAATAAATTTACAAGCTGCTTACAGCTGAAAATGTCCATCACGGGAACTGAATCTAGATTCAGTAGACTGAATCTGTGATCACATGATTCCTAGGCTCACAAGATGTCGCATTTTATATGAACGCGGTAAGCAGTTATATATATAAAAGATGTAAATATATATATACAAACATGATCAACCACCACGAAGCACCTCCATGGGGGATCGAAAATGTAAATATATAAAAGCGGTAAATATATATATATGTATATATATATATATATATATATTGACATGATCAACCACCAAGAAACACCTCCATGGGGGATCAGAAATGTAAAGAAAGCTGGAAAAACGGTCAACCGCCATGAAGTAAACTCCAGGCAGGACGAAATGTAAATAAAGCTATAAAAGCAATCAACCGCCACGAAGTAAGCTTTGATGAGCCTGGATTTTATATCTGGCGCGTTTACCTGATGATATATATATATATATATATATATATATATATATATATATATATATTCCATTTCTTAAGCTCACCTTTATTGAGCTCATCCCGAGCTCGCCCTGCCTTTTTTTTTGAAAAAATATAACTAATAAAAAATGTATAATATTTTTTTGGAATTGAAAGTTTTTTTAAAAAAAGTGTTTTGGGTGTGATTTGGGTACATATAACAAAACACTTTTTTTAAAAAAACTTTCAATTCCATAAAATATTATATATTTTTTATTAGTTATGTTTTTTTAAAAAAAAAAAAGGCAGGGTGAGCTCGGGGTGAGCTCAATAAGGGTGAGCTTAAGATCCTTGTTCTATATATATATATATATATATATATATATATATATATATATATATATATATGCGAAAGCAATTAAACGCTCTAGACATAAGTCTAGGCTCAATCGAGGCATAACTCGATAATGTTAGTCCATATAAAAATATATATATATATAAATATAAATATATATAATATATATATATATATATGTACAAACTGAAATGAAACCACAAATCGAAGTCTGGGCATACTCACGCAACACGACTCTCAACGTGAAGAATAGTGTGTGCAAAGATGAAGAGAAAGGAAGTGTGTAAGAAGGCTTATAGTGGACTGCCAAAGAAGACTTCTATAGCTTTAAGTGGATGAACACTCGGCTCCCGCTGGTAAAAAGTAGCTTTATATGACCTTACAAGTGTTTAAAATGAGAAAGCACTCAATTTAGGGTGTGTACAAAGCAAATTGGACAAGGCTTCCTCGCCTTTTTCTCTTACAAAATGGCCACCCCAAGCCCTCTATTTATAGAGGAGGGATGCGGCTAGCCACAGATGTACCTGCCCGGGGTGCCCCGGCTTCACGGGTCCCGCGCGTCTCGAAGTACGTGCACGCATGCAACGTGATGTCCGTTCGAACTTTCAGAACTTCAATTCGGGCATTCGACTGAGGTGTATAAGACCTATTTCGGACCGCCATTGTTGAGAGTTACGCACTGACATGGGATTAGAGGTTGTACGAAGTTAAGAAGATGGGACCATGCCCTCCGTCTTCAAGCTTCAAATTCTATCCGTTGTCCTACGCAATAGTCACTCGGGATTGGACTTCCTTGGTTCTTGTGGGACATTGTTGTGTAGAATTGTATGTATGAAGTGTTGAGACGGTGCGATGTGGCGTTAAGGTGGCAAGATGATGACTTTACCCCTCTCTGGGGTTATCTCCAGTTTGGGCTGATAAAACAGATGTTGCTCAGGGTTATCTCTGAGATTGGGCTGCTGCAAGTGTTGAAGGTCCTCAGTATCATCTCTGAGGTGTGCCTGTCTTTCCGGTGTTATCTCCGGGTCTTGTACTGAGTGCCTCGGTGTGAGTGTCGAGGTTAAAGCTGATCGCATGCATTTGAAACAAGCATTTCTGGGGTTATCTGCGGAACTGCAATTACACTCTTTGGGGTTATCTTCAAGGTTAGTGCTGCTATTCCCGGTGTCGGGACTGAGACTGAATATCTCGAGGTTATCTCCGGGATGAATCGGCCTTCTCCGATGGAATTTTCGGTATTTGAACTACATGCCTCGGGGTTATCTTCGAGGTTGGAACTGATACTCCCGGTGTGTGTTCCGGGGTTGAGACTAAACTTTCGGTAGTATCCGGACTGGATATGAGTTGTCTTCTAGGGTTATCTCTGAAAGACGAATCTGCCCTCCTGCAATATCAGTGACAGGTGTGCAGAAAATTTCGAGTGTCTACACTATGGATTGGTGATGTTTGTGTCAAACACGCCTTCCAATTTTGGATGCATCTAGATTACGCAGTTCGATGTTTGATTGCATGTTTGACATTATTTTGATTACATTTGTGCCATTATTTGACTTCCCTGTGTGACAAGGTATATTTCTATTTTGTTTTGAGCTCGATATGAAATAACACTCAGCCATTTAATTCAGCCTATTATTTCTGTGTATTAGTTTTGTTCGTTTCAATTCAGTTCAGTTCAGTTCATTTAATTGAGTTGGTTATTTCATTTCATTATTCATGTACTCTATATCCATACTGGATATTGGTTCATGATGTGTTTTTCTTCCAGCAGATAATCAGGGGGATCAATGGTAAGTGTAATGAGAGCTCCCTTCTTTTCATTGGTTAAAATATTATGTTTAGGTTACGATACATTTGTTTATTTGGAGTTTTAATAGTTAGTTTATATTGTGGTTTGAGCCGGTTTGACATTTATTATGAGATGTCTTGTGACATTTAATAGTTATGAGACTATTCTTTTGTGGCTTAGATCATTAATAACAGTTTCTCTAATCAATTCTCTATCCCTAATTTTAAAGAATACATCAATAAATCATTATCCAACAGTTTCCTTATCCTTATTTGACTCTCTATTTTAATCCTTATATTGGATTTTACTCCCTAATGTGAGAGCATTCACAACAGTTTCTTTATCTTTATCCCACTTTACAGTGCTATTGGGTCATTCTGCAAAATAGGGATTCAATTTTTTCACTATGTACTCAACATGTTCCTTATATTGATTCCTTAAATAATGAAATTTAAAATTTAAAATTTAAAATTTTCAATGGTCAAAACATCAAATTAATAATAATCTTATAATTTATAAAAGAGAGTATAATTTATCAATTATATTCCACTGTAAAATAAATTTTTTTTATTTTAAATTTGAAGTAATTTATGAAGTGAGTATTGAATGGATTGTAGTTGCAAATGTACATAAAATCAATATTAACTTTTAAAAAGTTAATTTATGATACTTTTAAATTTAAATTTAATATGATTCATTTAAATTTTGAAAATAATAAATTTTATAATTAATACTATTTTTATAATATTTATAATTATATTGACATAAATAAAATAAATTTATATTAATTTTAAATTTGAATACGTTTGAAATTAATTTTTTTAAAAAGTCAATATTAAGTTTTATAATTTGAAAATGAAGTAGTAAAAAAATGTCAAGATGTGTATAATTGATGAATTATCCATTTAAATGGGGTGTGAAATGTCATTTTGTATATATAGAGAACGGTCTTTTGATTCCTTCAGAGCATTCACAACAGTTTCCTTATTTCTATCCCTACTCTGCAGTGCTATTGGGTCATTCTGTAGGATAGAGATTCAATTTTTTCACTATGTACCCAACAGGTTCCTAATATTGATTCCTTAAATATTAAATTTTGAAATTTAAAATTTAAAAGTTAAAATTTGAAAGTTCCAACAGTCAAATCATGTTTTAAAAGTTGTAACTATTTTTATTTAAAAGTAATTATTGTTTGAATTTAAAAATTATAATTATTTTTATTTAAAAATAGATATTACTATAAATCAAAATGTGCAACGATCATTATGTGTTTATGATAACTAAAACAACATTATTTTAATTATAAAATAATAAAATTTATAATTAGTAGTACTATTTTTTATATAAATGATCAAAATCAAAATTTGACTGATTTTAAAATTTTTTTATAGCTCTCTTTCTTCTATAAATCCTCTGTTTAAAAAATAAAAATGAGTGAATTTGATAGGCATATCCAAATCAACAATTAAGTGAGATAAAATCATTTAACCAACATAAAATCGCAATAAATAGGGTGTGAAATGTCATTTTACATAAATAGGAATGCTCTTTTGATTCTCTCGCCCTGAGGAGTCAAATCATATATAGGGATTAAAATAGAGAATTATATAAGGATAAGGAAACTGTTGGATACTGATTTATTGATATATTCTTTAAATATGGGGATAGAAAGTCTATTAGAGAAACTGTTTGTGAATGCTCTTAGGATTCTTTAATTTAGGGATTAATATTGATTTACTTATTAAATTAAGTAATTAATAAGTAAATTATATAGCACACCTTCTCTTTCCTTAATAAAAATCACGCTTCATTCGGCTTTGTCAATTTTCTCCTCCTCCACCATTAACAATCCCAACTTGTTAACGCCATCCTCCGCCCTCCTCCACTATTAACGCCCTTTTCCTCCGTCCTCCTCCACCATTAACGCCATCCTCCACCATTAACATAGACAGTCCCCATCCTCCGCCCCTCCTCCACCATTAACGCCTTTTTCCTCCGCCCTCCTCCACCATTAACGCCCTTCTCCTCCGCCCTCCTCCTCCGCCCTCCACCATTAACCTAGACAACCCCAACTTGTTAACGCCATCCTTCACTTGCGATTTTTTTATAGTACAGTTGTTGCGATTTTTTTATAGTACAGTTGGTAGCCAAACATTCATACTAAGGCAACCAATTCAGTGTTATTAGGTTTCTAATTTATTTTTAAAAAATCTATTATAGATTTTTTTTATTTAATAGTGCAGTTGGTAGCTAACACTTTATACAATGTAACCAATTCAGTTTTATTGGGTTACCAATTAATTAAAAAAAATCTATTTATAGATTTTTTTTATAATACAATTGGTAGCCAAACCTTAATACAAAGGTAACCAATTCAATTTTATTAAGTTACCAATTAATTATAAAAAATCTATTATTTTTTTTTTTTATAGTGCAATTGGTAGCCAAACCTTAATACAATTGTAACTAACAAAAACTAAAATGGTTACCTTTGAAAGTTTTGGTTACCAACTACACTGAAATTTCTCTTGGTTACCCACAAAAACTAAAATGGTTACCTTTGTATAAATATTTGGATACCAACTGCATTAAAATTTATCTTTTTTTTCCTTTTAATTTATGTACTAAATCAACCTTCGTCACAATGTCAGCTGTGGCCGTAATGGATGAGGAGATCGGTGTCCATGGTGTTGAAGCGACGGCGAAGGGGAGGAGGAAGATGATCGGCGAAGGAGAAGAGAAAGATGACGTTGCCAAACTTTGAATATTTGAATTTTAATTATTATTTTTGAATTTGAATTTGTTGTTAGATCCAAGATATTGAATTTGAATTATTAATTATGGTAGTTATTTCTCCTTGATTTTAGGTTTCCTTATTATTATGAATTGAATCCTAATTGCATACTAATTCCCTAAATTAAAGAATCCTAATTTCACTAATATTGTAAATAAATATAGAAAGTGTATTAATTGTGTAAATATTTTATGAGTGCACTAATAGTGTAATTACTTTCTAAATGTTGTATATTATTAAAAGGACCCGAACAAGGAACAATTCATCAACTCCGTTCGAAGCACCAGTGGATGGAAATATAATGATTTATTATATTATTAAATAGATAAAAGTTAGTGAGAGTTTGAGAAGATAATTGTGGTTATTAGATTATTAAATATTTATTTAAATATTTATAATATTAAATTATTTATTATAGGTTACTTCGCTCAATTATTAAGCTAAACATTTGAATGAAATGTACATTTATTTAATTATAATTATGAGAAAAATATTTAAATTAGTTAAGTTTATAATGAAATTCTATATTAGTGTTTAAATTGATAAATTTTACTTGAAATTCTAATCCGAATAGAAGTAAAAACTCAAACCCAATAAGTAAATTTAGTTATGACAAGTAGTTAGTAATGAATTAACAATAATATCATTACAAGAAATTAGAGATGTAGTGAAAGAAATTTTGTGAAGAAATTCATTCCTTCACATAAGGAGTTTTCTAGCAAAGGAATAATGAAGGAAAAAAATATAGTAACAATATAGTTATTAGCGAAAGAAATATTTCTCACAATTTATATTTTTTTCTTCTCAAAATTGTGATGGTAGAAGGATATTTGGCGCCAATTTATGATGAAAATTTGTGAGGAAAAATTTTTTTAATGAAAGAATTATTACTCACTATATATTATTGGTCAGAGGTTTATGTGAGAGATAAAATGGGCAAAGGGTCCAAAAAGCATTTGATGTTTAACCCGATATCCCACTTGCACCCTAAACTAATTTTTTTTCAAAAGTACCCTTAACGTATATTTTTTGGGTCGCTCGTGCCCCTGCCGTTAACAGAAAAAAAACGAAGTTAAAATGTGATACCGTGGCAGGCTTAAATATAAAATATATTCTAAATAAAACAATATATAACATTTAATCAAAACAAAAAAATACTAAAATTCAAAAAAAACATAACTATTTATATCATTTAATCAAAATAATAAAATTCAATTTATTTTGTTAACTAATCAAAACAACTAATTAAATAAAATAAGTTGTATAACATATTTACATCATTTAATCAAAATACTAAAATTCAAAACATAACATATTTACATCAAATACTAATTAAAAAAAAAACTAAAATACTAATTAAAAAAATACTAAAATACTAAAAAAAATCAAATTAAAAAAATACTAAAATACTAAAATTCAAATTATTTTGTTAATTAATCAAAACAATAAAAATTCAAATTACATCATTAAAATACTAAAATCATAATACTAAATACTAATTGATATAAAATTTTTAAATTATTAAAATCATAATACTAAATAATAGACAAAGTTAAAACTGCTCAAGCTACAGACCCAGAGCTGATGAATATAAAGAAGAATGTGACATTCCAGAAGCAAGAATCGACGAAATAGGAATACTTGAGTCAACTCCAGACTTTGTGTTCCTAACAACTCTAATTTGAAGTATAAAATCATGATAGAATTTACAATCCATCTTGAAAGTACCAAAATATATCGTGATCTTCGACATACATTTTGGTGGAGCAGTATAAAGAATGAGATTGCGGAGTTTATCTCAAGGTGTTTAACTTGTTAACGTGTCAAAGCAGAGCATCAAGTGCCGAAAGGTCCATTGCAACGACTTGAAATTCCATAATGAAGTGGGAACACATCAACATGGATTTCGTTACGGGTCTTCCCAAGGTTTCTCAAGGCATAGATGCAATTTGGGTCATTATCGATAGATTAACCAAGTCTGCTCATTTCTTGCCTATACGAGAAACTTATTCACTCGAACGTCTTGCTCGTATGTACATAAATGAGATTATAAGAGTGCATGGTATGTCAGTATCCATAGTTTTTGATCGAGACGCTAGATTCACTTCAAGATTTTAGGTCAGCTTGTAGAAAACTATGGCACTGAGTTACGATTCATTTTGCATATCATCCCCAAACGGACGTGCAATCGGAAAGTACTATTCAAATTTTTGAAGATTTATTGAGACTCTACGTACTAGACTTCAAAAAAATTGGACAAGTACTTACCATGGTGGAATTCTCCTACAACAACTGTTATCAAGCAAGTATAGAAATGACTCCCCATTTGAGGCGTTGTATGGACGAAAGTGTCGTTCTCCAGTATTCTGGGACGAGGTGAGTAGAGCAACATTGTTGGGACCAGAGTTGGTACGCATGACTACGAAAAAGATTCAAATAATCCGGTAACGTATACAAACAACGCAAGACCGACAAAAGAGTTATGCTGATCTTCATCGAAGGGACGTGGAATTCAATGTCAGAGACTATGTATTGTTACGTGTTGCTCCACGGAAAGAAGTTACGAGATTCGAAAAGAGAGAAAAGCTCAACCCTTGATTTATTGATCCATTTGAAAATTTCAATCGAGTAAGAATTGTCCCTATAGACTCGCCTTACCGCCAAGTATGTCTCGTGTTCATAACATTTTTCACATATCCATGCTACGTAAATATGTGAAAGACCCGAACCACATATTGAATTAGAACCAGACGAGATAGCGGAAGATTTAATGTATGATGAGATACCTATCAAGATCTTGGATAAGAAGGAACATGTTCTACGCTCAAAGTTATACCTCAAGTTAATGTTTTATGGAGAAACAATGATATTGAGGAAATAACTGGGGAGTTAGAATCCGTAATGAGAAAAGGTATTCTCATCTCTTCGAAATACCATGTATGTACATCAATTTCGAGGACGAAATTTCATAAGGAGAGGAGGTTGTAAAACCCCAATTTTTTGAATAAATTTGATTTTTTTTATATTATTCTAAATAGTACTTTGATTTAATAAATGTTATGGTTGTGGATGATATGTGCAAATTATACAAAGTAAACAATTGTCAAAAAATATTCGTTTGGTCGAAGAATATTCTTTTTGTCAGAGAAAATTCGTACGATGGCGCAATCATTGGTAGACCACATAACGTAATAACTGTTGGATATAGAAAGTGATAGAAATAACCTTTTTATAAACTAACGACAAAACTTTTACTTTTAACTGTTGAAATACCCAGTGATAAAAATACAATAATACGCGTTATTCCACAGTAGTACACGGTATTCCATAGTATTTCTGATTATTGATTCTTACGTAAGAAGTCACTCAACATTTCATATAATAATTGACACAGTAGTTACTGCATAACATTTTATATTAGTGGTTCAAAAATTGTCACAGTAACTGAATAGTATTTTATATTATTAAATCAATAATTATCGCGACATAGTAACTCATATTATTAAAATGATATTATTAATTAGCATTATCAGCAATGTCTAGAAAATTTTGTCAAGGAAAGGAGTTAGGTTATCTAATTATGCGCAAATAAGGAGAAATCATTATCGAAAAGCTCCCTCTTTCTTGGGAACAATCTGGTTGTCAGTATTGTGAATCTATAATATTAATTCAAAATAATTATTGAAAGGTTAAAGAATTGTAAATAATTGATGAATAAAATAATTTTTTTGATAAATATGAGAAGTAAATATTTGGTCAATTTTGATATAAATGGAGGAATTTTAGCATGAGACATTTGTTATAAATTTGACATATTATCTTCTTTGATAAAATATTCATTTAAATATATTATATAATATTACATTATAATAAATAATGTTATAATATAATAGTATAATGTTATAATTTAAATGGTAATATTATTATAATAAATTTATGGTATAAAATAAAATGAGGTGGAAGAGAGCAAATTAAATTTGGATTTTTTTCTTTTAAAACATGTGAAATAAAGTGGGAGTTTTCATTTTGGTTTTGAACTCTTTTTCAAAATGAGTGTGCTGACAACTGTGTGTGTATGTTTTGTCATAGATAGTGTGCTACTATTTTTCTATAAATAGGTTGCTTAGTTAAACAATGAAACTCACACCAGAATCAGAAAATTCTTTCTCTATAATATTGTGAGTATTTATTTTGAGTATAAGGATACTTTGAGTGTAGTTTACAGTGCAAGATTTCTAAGGATGATATCCGTTATATCAAGTCAGATCTAGTTTTCTACTAAGATAAATGATATTATTTTCTTTCAATACTCTAAGGGATATCATTTTCTTTCATACTTCATATTATGTAAGGGATATTATTTCGTTTCATATTCCTAAATATACACTTACTATGATAAGTATTGCTTCTATAATTCCTGAAATGATTAGAAATTCCTTGAGTTTTGCACTTAATCTAATATCATTGCATTGGAATATTTGTTTGACCTTTTTTATTAAATTTTAATATTTTCATTTCGGAGTACTATTCATCTGTGGTACTATTCATACTGGAGTATTGTAACGAACGAGAAATTTGTGTTTAATTTTTAATATTTACTGAATTAAAAAGATATTTAAGTTGATTTATTTATTGATAAAAAATAGTCGATGAAGATATTGTGTAATAATTTAATTAGGAGATATGTTAATTAAAATTAATTTTTAGTGATTTCATAGTTTGAAGATTTAATTTAATGAGATAATTAAATTAAATAAATTATTAAATAATTATAATGTCGTTCTAATTTAATTTAATAATTAAATTAGAGATTTATTAATTTGTTAAATAAAATTATAATTTATTATGAAAATTATAATTATATGTAAATGATTAATTTGATTTAAGAGTTAGATTAATTTTATTGTTTAAAGGTATGACAAATAAACTATAGGATAAATGAATTATTAAAATAAACTAAAATAGGATATTTGAGACTAGCCAAACATGGCCTTGTGTCTCTTGGTGTTTGTAACACTGAACCCATTGGATTTTTGAACCTGAAAACTTAAGTTGCGTATTTATGTTATATCAGTTTTGTTTTTTTTTATTTACGTGTTATCACTTGTTTAAGCATAAGTCTAAAGAGAGTAGAGAAAACACAGAGGAAGAAAGAAAAGAGAGTTTTGTGAATTTGTAAGCCAAATTGGAGAGCCCAAAAGGAGGTGAAAGCTTAACAAAGCAATTTTACATCTTCTAACAAGGCTAAACAAGAATCAAGAGGTAAATAACCTAGTTTTTTTTTCTTAGTTTATGCGTTTCTTGAGTTTTTCCTTTAAAATTAGAAATTCGGTTGGATGATTTGCTAAATAGTTGATATATGTGTTGGTATAAGTTTATAAACTGATATAATTGTTTATAGATGATTTTTAAAGAATCAATTCATGAATACATGATTTAGTTTAAAGAAATTATGTTCTTTATAGTTATTCATTGCATATTGGTTTTAAATCCTTTGTAAGTGGACTTGGTTGTGTAATTTGATGAGTTGTGGGTTATATATGTTGATTAATGATTATAATTTGATAAATGACATCTAAAAATGATTTTGGCTGGATTAATCAATGAAAGTATTTTAAAAAAAACTTGAGTTTATAGTAAATATGTACAATATGGTCTATTTTGGAGTCAAAAATTGAAGTTCAATTCATGTAGGAACCTATTATTTGATAATTGTTATTGTTAATATATTGAAATACGAAAATAATGCATTGTGGAATGAATTAATTTGGTTGATTAATGAAGTCGTAGTGATATGATTCGCTAAACATGTTAGAAAACGAAGAAACTAGCAAAAACATGGTTTTAATCTTAAAATTGATTGTGTAAGATGTTTTGTTGTTAGAATCATGATATGCATGCTTGGTGATGTTGCTAATAAGTTTATAGCCTCTATTTGTTGAATTTTGCTTCATTAGGAAAATTTTGGTGTGTACTGTGAAGCAGGGACGCAGTCTGCAAGTTTCTAACTGCGTACCGCGCAGCTGCGCTGGTATCAAAGGCAGAAATGGTGCACTGCGCCTGCTGAGTGTTCTGGGTGTTGAGCCCCCACCGCAGCTACGCCCCCCTTGAGCAAAAACAATTTGTTTTTTTTAGTTTTAAATCCATGACAAGTTGGCCTAACCTAGTCTAAGGTACATGGTAATGTGTTAAGAATGTAAAAAGTTCTATAACATAATGTAAACATGTATTTTATGATATTAAGTTGAAAAGTTAATAAGTTGTGTAAAACTTTAACTTGTTATTTGTTTAAGTCTTAAGATGTGGTTAAGATTACGTTGCTATGTTAGACTTATGATTTCAGATTGGTGATGTGATGTTAATTTAAAAGTCAGAATTTAAATTGTGTTAACAAGTTGGATTTAAATGAGAACTAAACATATAGGGTTAATGTTAGTGTAACTAATCGGTATTGTGATTCTAATGATATATGTAGGGATTTTGACAAACTTTGTTATAGTTGTATAGCTTACATACGAGGCAAGTTCCTAAACCTTATTTCTTTACGTAGAGCAAGATATTTATCCTATCTTGTTTATTATTGTTATGCAAGTTTCTAAATCTTACTTTTCGTTAAGAAGTTTCCTAATCTTGAACTCGATATTATTTGATTAAGATGGCTCAAGTTGTTTATTCATACTGAGCGAGTTTCTAATCATTATTTCTTATTAATTCAAAGCTTGAAATGTTCATTAATTTGAACGAGACTTTCTAATTCCTTTGAAGATAGTCTATTGAATATACAATGTTTTATTCAACTATATATTGTTGTGATTCCATTCTTGTTTAAATATCGTTACCTAGTTATTGTATCGAACTTTAATTGGCTAGTGAACCCTGATTCATTCAACTAGTCCATAGTTGATGAGCATTCTAAAATTCTAGAACCATTGTTAAAGCTAATCCAAACTAAACTTTCTTTAGTGTGGAATCCTAAGTCAAACTGAGATGAACAACCCTATTATAGGGGATTATTTAATCTTTAGCGTTAAGATGTTTATGCACAATGCATGGTACGAAGGGTTGATCCCCCTAAGTACGAGAAGAAAGGTCCATATAGTCTAACGACTGTTAAAGGTTGAAGTAGAAATACTTAATAACCTGGGACATAGTTCATGGTCTTGAGACCCTCAATATAAATATCGAACTTGTTTTCTAATCTTGATTCGAAGAACAAGTTCTTTATTATTCATATTCGTTGCTTACTCTTATGATTGTTTTGTCATCATTATATTTGTGAGCAACTATTTGCTCACTCTTGCATATAACATTGCAGCTCAAGTTGAGAAAGTTGACGAGCTGTCTATAAGTAAGGCTAAAGGCAAGATGACCAAGTGACGAAGACTTATTTGATTTTATTTGACAGAATTATGCTATAAGACATATTTATTTATCTGATATATTCCGCAAACTTATGTAATAATTTAAGGTTAGATTACCTTGGATTTGTTTTAAGTTGATGTAACTCTTTAACGGGGAGGATTATTGTTTAAGTTATTTAATTTATGTCTTTATCCTAGATTATGGGTATTTTTATGTGATTATTTTGATAGTGAGTGCCAAATCCTGTGGAAATGGAGTACCTGGATTTGGGGTGTCACAAGTTGGTATCAAGCTTTAGGTTATGAACCTTAGGCGGGAGAACCTTAGGAAGTTAACCTTTAAGAAGATAGAAAACATAATGGTGATAAACTCTTATCGAGTTTTAATGAATGGATTAAGGAATTTCTTAGTTCCCAATAGGCACACAATAGATCTAGAAGGGGGTTGAATAGATCCTTTTTAATTTTAAATACTTTTCTCGTTTATTTTGTATTGCTAATGACTTAGCATATGACAAACATAAGAATCTTTTCAAGTACATCGGAATAAGTAAAAGATCCCCTTCATTGATATAATCATGAACATATATACATTGTTCGTAGTGTTAGTTCAGTTGTAAGCAGTTAATACATACATAACATTTATAGCAGTTAGGTACATAATGTAAATGACAATAAG